>QUOP01000181.1:0-458604 GCA_003675405.1 Hericium coralloides | reverse complement strand
AAAAAAAAAGAGAGATTTTGCATTGCTGCATGCACCGAACTGAAGGCGAATTTACTTTTTGGCGTGACTTACCCTTTCGATCGCTAGTGTGCGGACCATGCTCCTCCTGCCTACGTGCTTGATGACTCCTTGGCAGGGGTGGGTCCTCAGGCTCGTCCTCAAGTGCACCACCGGACTCTTCACCATGCGGTTCCGGTTCCTCGGACTGGTCCAGAGACGGTTCCCGGCCCAGCTCCGGTGAGGGCTTGTATTGTTGCCTACCACCGCGCACTGGACGAAAATCTAAAACAACATCAGATAGATTCAAAAGGATGTGTATATACATACTGGTCGAACGTGAGGTCCGCACGGGCCTTCCTGAACTAGGGACAGGAGGAACAGGAGCAGGAAGGGCTCCCTCATTGGCACGTGCTCTTGCATTGCGCCGATTTTCGACTCCATTGATCCCTCTTTGGTTGTGTGTACACGCGCATATTTGTTGCGATGGCAGGGCTGGCAACAGTTGTCATGTCCTTCCTGGAAGACACATTGTCTATGGAACTTTGCACAGTTCTCACAGTCAAAGGGCTGTTCAGAGGCAATCAGTCAAGACAGGTCACGTCAGATGCATCACCACGTACTGCCGGAGTTGTTGATGCATTTGGATCATACCAACTTGTTGATTCCCGATGACGCCGCTCCATACCCAGCCCGAAGTATGGAGGTGGGGATGGCTTCCGGAGTGTCTCACGTGGCCGCAGGTTATAGTGAGATCCGCCGGCAATGCCTGGCTGCGCTGCGGGTGCAGGGTCGATGTGGGACCGTGTCCTACGAGTTGACGTTTGACCGGTGGGATTGTTGATATGCCTCCCGCGTCTGGGAGGTCCAATTTTCGCTCCGGGGGGGACACCTCGTCTTCCTCGTCTTCATCCTGTTCATCTGGGAGTGGTCTCATTAACACTGTAGCTAACAATGGTGGCAGGAGATAGTATGTACCTTGTTTAAAAACAATCAAGCTCGTCCGGCCCATATAAGTCATCATCGTGGCTCTCGTCATTGCGTTGACCTTGTGCAGCTGCAAGCAATTGTGTCGATGAGCAAGATTCAAGACTGAGGGAGACGTGTGCACTACCAGGCCGATCCGTTTCTGATACTGCCATTTCCAGCTGGCGATTTGGAGCCGGAGAGACCACATGTCCCATCTGAGCTGATGGTCTGGTTGCGGGTGGGAATACCACAGGTCTGCCAGACGGAGTGCGCGAAGATGGGCGGGGTGGGTGCGGAGTCTATAAAGACTGCTGAAAATATGGGGGATGGGGCCCGGTCTGACCCAATTGCATTCCAACAGCTGAAGATGCAGGTCGGGATGAAGCTTGCCTGTGTGCCGGTCCTGGTGTTGCTGCGCCTTGGGAATGAGGGGCGCCACTACGAGACTGCATCTGCCGTTCCCTAGAGAGGGCAGGAGGCGTCGAGAAAACTGAGTAAGCCCTCTCCGTATACTCTATGTCCTCCGGGGTCCGTGGCCGATAAATCGGCGAGTTGGAATCGAATGAAGGAGTCATCATTGAGCGCTCCGACGCCGGCGTCACCGTGCGAGACCTCTGGGCTCCATGAGAATCAGACGGGTGTCCAGGTAAAGATCTGTACTCGGTCTGATACCGCGGAGTGGCTGTGGTGGCAGGCTGGGTGACTCCCGCTGAGGATCCACCCTGCGTCCGGTCAGGTGGAGTGGCTGTATGGGCAGACTGGTTTCCTCTGGCTGAAGATCGAGTACTGCTAGCGTCCACCGAAGATCGAGTGCCGCTAGTGTGAGATGAGGGTGGGATGGAGACCGTGTCCTCACGAGCCCCTTACCCAATTTCATATTCAGTCTGTAAACAAAAAGAAACTAAGATAAATTGCTTACAGCTGCTAACCGGAGCGGGTATGATTGTGATCAATCTATCCAAACGTCGCATGTCCGCTGGGAAGTACCCATACGATACCATTTGAAGGATCTCGGGGGGATAGATATACCCACCGTCCAGGTCTGTGTCATAGTTGACCATTAAGTTCACGAACGGTGGCCCAGAAAGCAGGTCCGCAGGTAAACGTTCGACTCGCGCAATGGTCTGAAGTCGAGTTATCTCGGACTGAAGTGATATAATTAAAATTCAAATCAATACTGCGCAAACTACTTACAACTCTCCGGTGAAGTGCATTGGTATAGAATATCCGTTCGGGGGTGGAATCTCGTTCTGGGAGGTGACCAGCAATCTGTAATTCCATGCCAAGCGCGCGGTACTGATTGAGAAGACTTTGTGCCACAGGGTGTGAAGGATCCATGCTTAATGCTGAGACTCGACAGTGAAATGATATGGGGTGAGGGAGGAGAGGGAGAATAGTGAGATAACACCCTGAGGAACCCATTATATTGGAACTGGGCGACAACGTGCTTGAAGCTTGCTTGAAGTCGCCGTTGATCATATGGTCCGACGTCATGTAGTCCGCGCCTAGATATGCAATCCTTATGTTATCAGACCCTAACCCCACCACCTTTTCTCCTCGTGCATGTGGCATTAGGACAACACCCTGTGCTTAGAAAGTTTCATCCCCCCTCTACCTCACTCGCTGCAGTTGACCGTTCTCTGGTGGACTGTGATCTTGAAGACCGGTGACACGATGGGTACGGAGCATAGTCCATGACATTGCTTGTTTCCGACTAATCCAGAATGCGATGGTATCATCTGTACCGCATGCATCTCACCATAGGCGAATCCGAACATCAAGGATTTCAAGCCTTGGCAAGGGAAGCAGACCTGGTCTCGGGGAGCGATGCAACCGGGAACATTCGCGGCCTGGATGCAGCATCCAACGACAATGCACTATCGAGTCAAGAGTCCTGGAAACTGGACGAAGGGCTGGTATGCGGGCCTGCATCGGACATCAGTAAAAGGTGGCTGACAATTTTCAGGACCTTCTGCTCGAGTTTGGTGATAAGCCCCTGGAAGCGGAGAAAGGACTGGATACCTCACGGTATGTGGCTTGTCGTTTTGTCGGTATGACAACTCATAGTAAGGCCTATTGTAGCAAAAAGGATGCCGCCGTTGATCCGTCACCTGCAGTCCGCACTCAGTCCATTGACGAGTCCTGGGAACTGGATGAGGGGCTGGTATGTGGGCCTGCATCGGACATCAGTGAAAGGCGGCTGACAATTTCCAGGACCTTCTGCTCGAGTTTGATGATAAGGCCCCGGCAGCAGAGAAAGGACTTGATACCCCACGGTATGTGGCTTGTCGTTTTGTCGGTATGACAACTCACAGTAAGACCTATTGTAGCAAAAAGGATGCTGCCGTTGATCCGTCACCTACAGCCGACACTCAATCCATTGAGCGGCAAAGTGGAGGTGATGCTGGACCGGTTTCAGTAACCCCACGACCCCTTGCCCCCGAATTATCTATTGTGGAGTCCAACGTCGAAGAGCCGGCATCTTCTCAAAGGGTCGTCCCAACCTCCGAGGATGTTGAGATGGAAGACAGCTATGATACCAGGGACCAACAATCTGCATCGGTGGCGGAAGCATTCCCAGCTCGCACCGGAGCCCAGGTGAGTTGAGCTGGATAGATTTTGAGACGCCTCTAAAGCACTTGTGCATAGAACGAGGATTACACCAGCTTTCTACCCGATCCTCCCAGAGAACCGGTCAAGAATGAGGCGGACCGGATTCAGTGGGTCACAGGCGCACTCGAAGGTACGATTTCTGCTAAATTTTACTTTTTTTATAAACTATGTTGATCTGCTGTTTAGCTCATATCAAATGGATTGCGGATCGGAAGAAGGCCCTTCTCCGGGAGGTGGAGGACATGGATTCCCGGATTGCTGCATTAGAGTCAGTGCGTGCAATGTACCAGATGCCTGCAGCTACCGAGGCCGAGGAGCACAACGGCAAAGAGCCTGCCACCATGTGATAGTGTTTTTGCTGAATGTAATTAATTGCGAAGGATCGAATATCAGTATTGCAGTGTCGGTCTGAGAATAGGAACCAGAAATCATCAGAGGTATTGCGGTACAAACATAAGAGGGCGGTTCGGAGAACCATGACATTTGTACTAGACAATTTTAGCTACAGGACTTAATAGAATAGAAGAGAGCTATGTTTTTCTGGAGCTGAATATCAAGTTCAATAAGCTCGGCCAATTCCTCTGTTATCCAAGCCTTCGAGCGACGCAAAAGAGCGAGTTCTTCTACATGGCGGTCTGCTCAGTTGAGTCCGGTACGACAGGTCTGCACTCACCTGTGATGATCCTGCATTCCTCAGCCTTCAGGTCTGGTTCTGATGGAGAGGGAAGCGGCGATGTAAAATGGGGCCACTGCACGAGTAATGAAGATCGAGCTCTATGGTGTAATATTGACACTCACCCCGGGCGCAGTGACATCAGATTCATTCCGGCTCGGGGATGGAAGAGATGGATTCTTTTCCAGTTGATGGGGTTCGGTTAAGGGATGGTTCCGGAGGTCTGGCGACCTGGACGGAGTATAGATGGGGTCCTGCTCATGCAACGCAATGAGGCAGGAACAATGATGTCCAAACAAAAGAGAGATTTAAGTGGACTAATGGCAACAGGTGTGCCACTGTTCATACCTTGTTCAGGACTGTTGACTTTGTCAAGTAGTGGGACATATTGTCCTCAAATGACAAGGACGAGATAAGGATGCAATAATGGTGCCCAACCTGGAAAAGATGTTCTCTGTCCGTTTTGTTCCGGAGGCCTGTGCCAACATGTCACATGTCACATGTCACGGTCACCTCGGATCGCCCATCCAGCGGCTATTGCCGGATGCTGTGCCTGCCAGCACTGTGACGTGTTGTGCTCTGTCCCACACTGTGTTGACATTGTTCACTCATTGCGTTATGACTACTGGTTCAGACCAAGCCGCCGAGATTTTGGTGCGTGAGGCCCGTGTGGGGTGCGCGCTTCTCGCCTTGAAGAAAATCGTGGAGATTCAGCCGATCTCGGACCAGCGACGGGACTGGTGGAGGCGGCATTTGGTGCATGAATGTGTGAGTTTCATTCCAGCTGTGGGCTTGTATGTTGACCTTATGAAGGTCCTTTTGTAGAATAAGGCTGTTGGCATGTGTCGGGCACTGAATGCCACACATAACGACAAGACATTCCAAATACCTGCGCTAATCCAGGCCGTAGGTGCCAAGTTGGCAGATATCATAAGGGCGCCGGAGGGGAAGAAGGTCTTCGATCCGAAGGTGTTTGTAGATGTGGTGGACTCCTTTTCAGAGGCGAGTGGGGAATGGTCGGAGCGTGCAAGTACAGATCAGCTGTCAGAGCCGCATTGGTGGGTGTTCGAACCTTTGGAAGACAACATCATGGAGCCCCCTTCCCCCGCCCCCATCGAGTCCCAGAAATGCTGCACAGGCCCACTCGACAGCAGGTTGCTGAGTCCGCCGATGCTAAAGGCAGACCGGCCAAGCCCCCCGCACCTGCTGAGCCTGTCGGTCTCACATCCACGCCTGGTCCAGCCCCTCCTAGCACGATGATCCCTATGGATCTTTCTCTGGCCGCCAAGGGCAATCTCGCCCAGACAATGGAGCGGAGGCCCTCAGAATCCTCTGTCAAAGCCGGCCACGCCCAAGCCCGCATTCGCTCTCGCGGTCCGATGATCGTTGCCAGGAATAGGCGTGCCCCACTTGTCGAGTCAGGTGTCCCTGTTGCACAGAATGAACCAGTGGATGTGGACATGGGAGGTAGTCCGCAGGATCAGGAACCGGACCGGCGTGATGACGCCGATGCCCAAAGGTCTCCGGACTCGCAAGATGATGCCGGGGATCATTCTGCAGGTACCACGACGGGAAAGAAGGGTAAAGGGAGCCCTTTGCCGGACAGTCCCCCGGACGACCTACCGGTAGTGGTGAGAATGGTCCATTGCGTTGCTATCACTGCATACTGAAATTGTGTCTAGTCCCCGCCATGTTTACCCTGCAGCAAGAAGGGCACTCGATGCGTCCGGTCCGATGACTCAAATGGAGCATGCTGGTGGTGCTGGAAACGCCGGGCTAAGTGTCCGTTGGCGGGTGGACGGGGCAGAACCCGTCGGACCGGCCAGAGAGTTGCCGATGGAGACAAGGAGGGGGAAGGTGCGGAGCAGCGAGCAGACCGAGCTCCGAAGGGCAAGGGCAAGAAACGGAAAGGTAATCCGCTCCATCTAGGAGAGTGCATGGGGCTAATAGGACTATATTCAGACCCTCCAAAGTCTGCAGAATATGTGGTATCAGATGATGAGGGAGGACCGGCTCCTGCTGCAGCTCCTGCTGGGAAGAAGCGCCGCTCTCTGCCCCAAGATCAGCCAGACGAAGATGACAGTGGAGCTGGACCTAGCGGGTTGCGTGGTGGTCTTGGAAGGGAGCAGACCGGTGAGCAACTGCTTGACTAGTTGGGTGATCCAGTGCTCACCCTTTTCCCAGGGGCATTGGGTAGTGGGAGCGGTGCGAGGAGCGGCTTGAATAGCCATCCAACTCTGACCCGCGATGTGAGCATGAACTTGCTTCGGGACCTCGCGCAGCGCTCATGGTCTACGGCGCAGTCTCTCCAAAGCCAGGTCGATGACCTGAAGGAGGAGCTGCGCCGAGTCCGGATGCATATCCAGCGTCAGGAAGAGGATGTCAGTGCACAGCAGCATCGCATGGAGGGTCAGATGCAAGACCTCCAGTTGGGCTACAATGCACTGAAGGACCAGATCCCCACCCTCGCCGCAAGGCATGAGACCGTCAGCACATAGTCCCGGTTGGTTGGTCTTATTTACTCTCTATTTAGTCCAGCATTCCTCGTCCATCTCCATCCGTGTCTTCATTTGTGCTGTATACGCAGGTAGTCCGCATCTGTCAGTCTGCATTTGAGCTTGAGAAGTATCATAAATCAATGTAGTTTCTTGTATTTGGTCTTCAGTATGCCTGTGGACGTGTTTAGAAATCAGGATGGTAATCCGAGTCCGGTGAGTCAAGGAATGCCCGGATCTGATTTGACGAGTCCGAGTCCGAGAGAGTCGGTTAAAGTGCATGTTAGTCCGAGAACGTAGCAGTCCGCAAGTGCTGGAACAATTAATCCGAGACCTGGCTAATCCGGCTGAACCGAAAACCGAATCCGGATCCGGATCCGGATTTGGCGATGAGTCCGGATGGTGTAGTCCGGGTCCGGGTCCGTTAATCCGGATGGGGGCAAACCGAGACGAGCTCGACCGTAATTTACGAGGCATGAGATATAGGGGGCGGAGCTCAGCTGTAAGCTACGGTACATATCTATATAAGCTGGCCCGTAACTTGCGGTCTATGCGGAAACTGAGCTCGCCCGTAGCTTACGGACCAAAAAGGTGTCATTTGAGCTCGTTTGACCAGCCCGTAACTTGCGGCCTTAGGTCACTTTTGTCTGGCCCGTAGGTTGCGGCGAAAGTCGCCGTATTGTGTGTGTGAGGTGCGCGTCTCGATAACGTGGTCAGCTGACGAGGGATAAGGACTAAAATGGATTACACAGCATAGGTAGGAGCGGGCCGTGATCGGGTCAAGATTTGGAGGTCGTCGTCGTCGTCGCAGTCGAGGTTCAGGATCGTTTCAGGGTGCAGTTGCAATGCTGCCCTATTATGCTATATTACTGTCCTTATTTGCTTGTCCTTCCGCTGTCGTGTTTTCGCCTCGATTTTAATGCTACCAGTTTGTCCAGGCTCGGGTCGCCATAAGGTGTCGGAGGGGATTCGCGGCAAGGGAGCGAACCGGTATAGTGAGGGCCGTTGTGCACAATGGGACGACGGGTCATACAAGCGATGGTATGTATTGTCGCACTTGCTCGGGGGGGGGGGGGGGGGGGGGTTGTACCCGTTAACAAGACGTAGGGCATCGTAGAGGCAGGCATAAAGCGAATCAAATCTCAGACGTAAGGTTATAATTCATGTTTTATTGGGATAAGCATGAACAGATCGTCAAGCAACCTAGAAGGAAGTCATCACGGTCGCTTGAGGGGTGCCAGATGGTGGTCTGCGAGGGGGGGGGGTACGCCGGTCAACGGTAGTTGTCCTGTATGATAGTCGCCCCTTCATCCTTGCCCAGTTGGTTGGGCATGGGAAACTCGTCCATTTTGTGGTACGGGAGCAAGGAGCCATAGATGTGGCTCTTGTTTACCGATAACTATTTTATTCACTGGGATATTTAATATGTCCCTTTTTGAAGCCCAAAATTCATTGGAGCTACTAATATTCTGAGAAGAATCCCATAATAACAAAAAAGATCTATTGATCATAAACTGCCATTTTCATGTGTCTGCATGACATGGTTATGGTTGTATACAAATTTATCTGTCTGTGACAGGTGTGCACACATTGAATGCGGTGTGCATTGCACCAACACTTTTGCAAAAAGCAATAATTGAGTATAACAAATCTGCATAACATTGAATTATATTTAATCACTATCTCCATAAAAATATACGTAATTCGCATCATAATGATCCTCTTTGGTGACTGTCCCATGGACTGCTTTATAGATTAGTTCTCTCATTTCATCTCTTCTAATCAACTTCACACCATAGGGTGAGCAGATGAGTTTTAGAGCATGTGCAAATGGCATGCAATATGAAGGTTTGATCAGAAGGTCCAGCGCTATACTCAAGCGATCTGAAATCCTATATTGTAGTGTCAAATTGACTTCATGTGTACTTTGTGTGATTTGACAAGATAGTTCCTATAGCAGCAAAAATGTCATTAGTTAAAGTTGCACAGTATAATATAGGACGGATTTAGTACAGCAATTGTTGATGCATATTTACGATCAAAATCAATCGGAAAGTTCTGCAATATTCGTACCTTTATTAGAATATAATCCAATCAAAATTAATAATTAATAAGTTCTGACCATCATGGCATCGGTTGGAAACATAGGCTTCATCCGCAGTGGGAGATCCATTGACTTTAGTAGTAGTAGACCTCTTGGTGTCAGAAGTTCATCTACAATGATTGAAGTGAATGCTGATTGATGTTCTTCTATCATATATTTTAACGCGATAGGAAAGAAATAAGAAAAGACTGTGTTCATAGGAACATGTCGAATGCAGGAAAGTGACGTTGAGTGGTCCTTCAAAGGTTACCAATGTAAGCTATTAGTGGGTTGGTCGTATAGGTGATATAAATGTTGTCACCATAAAGAATGCAAGGCTCAAGCAGCTTGATACGATTGAAGATAAACTTATGAAGACAGTGTGCCAGCAGTTGAATTTGCGTTGTATGAGTGCACTTTTTATACGATGTATGTGCACAAATACCATACAATATGCACAAATATTGAGAGGTCTGTGTATTTATAACGTAGGTAAAATGCAAAAAGCAGCTGTCATCATGTGAACAAGTCGATAAGCAATGCAGTGTGTGCTTTGATTTCTGATAAGATGCTCATCGAGCCGGGAACTGGTGCGGAGCACCGCTAGGATACTCGGAGTGGCGCGTTAGGACCACGCCATGGTGACAAATTTCTGCACGTGAAATAGTGCGCGTGACCGCGACGCGTTCTGAGATCGCCGCGGGTCGTGTATCGACGTCGTCGTTCCCAATGTCCAACGTACTTCAGCGCATATAGTCACCTAGTTACAATGACTTCCGCTTCTCCTGGACCCAGTATACACCTGCTGATGAGACTTTCTGCCCCGTTGAGCCCGAACGTCGCAGGACTAGATCGACATGGCGAAGTAAAGAGCCTATGTCCAATGTGACATACGATGCCGCAATACCTCCCGACATTACACCCCAGATGCTAGCTAATGCGGCGATGCCATCACCGGGTCCTTTCATTCCGGTCACTGTGCCATTCTCACCGGCCGAATCTTCGAAGTCACCGCCGAATCAATTGTCACTTACATCGTGTATTCGGCGCTCCAGTACTTTCACCACGACTACGCCTTATCGTCGCTTCTCGCCGCTGAATATCTCGCCGTCTTCTGTCGCAGCTATTCCATCAGGCTTAGCGTTGCCTGCTAATGACTTATTTATTGTGCTCACCCGTGCCGGATTTCGACATGTCAACCACACTTCACCTAGACGAAGCAACAGTACACTCACCTCCTCACCCTCCACAGCAGCCTACGCCTCCCCTTGATCTTTCTGCAATCCTCCCAGCACTACAAGCTGCTGGTCTCACCGTTATTTCTACCGACACTACTCGTTCTCGCCCACGCATTCGCAGTGATGATAATATTGTAGTTGCCGCACTCAATCTCCTACACTAGCCGTAAGCACACTTATTTACCTTACGCAAAAAAAGAATGACTAACGCGCCATGCATCGTGATTATGACGGAGCTGGTGGTTGACCGCAATAGCACGGATTCCTCGGTATTCATTGTTGAGCTCAGCAACCTAGAAACAAAGTTAATAGAGCAATAAATCAGAAGTCCCAGTAGTCAGAGAGACCATTGAATCTTGAAGCTTGATGAGAGGTGAAAGAACAAGTATAATACTGCTAGGATTGAGTAGCGCGGCAATGACAATTTGCATGGTTTTTCCGGAGCCAGTTCTTGCTATCTTGACGACATCTCTGCCTTCTTGAAGGTGTATAGCCGCGAGAATTTGGTCTTTCCGTAGTATGATCTTGCCGTTTGTCGACGAGTACACCAGAGCATAAGATAAAAGAGCATTGTCGACAGCTGTAGGCGAAATACTACGAAGAGCATCGAGAAAGGCCGAAGAGAGAGCTGGAATTGGCGCGAGAGCTGTTGATACCGGTACAAGAAAGTGTTCTGGATCAATATCCATCATAGAATAGTATATATATGTAGGAGAGGGATTATTACATGGGTATATGCGGTGGGGAAGACGAGGACAGTAAAGACGCGACGGCGATCTCAGACGCGCCGCGGTCACGCGCGCTATTTCACGTGCACCATGGCGCGGTCCTATCGCGCCACTCCGAGTTCTCCCAGTCTCTTATACACAATACCCGACTCGTCCGTCATTGTGTATCAAGAGACGGTCACCAGTCTAGTTCGCTGACCCTATACGCAGCTGTCTTTTGCTCCTCATCACATCAAGGCTATCCTTTTTGACAATCCCTTCCATCTTTGCGACGCCGCGTATCAACGATACTCGTCAGATTAGCCCATAGACAGGCTCCTCGTTATGAGCGCTGCACAGTCCGACGCATCGGCAGACCGAAATAGTGGTGATCCTGCTAGCGCTGCCGCATCCCGAGATCGGAAGTCGGGGTTGTCATGCGCAGAGTGCAGAAGGTATGTCCCCTCTTCCTCCATGAAAGAAGGCTTATGCGAGCGTTTGCATAAATGACTTCAGATCCAAGTTGAAATGCGACAGGTACAGTGCATATAATGCGCTGCATTGTCAATAACTTACGACAATACTCCCCATAGAGTGTTTCCTTGTCAATCATGCATTCGTCGTGGTTGTGCTGCGATCTGCCCCGATGGTGCGAGAGCTTTCCCATGGTTTCTAAGAACATACGCTGAGCGGTGATAACACGACAGGTACCCTGGCGGCTACCAAGGGAAACAAGTATGAATGAGTGCTTCATTTTAATTCATAATCTGACTTGTCATCTTAGAGTTCTTATGGCACATGCTCAGAGACTGTCTGAACAAGTTAAGTCCATGTCGTCGCGCATTAAGGAGTTAGAACAGGCTCTCGCCGAAAACCAATCCCCAGGACTGCTGCATCCTTTGCTGCAGCCCTCGAGCGATAGTGGTTCGGGCAAGGAGGGGAGTCGGCATGAGTCCCCTGACGATCCCGACTTAGAGGGCCTCTCCGAAGTGATTGGCTCGCTGAGCATTGGCAATGACGGGAAGTCGAAGTACCACGGCGAGACAGCCGGAGTCGAGGTAGCGAGGTTCCTTTTTGTGCGATTGATCACATTCTCTGACCTCTTTCATCTAGTATCTACGTTCCTTGATACCTGTGGGTGTTCCGTCTATCGAGGCGTTCATATGCTGACCCTAACTAGGACCCCGTGTCTACTAGACCGAGAAGACGAGATCCAAAGTATCTAGGTCTGCCAGCTGATTTCATTGACCTAGTCCACGCTTTTCCGTTTGGAATACGCGATTGTTCCACCCCGCTGTCAAGTTTCGCCACATTTGTACCACCTCTAGAACGCACGAACGACCTCATCAATCAATGGTACATGAACATGGCATGGCTGTACGTTTTCCATGCGAAATGCATCAATTGAATACAAACACCCGCTCTGCTTTGCAATAGATTTGACATCGTTCCTCGCGCCGAGTTCAAGGCCGATATCCTTGACCACATTTACAGGCCAGATGGCACTATCTCTCTCACCAATATCCACTCGCACCGTCTCTGCATCTTCTTCCTCCAGCTTGCCGGGGGCGTGTTCTGGGATACGCATCCCTCTGCAGGGATTTTGTCCGAACAGTACCATGCTCTTGCGTGCGCCGCTTTCTCCGTAACCTCCATCATCAAGGAAGCGTCCATCGCTACGGTGCAGGCGCTGTATATGCATAGCGTTTTCGCATATGTTACCGATAGGACCAGAAACGAGGAGAGATGGCTCATGAATGGTCTAACGGCTAAATTGGTTCAGACTGTACGTTCTCAGACTGTCTCTCGAATTCACAGCCAACTCATACGAATGGACCGTACAGATTGGATTACGTAAGATTTTCTTGTTCCATCCGGAACACGATTGCTTATGTGTCTTATTCAGAGCGTGATAGCGCCAAGTGGGGCTTGAGCCCTGAGGAAGTTGAGAAGAGGCGCCATGTTTTCTGGGACTATTTTACGTGGGAGACTTGGGTGGTGAGCGCCGTCGTTTCTTTCTGTGGGACGTTGTACATAACCCGGCCATCTCTCGATAGAGCCTCGTAAACGGTCGACCCCCGACGCTCATCTTGGAGCATACGGATTGTCGTTTCCCCCAAGATCGAGAGCCATTCTTCACTGCATCTGGGGAAACTCATATTGGATGTACGTGTTGGGTTTTGCAGATCATGCTTATCTTTACCGTGTCTCTACAGGGCATTCATTTAAACATCGGTTTGCTGCCGAGTGCCTCGCAGGAGTTGCTCACCGCACTTTCCTGGTCCAGCGTCCTTCCTATGCGTATCTACTCGATCTTCACAGGCGCATTCGTTCATTCCGTATACCGATTGAACTTCAATGCCCAATTGAAGGGTCTGATCCTGGCGCGGCGTGGAGCTCCGATCCGAGACGCGCGATGCAGCAATGTTGCCTCATGTGCAAGCGCGAACCTCGTGAGCCCTAGCATCATACTGGCCGAGCGACGCTCTGCTGATATCTGCAGTGCTGATCTACACCCACCGCTCGTACCTCGCGCAGGCTCTCCGCGATTCCCCCGAAGACCCGCTTTCACACAAGTATGGCCCATCGGTGTTGGCCGCATACGAGGCCGCCGGGCACGTTCTGCAAGGCCTGAAGCAAGTTTACGCATTGCATCCGGAGCATATTAGTCGCATATGGTTTTTCTGGACGGGCGCATTCTCTGCGTGTGTACGTCGCTCCTCGAGCATCTTGAATAAGTATTTCTCACTCTCATCGATATCGATAGGTCATCATGGGTGTGATCGTGACCAGGAGCCCTGGCTGCTCCATAGCACAGCGCGCCCTCTCCGAACTGGATGAGTTACGCAGTCTCTATGAGGAGGGATCCACTCCCTGTCGCCCTGCGGGAACCGTTGTACGTACTACGTAAACCTATCCTGCCTTTTGTGCTCCGATTCTACTAATTTCTCATTTCGTAGGCCGTGCTCAACAAACTACAAAGACGGGCGTACACCACATTCGTCGACTTCCACGCAAACCCCGATTTCGCGCGTAGCAACAAGTTGCGCGAGGAGGAGCTCTCCCGCTGCGACGAGTTCGAGGTGATGGGCGGCACGCAGCAGATCATCAAGGAAGAGCCCGTGGCGACGACAGTGCCGCTAGAAGACAACGCGCCTATTCCGTTTGCTGCTCGCAGTGGTGAGGGCGGTCTCTCGTCGCTGGCGGGCTTTGGCGGGGCCTTCGCACCGTCCCCATTCGGCGAGCCCAGCGTCGTCGGCTCTGCCGCCTTCATGGACCACTTCGGCACGATACCAGGCAGGAAGCCGAGCCAAGACGCGGGCGCACCGCCCTTCGTGTCCTCGAGCATCGGCATCCAGAGGCCTGCGGCGCTGTCGCCGCCCGACGCGGACCGTCGGCTCCTGGTCGAGCCGGTGGATCTCACACAGTTTTCGCCGCCTGCACCCATAGATTATGGGACCGCACCTTCGCTCTTCCCCGGTGCGCCAATGGATACATCGTCTTTCAGTGCCCAGTCTATTGGCATGCAAACGGATCAGCCGATGTCGATGGATACCGGGTATGCGAGCCTGACGCCGTTGAACTTTTCCTCTGCGCCGAACAGTCATAGCCAGGACGATATGTGGTGGGGTCTGGTGCAGGACTTGGGATTGAACCATGCCTGAACACTGCGATCATCGCCGCCGGTTTGTGGCTGCTCTCCGCCTCTTACATTATTTCTCGGATGTGGTTATTGTGTGAATTAGATCTGTATAGTACTCCTCACGTAGTATCCATTGTGATTAGTGTATCGTCCTCCAATTTAGTCATTGCCGCCAGGTCCGCTTGTGACATCGCGGAGAGCAAGACATCCAGGTCGGGAGTCGCGACGAAGCGACGGCTGATTTCGCCCAGGACGTTGAGGTTTTTGCTATTCATGTCGACGTGAACAGCTTGCTGGAGGAATGAGGGCTGCGTCGCTCCAGACACCTAGACGCCACGGTACTCAGTATGAGAGCAGGCGAGGCAAGTAAGAAATGCGCTGCGTACATCCATGACTATCCCGTTGGACAGCCGCATTTTGATAGCTCCACTGCGATACATTTCGAGCTGGCCGATTACTCCATCGACATGCTCTGGCGGCTCGTCCTTGTCCACACTCTCTGGACGAGCAGCACTGCCTGGTGCCGGCGGTTTGGTGTCCGTAGCGAACGAGACGCGTTTGCCATTTTCGGGCGCCTTGCCCTTCTCGTCGGCACGGCCAGCATTGGGGGATGCGAAGGCAGGCAGTGTCTCTGGGAACTGGAAAAAGTAAAGGCGTTCATGACTTCCGCCAAGTTCCTATGGACGAGATAAATAGAGAGCATGAGAAATGTAATAGATGTAGGCAGGAGCGCCATACCTCGTCCTGTCCACGGATGGCGAAATCCTCTATGAGGTCTTCCATCTCCTCCTCGTCCTCACTTTCACTCAAGTCGAGGGCGTTCGCGAGGTCGACTTCTGCTCCACCTTCCGCTGGCGGCGTTTCGTCTACGTCCAAACTTATCTCCCGACCTATTGTAAGAACAGTGAGCAAGACCAGGCACATACTCAGAGTAATCAAGGCATACGTACCTTTACCTTTCTCCACCTTCATCTCTGGCTCTTCCGTCTTCACTTTCCGCTTCGCCTTCTTATCCTTCGCGCGTTCTCGTCTTAAACTCTCCGGCGCATTCCAATCCATCTCCCTGACATTATCGAGATCCACAATCTCGACACCTTCATCCGGATCCGAATAAACCTCCGCCTCATCCTCCGCCTCCTTTTTTGTGCTCGTGCCCCCCGCCTCCCGCTCCCGCTTCAGCGCCGGAGGCGCAGACTTTGTAAGTCCGGCGCCGTGCGCAGAGGCGGCGCCAGGTCCCATCGGCACGATGGGTGCTGCGCTAGGCCGCGGTGTGCTCTTCCACGCAGACGACCCTGCGCGTGCGGGGCCCATGGCGAACGGCCCGCTGGCTGTCATTTCGGCCGGCGGCGGTCGCCCAGGCGCGGCGCCCCGCCCTCGTCCTCTCTCACCCCCGCGCCCGCGACCTCGCCCACGTCCTCTCTCTGACGCCACGGGAACCGCGGCAGCAGCAGGCTCCTGATCAGATGTTAGCAATGGCTCCCTCTGCAGTGTCGATCGCGTCGGATGCAAGGCGATCCATACCTGTTTTACATCTCTGGACGAGGTCTCAGCAAGGCAGGCCTCGGGCTAAGGAATGGGGGGCGACGTACTCCTTTTTCCGTCGCGCGGGGAGAGTGGGGACAAATGACATTTTCTTGGTGCCCGCCCGCGTCGTGTCTGCCGGCTTCTTCGCGAGGCTGGCGATGGCCTTCGGCGCGCCATTGGATCCGGATGCGTCACCTTGACCTTCGGGCATGGCTTATGGGTGCTCAGGGCCAGAGAATGGGTAGAGCCTGGTCTAAGACGATGACCTGAGACAAAGAAGCCTCGAAGGGTGTAAGTGTACAGAGTCAAGGACAGGACGCGCTCAAAACCAAATGTGTAGAAAACGGTGCACGTGACCTACAAGATAAATATCGAGGCTATCGCAGCAGCTCGCTCTCTTCCTTTCAAATTTCCGTCTGCTACTATGGCTGAGCCTGAGCATCTGCGGTACACCTACGACGATGTCCACAATCTCATCAAAAACAGTGCAGAACAGATCGCTGAATTTCAGCCGGACATGCTCATAGCAATCGGTACGCCCGCTGATCACCGTCTCGCCGACCTTGACTGACCCGCGTCGCCCGCAGGCGGAGGGTCAGTAGCAGCGACTCGGCGATTCCATCGCTGATGATTTGACGTCTTCATACAGAGGATTCTTCCCTGCCCGAGTGCTTGTGAGTGTTACCTCTGAGGAGTTTTTTGGCGAATTGAATTCATTGCGTATCGCAGCGTACATTCCTCAAGAATAAGGTTACAAAGAAGAACATCCCGATCTATGCCATTGGCCTCTCGTTGTACGAAGCACTTCCGGGAACGACTGTTGAACAGCTCGGAAACGAAGTCGTCCGGACGCAGTGGCTGTAAGACGTGTTCTGCTGCACTCCCCACGCGCTGCGTCTTAAATCTGCTCAACCTTCAGCGGCCCAGAGACACAGAAAGTCTTGCTCGGGCGGCGCGCATTGATTGTCGTGCGTGTGTTTACGATTCTGCTTTCTCTCGCGAGAATTTGACCGTGCGTGAACAGGATGAGATCGATGACTCCCGAAAGACTCTCCAGTGCGTGCATGTGGTCTTCCCCGCAATCCATCCACTGATAAACCCTATCTCGTCAGGTACGCTCTTACTGAGTTGGAGAAAGACGTAGAGGACGAGCTTCGCAGCCTTCCGGAGTCGGAACGTGAAGCGGCCCGGACCAAGTTTGCCGTGTTCGTCGTTGCGAACAAGATGAAGCCGAAGCTTGGGGAGCTGCCTTCTGATATACCGTGAGTTTCTGCCGCACCTCCCTTTGCCTCATGGGCTGCCGTCTCACGCGTGGCCATATCGTTCCAGATACTACACGGGCGCAGAGGTAGACGACGTATGGTGAGTCATCGATTGCATGTGCCTGTGAGATCTCCAGGGCTGATTCTGGGGTATTAAGGCTCGATTTTCCATGGGAGGCAAGGTCAGTGACTTCCTTCACACGTGTGGACATCTCTCTTCGGGCATGGATACTCACACCTTCCTTGTGCAGAGACATTGAAGAGCATAACCGACTTGCGCAGAAAGCCAAAAGTGCATCCTCGTGAAGGACATCCTTTGCGCGTTGTACGTTTAAACGGATCTTAGAGTGTAGATGTATACGAAGTCGACAGCCTGTTAATATTATGTTGTGAACTGGAGTTGCCAATACTTGTGAGCTAAAAATGTTTGGATTGAAAGAGTGATTACCACGGGCACCAGTGCCTCGTTCCCATCCTTTGGTATAAGAGAGATGAAAGGAGCTCACGACAGGCAGCCTGACTGTGGACACGCGCGGCAACTGCTGCAGGAAGGGATTGACGGTCGCGGTCATTTCCGACGCCCATCCCGCCCCGACGGCCACCTCACCAAGCGCAGCCTCTCCTCCTCCCACGTCGTCCTCGGCCCGCCCGCTGCTCTCCTGACGCATCAGTGCAGTCTGAAATCATCAGCAGCAAGAATAGCAAGGGCGTTGACAGGCTGTAGCAGTGACTGTGCAACGACGGCGAGCTTTTGCTTACACACGTCCTTGAGATCCGCCGCGTCCAGGTCGCGCATCCGCCCCTCCCCTCCTCGTCCATCTTCTACTCTTCCTAGCTTCGCCTTGCGGTCCTTCAAGTCCCATTTGACGCGTAGAAGAAGCTCCAATCATGGGTGATGCCAGTGAGCTCGAATATGAGGGTCTGTCGCCAAACGCTGGCCTAGGTGTACGTTCTGGACTGCGTCTCGCCGTCTGGCACCCTCACTCATGGCGCCATTTTAGGTCAATATGATGGCTGGAGCCCTCGTAAGTTTTTCACGAGGCCCGCTCGCTTTCCTTCCCTCTACAATGTCACCTGTCGTCTCAATGTCGTGCTGTCCGTCGACGCGCTGGGCAAATTTCGGGGATTATGGGCGCTGACGGTAATTGGCACAGGCTGGAATAACGGAACACTCGGTTATGTTCCCGATAGACAGCATTAAAGTAGGTTCTGCAAGATAAGACCCGTGCTGCAGGTTCTGATACCGTGGCGTCTCAGACTCGAATGCAAGTGTTCTCGGCATCACCAGCTGCCGTGTACACTGGAATTGGCAATGCATTCACTCGTATATCTTCGACCGAGGGCCTACGCGTCTTATGGCGAGGTGTTTCGTCAGTGATCCTGGGTGCAGGTCCAGCACATGCGGTTCACTTCGGGACATATGAGGCGGTGAAGGATCTTACGGGCGGAAACCGAGAGGGCAGCCATAACCAATGGTTATCCACCTGTGCGTAGTCTCACCTTGCATTCATTCCGGCTCCAATTATGTGAGCCAAGACTTGTTTAACTGACAAGACGGGTTTGTTTCCAGCTCTGGCGGGTGCCTGTGCAACTGTAGCAAGTGACGCCCTCATGAATCCCTTTGATGGTGCGTGACAGATCTCTGAATGGATGTGCTACCTTATTCCGTATTCACCGTTCTCGCTAGTCATCAAGCAACGCATGCAAGTCCACGAATCCGAATTCCGCTCCATGTTCACTTGCGCCAAGACGGTCTTCCGAAATGAAGGCCTCTCCGCCTTCTATGTCTCCTACCCAACCACCCTCACCATGAGCGTTCCTTTCACGGCCGCGCAGTTCACCGTCTACGAGCAGGTCAAGAAGATCATGAACCCAACAGGAGAGTATTCTCCCGGATCGCATATGGTCGCAGGAGGCATCGCCGGTGCGGTCGCAGGCGCAGTAACCACACCACTGGACGTCGCCAAGACGCTTCTACAGACGCGCGGAACATCGAGGGACCGGGAGATTCGGCATTGCCGTGGTATGCTGCACGCGTTCAAGATCATATGGCAGCGGGATGGGTTCCGAGGCTTCGGCCGAGGCCTGACTCCGCGCGTGGTGACCCATATGCCTAGCAATGCGCTATGCTGGCTGTCCTATGAGTTCTTCAGTTCGTAGCCTTTCCTGTCTTGCTTTCCGGCGCGGTGCTGACTTGCGCGGTTTACAGAGGCTACAATACGAGAGGAATAATGCCGCTCCGCTCTATGTTGTCATGCCATGCTTTGTGTACAGAAAACTCTGCTGTCTTACGCCTGTGTCAGGTTAGACATGGTTCTCGGTATAGTTACAGTTTTCTTCCATCATATTTTGGTTTTCGGTCTGCACTTTAGGAGCACAGAATAATAGTCGCAGCATCTTTCAATTGAGCGTTATCAGACGCACCCTCAGCCACATTTGGCGGCACCGTTCACATTGCTGTGATTATTCGATAGTGTCTAAGCCACGGACTTTGTGCAGCTCTTGACGGACGTTCAGAACTCCTATTCGCAATCAAAAATTACGCTGGTATAAATATGGAGCTGGAGAAAACAACAAAACAAGATGAAACAAATCGAAAGCGCTGTTCAAAGCAGAGCACGACGTAGATAGGTGCAAATAATGTATAAGATAGCACGATAGCGTGCAGGCGACACCTGGCGGGGACAGTCAATACGGAGCAATGGCAATGCAGAGAAAAGTCGAACCTTCGCGTCTAATCACATCACAATACAATCCTTCCCAAGTGTGCCGGGTACATTCGTCCCCTTGATCTTCGACTGTTCCAATAGCACCTCGTTGCGCATCTTCAGGTCCTGCATCTCCAGCTCGAGATCCCGCCGCTGATTCTTCTCGTCCTTGCGCAACTGCACGAGCAGCGGCAGGATCTTCTGCACCTCGCCCCACTTGGCGCAGCGCACCATCAGGTCCTCCTCGAAGTCCTCGTCCTCGACCGCGTTGAAGAGGTCCGACTCCCACCAGCTGATGCCCGCCTCGAGCGCGACGTGCGCGCGCCCGGAGAGCACGTGCGAGAGGAAGAGCGCGACGTCGACGTGGTTCTCCGCGACGGGCGACGCGCCGACGTTGAGCGTCTTGAGCCGCGGGAACTGCATGTCCGCGTAGTCGGCCGTGTCGAGGCCGAGCGGCGCGGCGGCGTCGACGTATACACTGAGGTTCTCGAGTTTGGGGTGCGTCGTGAAGGGGAGGAGCGCACCGAGCGTGATGCTAGGCGGGTCTAGCTGGAGGGGCTCGCAGTTGAGCACGAGGTCGGTGAGATCGGGGAGGCGGGTGATGAGCTCGGCGATGTCGGCTTCTGTGATCTGCAAGGGGAGGTTGTGGCGGAGTTCGAGGATGGTGAGTTTCGACAGGGAGAGAAGGGGTCGGATGTGTTCGAATGCGAGGGGCTCGCATGCAGCTTGGTCTGGCCTTGGGACTACGATGTCGAGGATAAAATATTCGAGATTTGGGTATGCCTCTACAATAGCAGATAGGGCAGAACGGACGGTGGAAGGTGTCTCCGCTTTATGGGATTCGATGTAGAGGTATTTGAGATTGTGGAGGAGCGCGCCCTTGGTGAGGAAGTGTTCTGCGTGTTCTAATGTGGCGCCCATGGATAGATCGTCGAGGTGCGGGAATGCACCTTCCTCCAGGGTGATCATATACGGCGCCGCCTGGTCGTCCATGCGCCTCGCTTTGTTATTCAACTGGATAGAATCAAGAGTCGGATGTTTGGACAGCTCCGTTATGATGGCCGGGGTGAGGCCTTGCTTGGGCAAAGTGATATCCTTCAACTTAGGGAGTCCTTGAATCAGAGTGAGGAGTTCGGGCTCGGAAACCTCTCTGGAATCGTTGGTAGGAATTAATGTCAAGTGGGTCAGGTTTGGCATGCGCCCCACGATGTCAGAGACGAGCTCCGCCTTGGAGTATTTCAGGGATTGGCCCCCGAGGTATAGCTGGTACTCTGTGACACCCTCGTGCATGAACAAGGTGTGATAGAGCTGAAATTCGGATGATTGGGAAAGCCATCGCAGACGCCGTAATTTGGGGAATATAGTCATGGTCGTTCGAGATAGTGCAATGGTACGGAAAACTTCTGCGTCCAGTCTGTGTGCAGGGTTTTCGCGTTCGTGATCGTAGCCCAAGGATCGTACGCGACGGGCGTAAGGAGCGAACCGGGCCCAGTCCTCCTGGGTTGGGGTGCGCGCAAAGACCTACATCATGGTCAACGACGAATGATGATAGATACGATTTCCGTGACGTACGAGCGTCGGGCTAGCTGCGACATTATGGCGCTTCACGTAAGGCACTAGATGCGAAAACAAGTGGTAGAGTTCATCTAGATGTCTCCATAAATTGTCGAGTGCAAGCTCCGTCCATCGCTTGCAAACTCTGGCACACCGTGCATTAGTGGACTTGTTTCCGTAGCCGAAGATGAGGTCGAGTAGCTCCGGGATGGCAAGAACGCGTGATGCAGTCGAATCGTAGGGCATGGTGGAGGTAGATGCGGTCCTGCGGGGAGTAATGATGGTGGCAACCACAGTCATGACGGTTATGTAGAGGTTTGGTGGTCTGCGAGGTCGTGACTGGTTCGTGCAGGATAGGATTGATGAAGATTTAGAGCGGTGGACAAGGTTGTCAGGATGTAAAGAGTACAAGGGTGGGTATGGGGAGGGACCAAGAGTAGAACAAGAGACAAGAGACAAAGCGATCAACGGAGTCGCGTCGCGTCTGTGGCTGGTCCAAACTGAGGTCTACATGCGTCCACAACAATACGGCACGACTTTTTCAACGGGTCGATGAGCGGCTGATCATTGCTGCTAACTTGCTGCCTTCATCCTGATTCGAGTCCCAGCAATACATGGGGACCAGAATGCATTCAGATCATAGCGTCTTCAAGGCGTTTGTTGCAAGGCGCAAACATAGAAACTTGATGGGTCAACTTGTGCAAGGCATCTGAATGGCCGCCGACATCATAGATCACGCAAGGCCTGTAAGCCAAAGGACGGGGCGGACATCATCCAGGATTGTATAGGCAATGAACGGATATGGTCGGGAACAGAAAAAAAAAAATCTAACTAAGGCCGTCGAGCCATGAATATGCGATATGGTGATGTAAGTAGAAGCACAAGGCCCTACAACAGATATCTGAAGGATGTTTGCCGTCAGTAAAGAATAGACAGGTGCGAGTGATGAGGAAGATAAAAGATCAGTCAAGCGGACTCGACCACCAAAGCAGTCTGCCCGAAGGTAGCTGAGATAATTTTCTGCAACGCAGGGGGCGCCCCCACTAAAGCCAAATGCCTCAAACATCATAAGAACCAGCCAGAAACTTGACTCACCATGCAAGACAACGATGAACAGGAAGACAGAGAAGACGCGACCAGGAAAAGAAAAAAATAGTCGAACTTTAAGTATGCAAATTGCGTGAGAATATCATGTAAGCGAACTCCGCCGTGTGCTGTTCTCCTGGCGCGGCCCGCCAGGCGTCATTCCACCACAGACAGACATGTCGACCCCGTACCAAGAGCAACCTGCTGCTTCCTCGTCTTCGTCGTCGCAACCACCAGCACCGGCGCAGCAGACGCCGCAGTATGCGTACCCGCTTGCTGCAGGACAGCAGCCCCAGCCTCAGGCGCAGCCCCAGCCTCAACCTGCGGGAGAGAGCAGCAAGGCGCCACAGACGCGCCAAGCTGCTGAGGAGGCCCGCAAGGACAGGACGCTGGCTGAGTTCTTGTTGATGCTGGATAACTACGAACCATTGGTATGTCTTGTTCAGACCGTGTCTGCTGGGTGCACGGAGAACAGGGTAGCCCTGTTGCTCCGTTGACTTTGGCGACTTGGACATTACTAACGTCATACCCTCTGGCGACAGATCCCAGATGAAGTCACGGATTACTACCTCCAGCGTGTCGGATTCGACTGCCAGGATCCGCGCTTGTGCGTCTTTTATGCCCTTTCCGATATATCTCCTCATGACGAACATTTCGGTCTGCTTCTCTTCCAGGAAACGCCTGCTGGCTCTTGCTGCCCAGAAGTTTGTGTCAGACATCGCGTCTGATGCCTACCAGCATGCCCGGATACGTACCAACGCTACCGGCGGCCGTGCGCGGGCCAACCAGCCCCCTGGCTCTGTGAGGGTACGTCGCCGACTCGTCTCTCCGCACACGATGGTTGACATTGAGCCTTTTGTTCGTAGGACAAGACGCGCACGACGCTGATGACGGAGGATCTCAGCATGGCTCTTCAGGAGTACGGTATCAACTCGCGCAAGCCGGACTTCTACCTCTGAAGTTGTCGAGATGTGGTTGCATGATTGTGTTTCTTCACGTTTATCGGACTCTGTGCTTTCCCATTGTATGTTTAGTATCTCATCCAGCTAGTAATCTATGACCGTGTTCAAACAAGTTGGTGATGGCCGTGCCCGAGGGTTTCTGCTTTGGGAGAGCTTGTCGGACAAGTAACATCGAATGTAGCTTCCTTGAGGTCGTCTGGGACTGCAAGGCTGATGATAAGTGGATCACGATGTCGAGTAACAAAGCTCTAATAAACCGAGCATTCTTTATGCTTGAACAAAGTAACGACATGACGATGACTGGACAACTAGGATAGTGGATGACTGGAAACAACAATGCACAGGTTACAAGGTATATACATAATAACAAGCTTCGGAAATTTAGGATACTACAGCACAGGCGAGGAATTCTTACAGCTCAGCAGAAGTACATCTTGGACCTCATCTGCGGGTTCAGAGGCCTGAAAGCAGCCTGGAACGCTTGCAGGTTCTGTGCCGCGTCTGCAGTATTCGTCGCGGACTCGGACATGGAGAGGTCCAGCCCCTGGCTGGGGTCGTAATGATGCTTGGCGCGCGAGCAAACGATGTCCGCATCTGTGCGACAGGTCAGTATCGGGCTAATCGGGGAGAGCGCGTATGAAGACATACAGTAGACTGGGGCGGGGATGGAGACGGAGCGCGTCGAACGCGCATACACGTGACACAGAGTAAAGCATAAAGATTGTAATCCGTCGGGACTAGAACGCGCAGTTAGCGATCGGAAGAAGAAAAGCGAAAACGACAATGGCATACGTGAAGTTGTTGTCGTCGTGCAGGACGTTGTAATGCGCCGGCCTACTCGTGCCGAGCAAACCGCCATGCGACTGGAGGTAAAAGTCGAACTCTACGGGGTTGACGACCTCCCGATCGACGACGGTGCCAGCTGGACAGTTCTCACTGCGGTCACCCTGTCCCTGCTGGGGGAAGAACCGCACATGGTGGCGCTTGCCGACGACGATCATCGTGATCTTTGGATTGATCCCCAGCGATGCACAAGCCTCTGCAGACAATGTCAGAGAAATCCAGGGCATGAAACATCGAGACACGAACTTTGAAGCAGAACGAGTTCTGTTTTAGGACCGAGATGAGTAGATGCAAAGCGGACAAGCTCCTGAATGACAAACCTTGGTCGAGAACGTGCTTGAACTGTCCTTCAGATACGCCATCTGGAAAGGAGTCAGTGAATGACTGAAATCGCTGGCAGAAGCAAAACGTACCTCGGAAGAAGATAATGCGCTTTGGAGCAGACGCGGCGACGGCCTTCTTCTCGACGTTCTGCCTGTACTTCATGTACATGTCGAGAACGTACTAGTGCTCCTCGATTAGAAAAGGAAACTCAGTCCGAACACAATCATCACGTACCTTACTCATGGATTCTAAATCCGCGATGATTTCTTGCCGAGATGTCTGTGCCCTAATCGTAGCAATGTACTTCGCCGTATCGCTGTCGACATTTCCGACAAGGGCAGTGAACGACGGCCGACCATCTGAACCCGGCGCCGGGTGAATAACATCCGCGCCTGTCTCTCTATTAGCAGGAGTAAACAGACGTCGTGAACAAACATTACCCATGACAATGGTAGGGTTGTTGGGGTCAGTCAGTACCGACACAGACTTGGGGTCTGGGATGGTGTTGATGCCACCGAGCTTCACATTCAACCTGCAAAGCACTTAGATCTTGCAAATAATAGGAGGAAAATCGTACAGACTTCAGGGTAACGTTGGCATAGTACTGGGGTTTTGCCCTCCAGCACTTTGCGCTCTTCATGCATTGGGTAACGACGCCCGCCTGTCATAAACGTCATGATAGTCCTGAAAGCGCCATGTTTGCTGCTTACTGCAATATCGCCGAAACTGTTCGGAAGGGATACATAGTCAGCGCGATAGTGCATACAAGGTTTGATCACTTACTGCTTGACAGCATTGTAGATGTCATTTCCACCCTCCGGCAGGATGACAACTATGAGCGACGGCAGAGCATTGGTTATGCGCTTGCATTCCAATCCCGCAGTGCGCAATTGCTGGAAAGATTCCTTGTTTAACAACAGTTTGACCTACAGGCGACAGACCTACCGCGCCAACATCAGCACTGCCACTCGCCCAACTGATATGAGCAGGGCGCTTGGTGACCGAGATGCCTGCCCAGCATGAAAACAACGACTAGTGAAGTACGGATAGTGACTCACCGACAGTAGTACAAGCAGTCATTAAGCCGTTGATCATATCGTCGGCGTTCTCTTGCTTGAACCTGTTTTGGCGTTCGTAGATAACCACGATCCACTCCTGAATGGCGCCGGGGACGTATACACGCTTGTCGATCCTACGCAAGGTGCTCATGAATAAATGCACAATTGTCGAGGAACAGGTAACTTACATGTTCCATGCACCGTCTCGAGGTTTCTGCAGCCATGTTATAGACGAATTCCAAGCTAAAAAGTATGGCACGACGTACGATGTTCGGCTGCTTCGACTTTGCACCATATTTCAGCGTCGGAGGCTCCAGGATGCGCGCTTTGATGCGCAGCGGTTCTTGTCCGACAGCCATGTCGAAGCTCCGGACATACTCTGATTGGCCGTATGCCAGGACCTAGGGATACAATGAGTATTACCTGTGAATAAGAGACTAAGATACTTACCCCGAGACCGTTACGGATACTTTCAAGACGCAATGGGGGCTTCTTGGTAGCAAAAGCGAGCACATCGCTGGTCTTCTCCGGCGGCAGTTGCTTTCGTATGATCTGGCCCGGAGGTACAATGCAGAGCTCTAATGGTATTAGTGCGCCTGTCCCGAGCTAGTGAATCGCATTAGCATTTGAATGCACGTGTTGAATCAGACTTACTTCAGCACAGATCACGTCGGGGAATCTCAAGGGTTGATTCTGTTGCGTTTTGAAATAGTCCGCAACTGACATGGAGGGACCGTCGCCCAATATGAAGGTCAAGTCTCGCGCACCATCGCGGCTGAGACGCCTGACAACGCGGGGTGTTGCGTTCGACTTTCCGCCCTTGTTGTTCGGAGTCAAAATCTTGATTCCAGCGATGAACCGCTGGACCCTCATGCGCTCGCGGTCGGGAAGCCCACTCCTGGGAGCAAGCGCGCGGGCGTCAGTCTGCCCCAGGTGCTTGAGGCACAAGGAAAGGAGGCTTCCTGGCTCGTACATCGCCCCGGTCGAGATGTCTACGTTGATGAGCATCTTCCCGAGAGCGGGGCGAACACTTTGGAAGTAGCCTCTCCAGAGGATGATACCAGAACCAATATCCTTCTTCTCTCTGTCCGTGAAAAAACTACGGACATTGAAAGGATAGTTCAGGTTCGGCTCCATCCGCACAACCACGTTCAGGGCCTACATGGCAAACGAAAGTGGGCAATGAGCCAACATAAATAAGCCACGGAGCTCACCGTGATGGCAGTCAAAACAGTGTTGTCGTGGGACTGCTGTCCTAGAAGGAATCGCTGTAGGACCCTACTAAATGCGTCAGTATAGTACTACCTGGATCGACAAAATATGTGACTGACTCCGGGTTTATTTCTGCCACATGCGTCAACTTTACTTTGTACACTTTGGGGCCGCGGCCGCCCGTACGCGTGTCTTCTCCAGTGCTGCCATACGTCAAGGGGACCTCGAACTAGTGAAGACCAATTCATATTCGATTTTAATATAAAGGAACGATACGCACCTCCCCTGCGTCACCAAACGAGTACTTGGTCGATGAGAACAGGTTCTTTCGGCCATCGTAGACACCCCGCGGAGTGAATACCTGCGGTGCCGCCACGGTTTGGAGGGCTTTGATAATCTCAAACGTAAGAACAACGGGGAGGACTCTCTCTGAGGGTGCGATGACTAGACAAAGGTATGTCAGAGTGTAACCACAACGTCCAGCCTGTGACTGTACTAACCAACTGTATTCCATGAACGCAAAGGATGTCGAAATAAGTAAGAATATGGGCCCGAAGAAAGCAGAGACAAGCGTACCATCATAATGATGAATGGTTCGCTGTGGGATTGTAGTCTCGAAGTGATTCGTAAATACTTCAATGGGCCGGCCAGCGTTGCCAAAGCCCGGGCGTTTCACGCCAATGGACTCGACATGGGCCAGGGCGAGCCCGCCACTCGGCGGAGGCCCACCACTTGGAGCAGGTGGCCCGCCGCGCCCACCGCCTCTACCGCCTCTGCCCCCGCCTGTCCCACCGGCTCCTCTGCCTCCTCTTGCTCCGCGACCACGACCTGGGTCTCCTCGGGGCGGCATGGGAATGTGGGTACGATAGATTCTCTAGAACGCGTTAGCGACGTGTATTTCGTTCAGAACTGGAGAACAGCGGGAATGGGGGGTGGCGGGGTGAAGTGGGGGAGAAGAAGAAGAAAGACGCGATATAAGAAGGGACGCGACGCAGGAGCCACACGTGCCGGCGATCAAGACCATCCATTGTCGTTCCTTGTATTTAAAAAGACGCGCATTGTATTCTTTGTCCCATCACCGTTCGTGCTTCCCGAGATTACTATCGATGACTCCCGTGTGATCGCCCCCGCGAGCACATACTGCGCGCTGCGACGTGAAGGGGAGGGCCTGCGACATACCGTAGCTGGAGGCTGCACGAGGGGGACGCGTGCATTTGCAGCAGATCTGCCGGATACGGACAGCCGAGCTATGGGTCCGAGTGGATCCAATAATATTTCGCAGCGGCGACCTCTTGCGGTTTTACTGCGCAACTGCGGTTCCGGGCTCTAGGTTCTTTCGGCCACAAAATGGTCGCCTGACGACACATCCCCGACGTCATCTAAGCTTCATACTGCATACGTTCGTAAAAGAATTCATAGAAGAGTAATGGGGAAGGTCAAGGCATCGCTACGCGTGTAGCTTTGATCGCTGAGTATGGCATTGCGTCCCTTGAGGACTCCACAAACTGCAGGGTCGTGCGAGAGTAGTAACGATGGCGGACAGTATTCTGGATCGCCGCTCATGAAGACGGGGTGGTCCGATCATACAGGACTCTGCTAAATTCTGACATTGACATAACAAACATAACAAAAACGGGGGCATCAGTACTAATTAAGCCCAAGCCTCTAATGCCTGATCAACAGTACTGCGCTCGCGAAGAAGCGCCAGTAGCTGCCACGACGGATCCTGCGGTTCACGTTGTTCGTCATCAACCACATCGTCCCTGCCGCGCGGCTCGTTATCACCAAGTGTAGTCAGGCGTGTCGCTGCTGCTGACTTGTTCGGCAGCACAGCGGGAGCAACAGTAAATAGGGTATCGAAAGCAGAGGGCGATAGCACGTTTCCTGACGAATGTGGAGCAGATGGATGAATCGAGGTAATGGCGTGTGATGAGGTTGTAAGTGCTAGCGCTTGAGTGATGACTTGTTTCAGTTTCGCCTGGTAAGCAATCAATGGCGCTACCCAATGTTTGTACATGAGATGACGGACCTCAATAGCCAGCGTTAAAAGCGATGCCACATTCTTGGACGGTGCGCTAAGGTTATGCTGCGCAGATATCAGGTTGATCCTGTCCGATATATGCTGTAGCGTAAAGCCTCGCGCCGAAGAAGCAAGGTGTAATGCGGGGCGACTTCCCGGAGGATCTGACATGCGCGCGTCAAGATAATCTGCAAAGATCACACAAAACGGTACGCGTACCTCCTCTTTCCGGCAACAGCTGCACACCGCGCTCACTGGCAATTTCGTCCGCATCAGGCCGTGGCTGTCTGTCAGCGGACAAAGCCATTGGCTGTAGGTGTTTGACGCGTTCTCGCTCTCGCCGCCCCACTCCGACAGTCCACTTCTTCAGTCTATTTGAGCGAAGACTCGTTGGTTCGTTTGGATCGGGGCCTTGATATGGCAACAAGCGTCGGCGCTTGCGGGGTGGTGCTTTCGCATCCTCTGGGGGAGGCGACCGTACTGCGAGATGCGCAGATGGGTCAAAGATGGAGATAATAAGGGCATTGTGAAGTTGGACTAAGGCTGCGGTAAGTGCTGCGGCTGCGACAAGAAGAAGAACACGACTAGTACCGAGCTGTTGGGTGTCGAGACATTCCTTAATCTGTTCGTCGAACTCTGCCCTAGATATGGTCGCAGACAAGAACGACTGCAATAGAGACCAGTATTGAGGAGCTTTTTGACCCAGTCCAAGTGCTAGTTTGCTCTTGATCGTCGCGGTAGATTCGAGAGACATTGCGGGGGAGGAGGAGATGATGAGACCAACCGCGCCACCGACGCGCGCGATATCCGAAGAGACCACGTGCCCTTATTATCAAACCGCGTGGCGGGCTTCTGTCCGCTTGTCCTTCTCTCGCGGAGACGACCACCTGCGCTCGACGATATGTCCTAATCACCACCACCATGGATCGACCAAGCACCTCGAAAGCCCGAGGAGTCTGTCGTTACTACAACACCCCGCGGGGTTGCTTCCAGGGCGTTCGCTGCAAGTTTCTGCATGGCGAGGAGACGTTGACCCCTTATGACAAGAGCAAGACCTGCAGATATTACGCAGCTGGTGCGTATCATCCTGGGCCTTGATACTCCTGGATAGAATTGTGATACGCTCTGCTACAGGGTATTGCAAGAGAGGGGAGAAATGCTGGTTCAAGCATGTACTGCCTGATCAAGATACACCAACTGAGACGCTCGCTCATCCGCCTCCGCCCCTCGCGCCCGATTCTAACATGTGTGGCATCTGTCTCGAGGTGCCAACTACATTCGGCTTGCTGAGTGAGTGCTTCTTCATTATTCACATACTTGTTCTTATCGTTGTGTAGGTGACTGTAGCCATATATTCTGCGTGGATGTACGTCTCGCGGGACTTGCGCCTTTTGCTGGAGCTTATCGACCTCTTGCAGTGTCTTCGCACCTGGCGAGATCGGGATGGGAAGAATGAGGACATGCTTTACTCAAGGGTCAACAAGAAATGCCCGTATTGCCGCACCCCTTCCAAGTTCATCACTCCTTCAAGTCTGTTCTATCCTAGCGGCCACCCAGGCAAGGCTGCCGCCGTAGAGCGGTACAAGGCCAGCATGGCACGCATCAAGTGCAAGTATGCAGACATTTCTGGCATCGGTATACCTGGCATCTTATTGTTGAAACAGATACTTCCAGGAATCCAAGCCTAAAGACAGATTTTGCCCCTTTGGCCGGGACTGCCTATACCAGCACCAGAACGACGATGGTACGCCCTACGTGTTCAAGCATGGGACGGACTATTACATGCCCGTAAGTACTTTCTCTAATTTCGCTCCATGGGTGTCATTGACACCTCAATAGCGATGGTGTCGCGCAAACGGGGGCGCCAATACCAGCGAATCCGCAGGCACGGATGGATTTTTTCAGAACGCGCTTGATCGATTTCTTAGCGGTTCTCTCCACGATATGAACATCTACATTGAGGATATCCGTGCCATGCTCAATAGGCCGCCTGATTCTGAAGATCGGCAGGAGGGCCCTTCGAACGGATCATCGACCACGGTGGAGTGGATCCCGGTTCCGTCTCGTACAGGCCGCAGCCACACTATAGATAGTTTGGTACGTATTGCCTATTTTAAAACTTTTCTTCTTTGGATATAGATGTCAAATTTAACGTATTTTTCTTTTGGTTTCTCGACATTTTACAGGCAGACGATATCATTCGAGACCTTTCTCAAATTTCAAATGTCATGGAGGATGTCCCATCGTCTCCAAATGCCCGTACCCCAATTCCCTCTGGTACAAGGGCTGAAGCGTCGCCTAGCACCAATGCAGGCGTGGCTCCCGCGGCGTCAACTATGCTATCAAGTTCATCGCATCCATTCGTGCCGGACGTGCCTTTACGCTCCTTTGATCTGAACTATCAACCCAGTTCACGCCCATCGTCTTCCCTTTCCACAGCTACAGCTAATTCTATGCCTGAGCTAGAGACCGTGCTTGACTCGGATAGCGAGCCGGATGGCGATGACGCGGACTACTCAGTTACAGAGGACGAGTCCAACGTTCCGTATCCCGACTTCCGCATTACCTCTGACATGTTTCACGCGCGAAGAGTTGCTGGCGCACTCCCGGAGACATTGGAGAGTGTGCATGAGCATCATGAGCACGCAGATACCCGTCTCGAGTCTGGAGGAACTAGTGAGGCCTCTAGCTCCGCAATCGAGCTTCCGCCTCGTACTGGTACCCCGCCAGTGCCCGCTATCTCCTTTGACCCGTCTGTGCTGTCTACTCTCACGGAACAGGACTCTACACTTCCAATATCGACCTCAGAGGAAGCTCTAGCACCTTCAATGCCGTCGGACCAGCTCCCACTACCCAGTGGCCCTGTCCAACCAGCAGAGCCTGCGTCAAGCTCGCCGGCATCAGACGTTTCATTTGGTCCTGAGCTGCCAGTTACGCGACAAGATGCAGAGCCTCCGTTCATGACGGATGGCCGCGGGCGCGTCGTGTGGAGTCGTACGGGCGCGAAGTCGGGGAGTGGGGGTGCGCGGGGACGGCGCACGGAGGGGGCAGAAGACACGGAGCGCGTAGAATGAGGACAGATCATAGCGTGAAGAGGGATTGTAAATGGTGAAATGAATGTGTAGGCTATGTGGTATGTATCTTAACCAAATTTCGGACTCCTGACTTCAAGTGGTGCTGCTGGCTCCGCCTTCGATGTCAATGGTGAGCTCGTCTTTGTGCAAATGGAACGGTGGACATTGGAAAGCTAGGTACTGGTCAATACAAGGCACGTCACTATCTTCCCGCGTGGGCCGTAAAATTAATTCACGCGGTGCATTCAGGCTCTGTGTCCCTCTTCGAAATTCTCTGTCCAAGAAGATCCAATATATTCTGCTGACTATAACTCGTGACCCGGAATACGTATCGCTCGGCGGTTTCTCGAGTCGAATCCATTGCTACGAGCTGACCTTGTTCAAAAAGCTTTCTATCTCCGCGTATACCTGGTGTTCACGGTCAGATATATCATTTCATTATAAGCTAGCCATTGAAAGCTGACCTCTTTCGCGATGCTTTCCATAGCGACCATGGCATCATCAAATGTGTGCGAGTCCGGTGTAAAAGGTGTACTTGGTCCACCACCGTTAGAGAAGATTTCCGAGTCGAGATGCTGCTTGGTTGTTGAGCTCATAGCGCATAGCGCACTGACGTGAGCAGATTTAAGGCCTACCTCCAAAATCGTGCGCATGAATGCACGCTGCACCTTCTGCCTGAAGCGAGGAACGACGCGCACGCGACCGAGGTGCAACTTTCTGAACGCCAAACGTAGACCGTCCTCAAACTCGTCTAGGCCGTCTTGTATGTGTGGGATACATCCCTTGATGCGTGCCCAACTGGTCTGTCGAGGCCGCATGTTCCGATCTTTGGATCTGGGGATGTGGTGAGGGGACATGGTTCTAACACCTATGGGGACGTTGGAAGCGTGAGGGAGGGGAATGCTTAGCATTGTATGCGTGTAACGAGTGAGCAGCCTGTCTTTATATCCCTGAAAATATCAGGATTGTGCTAAACGGTTGGCGTTGGTCGGGTTCTGTCGACCATGGCACAGCTGCACGGCACGGAGCTCGCCGAGAAGTCCTCATTCTTGGCCTATCCACAGTACTTACTTCTCAAACTCGGCCAAGGTTCGACTTCGGGGCTGCTGACGCCGGGTGCGTACCAGTATCGCCAATGGGTTATGTAAGCAAGGCCAACCGTTGTTGTTGTCCGTTTCAGGACTTTGATTGAAGCAACCGTCTGCAGTCAGAACATTAGCTGTCGGACTCCAACTGTTGGACTCCTAGAGTGATACGAGGTGCCTCAGCGTGACTTTCTTTCCCAACGCCCCAACACTGTTGTTCCGACAACCAAATGTCCGGTGCTACGGTCTGTCCCGAAGCGACAGCCGTCTTCATGCTCAGCGGCAGGACTTTCCATATCCTATGGAGGATAGGATGAGATATTCTTTCTCAATGCACTCATAAATCACAAAGTATCTACTCTAGGAGACCACCAAACTTGCTTTCGAGCCAAATCTGCTCACTGATCCGAGCTTGTGAGTTGAAACGCGTCATTTCGATACGCAGCTGAGCTAAGTTCAGGTCAGTGGTACTGTAATCGCACTGATCTTCGAATATCAACTTTCACCCAGTCCCCGGAACCCGGAAGACATTTTCGTATTCCCACAATGACCTCCACTTTACGAGACGTTCGCGGTTGAGTCGCTGCTTCATGCCACATGGAGACGACAAGTCAGATAATTTCATTACATGATCATCGCTCTTTTCAGGCAAGTTGTTCGTCCTTAACGGTTTATTAACACATTGTAAACATTTCTACTTCTGCGGACGCTCTACATAGAACTACACCCCGTCAGGCCGCGGGCGGCGTGGGCCAAGCTGCAACAAGGGCATTACATATGGTCCCTCCCGACGTCGAAACCACTCCGACAAGCCAAATCTCCTCGAGCTGAAGCTTATCGTCGCCGTCTCCGATACGATAACGATAAGCCTGATTTTCGGCTTTCTCTGCATGCTGTTCACTTCGTCAGTGGTTTGAGCCTGCACAGCCGACATGACATTCACCTTCTCAACAAAGTCTTTCACTCCTCTGGCAACATGGCGAATAAGCTTCTGTAGCGTAATGGGTCCGGGCTCCTGCTGCTTCTCATTCCGGAGCTGGAACTGATACTGCTTCGGTTTGTAGCCAGCCCACTGTGATAAAAAGGGACTAGATTGATGAAATAGATCATAGAAGAGGTGCGCAAGACACATACTCTTATATGCATCCACACTGTCGTCTTTTCTCGGTAGTCTGCGGGTATCTTCTCGTTCCAACCTTCGATATGCTGACACTTCTCCTGCAAGGCGTCAAGTAGCGCGATGCCAGCAGGGCCACTGTCTCGCCCAACAAAGAAGATCGGGGCCGTCGGCGGCTTCCTCAACAGCTCAGCGTTCCTTCTCTTCGTTGTGGCGTACGGTATGAATTGTTCCTGCTTCAGCACGATCCCATGCGCATAGTCAGGAACGTAGTCGAGGACAACACAAGTAGATTCATGACCAGGTGCTGCATTCGGTTGGTCGATGGTCCACGGGGTCGAACGAGACAGGCTGTTAAAGGTTGACTCAAGCCCATGGACGGGCCTTCTCAAGTTGCGCTCAGCGTATTCCTCGGAAATTGCCTCGCTGAAAGTTTTGGCTATGTATCCATTGCGCAAAGAGTTTGTGGTCTGTGAAGGAGGTACATCGTCAAGTTTAGCAATCTAAACGTTTTGGATGGTTCGCTCTTACAGGCAAAAGGAGAGCCATGATTTCTAGACGATTAAGTTTGAGTATAATCTCCCTAGGGATCGAGCTTGAACGAAGACGCTAGCCCCGTCCTGGGAATATAAAGGCTTGATACAGGCATTGCTTCATAGTTGTTGCGGTCAGAAGTGTCGTTGTGTTCGCCAAATCTACAGCTGTAGTCAAAGCTAAGGTACGTAGATTACCCTGACCAAAAACTATCCAGTTAGCCGCACAGGAGGCCTCCAGCTGTAGGACTTTAACGCCAAAAATGGACTTACAGAAGTCGATGAGTTTCTATCTCATTTCCGAGACAATGTTGGGGTTTATTCCAAGCTTCATGGCATTACACGCTCCAGAAATGATCGGAAACATGATTCCATGAAGCGCGTGGTCTCGTCCGACTGGGAGCTCACAGTCGAAGAGCGCAATCTTCTGTCGGTCGCGTACAAGAATACTATCAGCGCCCTCGCGCGTGTGGAAGGTCGAGCTCTCGGCTGAGCAAAAGAAGCAGTCGAAGGAAAACGACGCGTAGGTCTCCACGATCAAGCGCGACCGGGAGAAGATCGAGCTCAAGCTCGCCAAGATTTACGAGGACAGCCTCAACGTCCTTGACAAGAACTTTATCCCACCTGCAGCCTCGGGCAAGTCCGAGGCGTCTTACCAAAAGATGCGAATTCCACACGCCTAATATTTATCGACATACTTAAATCTTGATTGTCGTGAGTACCGTATGCTAGACTGTACATCTCCTGACCAACGAAAAAGGTGCATATATAAAGCGCGGCGATCTTAAGATTGGGGTACTAGTAGGCCCAGGTCGAAGATGTCAAAGACCTGATCCCTATCTGGAAGCCATCGAAAAGCTGGAGTAGTTACTTGCATTATAGGCGTAAAGGATCCCGATGACACCTGAACAAGTCCAACCAACAGGACCTCATTCAACCCTATCCCTCCACTGCCGATCTTCCAGGCAGCATATTCTTGATGCTCTATGTCTAACTCGGGTGGTTGCTGAGATAACAGCCATGAGCAATAGAAAGTGGCATGACAGGAAACTCTAACCTCGAACATCGTCTTCAGACGAGAGAAGACCCTCTGCGCTAGCTGACGACGAGTCACAGGCTTCTTGCCCAAGTTTATGGTATACTTGACGTGCTGGTACGGCCACAACTGAAAGCATGGTATTGGAGTCAGCTCGACGTTTAAATGGCTAGAGAAAGAATAAAAACGTACACAGACACGGATTTCAATAGATGTTTTGCCGAAATCAAACGTCTCATGTTCGTCCATCATAGCTGGGCCTGCCTCATCGATGACCTGGCAATGCACTCCTAACTTCCCGTCGACAGCAATGAAGAAGACGGGAAGGTGTAGCTCTGCGTCCGCCACAAGGTCTCGCTTCCCGCTGTCCGTGAACGGAGCCCATAACTTCTGGGGCATGATCGAACCGTTGCCCGCCAGATCCTCCTCCAAAATGACGTCGACAGGACGTGACTGGTTGGTGGTAATGGATTTAGGAAGTGAATCTGGTATCTGAGATGGGAGGTAACAGGCGGTGATACTTGTGCCAGGGATCTTAGCGATGCAGAGTTGATCTAGCTTGACCTGACCCTTCAAAATAGAGTCGACAATGTGCGATTGGGCATGGATATCGCGCCACATCATGGCGAGCGTCCCCCTCATCAACAATGTGTTTTCGGCGGATAGGGGGAACTGGTCGACAGGGGGTTGGTCGCCGGGAGGTTGTTCAACGGGAGGATTATTGACGGGGATATCCATGGTCGAGGAGCGATGGTGCACGGGTCAGATTTGAGCTAGGTTAAAGAGAGGAAAGAGTGCGCTTTATATACATCGAGGACACTGGAAACTGGAGGAGCGATATCCGCTGACGGTATCTCCTGCAGTCGAGCGGACCGTCCTTCGTCCGCAGCACGCTAAGTGGGATGCTTCATCTTGAAAAGACTGTTACAACGGTGTAATGGGCTATAGGTGTAGGGGTGCTGTGAGTGACTTATGAGAGCATTCGCTGCACAATACGCACAGGCATGGCTTCCGGTAACCTTTCCGAATGATGTAACCGTAGCTCCGCTGACCTCTGGAGGTCGGGGTAGGCCTTGCGTTAGGGGCAGCGAGGACCAACAACTGGAGCACTAGTGAGCATGTGGCGAGACTATTGGTGAGGTCGAAGAACAGTAGGCAACTTCCGCGACGGAGCAGTTCTTTCCGACAGCTGGAGGGATGCAGGTCTGCTTGAACAAAAAAATTAAAGAACTACAACAGAGCCAGGGGCGACCATAGCGGTCTCGGCTGAGCGGATCAGCTAGAAGCTCCTTCCACGCTTCCACGCTTGTTACCACTCACCAACTTACAGTCGGAGTTGGCATTAGGCAGCAGGTGGTGTCATCGGTGGATTTGGGATCGGCGAGGTGATGAAATCCTAATGGACAAATTCCTGATAGGTGGAGGGATGCACGAGCACGAAGGATCTGTCCTGGCATCGATAGAGGGAGGGTCAGGGTGCCAGCGACAGGACTGAGGTCGAAGCGGCGCCCGGATATACTGTCAGCTGTTGGTGCAATGATGCGAAATAGGTTTGATGCTGCTGTCCAGCATCAAGCTGAGCTTGGGCTGACAATTGGAGGCCAGAAAGATGATGTCACTGACGAAGCGGATTGAAAATTTTTGTAAGCGCCACGCGGCGAATCGTGTGCCCACTACAGCCGGAAGGATATCGAATATGCTTGACAAAGAAGATGGCACCCTGTGGTAAAGCCTGGATCTGCCGTAGACCGCATTGAAAACACAGATCCGTCAGGTTTTTCACCGCGGCCACAGCCCTGTAATCGCCAAGACACGCATCTATCAAAGCCGGATAGTAGCCCAAAGCGGGATGAGTCCTGCACTGATATCGCCTTGCCGTTCGCGTGATTGGGAGGTTATAACACGCTGGCTTGCAGCATATGAGAGGGTATATAACCAAGGGAGAAACCGCAGGATAAAAAGAGGGGGAGGGGAAAGGGAAAGGAAAGGCCGCGACGACCGGCGCTGAAGCGGTTGCTTTAAGACTGAAGCTTGAAGTTGGGGGCGAGGCGCTGAAACTGAAGCTATCAACATCGCTGACAGTGTCCCTGCAATGCTGATCCGATTTGTCCAACTTCTCTCTTCGAAGGACATAGCCCACATGTTATGCAAGTGATGACGGTGCGGGTCTACATCCGGTTCTTCCAGGGATAGCCGCTGATGAGAAGAACACATCGCAGAAAAGCCCCTGGGAAGAACACGCCACGACGAGCGTCACAGCCCTTCCCGAACACCGTGAAGAGGGTAGCCATTGAGCATAGAGTGACCATCTAACTCCGGGTCACGGCTTAGACGCGAAAATCAACCTACAGTAAGTGGTAAGCTGCAATTCAAAGGACTTGAGTACGGTCTTACGTGTATGCGCAAAGTCAGTTCACATGCCACAGGGTAAACAGGCCTCCCGGCCCTTGTGCATTGCGTCGGAAACGTGTTCGGCCGTCAACGTCTGTTCGTTTGCAGTCGTCAACGTTTCGGAATGCCTTGAGTTGATGCTTTGGCTGTTTACGGTCGAACGAAGTTCGAGACTCGACGCTAAGTATTGCGACGTTGACTCGACGTTCTTGAAAATTACATAATTTATCTCCGCCCCCTCGAGCGCCGCGGGGCTGCAATATGATAATATCTATGGACAGCGCAACGTACCTGAGAGGCTGAAGTAGATGAGGGACTCGCGCTGCGGAGGAGACAAACAATGTGTATTGGATAACAGAGCGTGACGCGCGGGGATACAAGATACGTAAGACTGAAAGGATGCGGGGCTGTGCTGGGGAACATGGGCGAAAGCCCCGTGGGCTTCCCGACCCGAAGCGTAAACAAACCGGGAACAGACGAGTAGCGATGGGGAGGGTGGGCCCACAAAAGGGAGAGGTGGGCGGGTACTACTGCGAACCGGTAAGCTACGACTCGAGCCGAATGAGTGTGATGCTATGTGATGACGCGGCGGTGAGACTAGAAGCTACGCTGCTTTTGAAGGATGGTATATGAAAGGAAACAAAAGGTCGGTGAGCAGAACATAGTCTAGGATGTGCGACGGGCAGCCGGCATTGGGCGGGCGAGGATGTGCTCATCCATCGTGTACGTTACGCGCATGGGACGCGCCACTGGGGAGGCAGCGCGTTGAGGGCGCAAGGAGCACGCGGCGCGTTGGGGGCGGGCTGGAAGGGAGACGCGGAGGGGCTGCACCGGGGGAGGTGAGGACCGAAGGGGTGAAGGAAGACGACCAGTGAGGGAAAAGTAGGCGGTGAAGTATTCTTTGTCTCGCTTCTGGGATGCGGCTGGGGTTTGCAACCTGACCCCATGCTTCTCGCGTCGGATGTGGACGCAAGGAGTTGACCAAGGGGTGATCGGGTCCGGGGTAAGGTCCTCTGCGAGGCCAGGGAGGGACTCTGGGAGGAAATCGTAGAGGTGGTGGTGGATGGAGGTGAGGACCGGGGGAAGGAGCGCCCAGCTCCCAAGGACAGAGAGGTAAGCCCAGGCCTTGCGGGGTTTTTTGCCGGCGGTGTCGGCGACTGGGTAGCTGACTGCAAATTCTATGGCATGTTTGTTGAGAGAGGACACATATTCCACAGAGGCGAAAATGTGGGATGCTTGGCCGCTCTCTAGGTAGAAGTGGATGGTGCTGTTGATGGTGATGGGCTCCGCTGGTGGGCACATGACAAGCCAGGAGGAGGGGGCGTCGGGGTATCGGACGTCACAGGATATCATGCAGACATGGATGTCGAGGGCGTGCGCAAAGAGGGGAGGAGGCTGGATGGGGAGGTGTAGGCTGTTTTTGCGTGATAGAGTGAAACGCATGGTGAGCAACTGAAGAGGAGGGGAGAAAATGGAGGGGTCATATAGAGGCAGAAGGCATGGGCGCTTGGGGCATGCATCGGGAGAGCGGGGACACGAGGATGAAAGGAAGGTGTCACGGTTAAGTCAATTGCGTTATGCATGCCAAAGGTGGAAATTTTGGTAGGCATCGCTAGTCAGGCATCGTATGTTAGTGGAGTGGGAGGGTGGGTGCAATCGAAGGATATCGCTGACTACGTTGGGACGTAGCAGCAAACAGCGAGCAGAGTGTCGAGGCGGGAGGTGAGAGATGGGGAAGCGCCCGCCAGCGAACTCTGCTAGACCATAGACCTCAGTCTAGGGTTGGCCTCGTGCCTCAGCCAATCCTAGACGCCAATCATCCTCCCAGGATCCACACCGCCTACATCAGCGCCGAATGACAGCCACGATTCCTTCCTAGTTAAGTTATGACAGTTTTTATTGCAGTCACGACATGCGCGATGATAGCCTGCAATATGCATCCGCGTCCCTAAAAATGTTCCGCGAATATGCAAAATGATTCGATACATGAAAAGAGTACACCATCACAATCCCTCGAAGAAGCTCAAGTCCTGCGCAGAAAGGCCGCCCGCCCCGACCGGCTGCGACGATGGCGGCGGCGGCTTCGGCTTCCTAGCCGGGCTGTCTGAATGTACCAGCAACGCGAGCGGCGTCGACTCTGGGGAATAGTCGATGGGATTCTTCGGCGCGGGAGGCGTCGGGGCAGGCCGCGGCGGCGGCAGCAACGGCACAGGCGAGGGCGCCATTACCCTGCTCGGCGCCGGTGGCGATATAACCCTACTTGGCGCGGGCGGTGGAATAACCCTGCTTGGCGCTGGCGGGGGTATTAATGGCGGGGACGTCGATTTCGCGAATTTGTTTGGTGCTGGCGCGGAGGCGGGTGGAGGATCCAGGAAATTGAGGGCAGGAGAAGAGGTCGACTGCAGTACGCCCGGTCGCGGTTTGGGCTCGCCGAACAGGTCGTCGTCCAGAAGGTTACCCGCGCTGATGCTACCCGTGCTTGTGGATGGCGGAGGCGGGGAAAGGGCCTGGGGCAGTGGCGACGGCGGTGCCGGCCAGCGCTTGCCTGCTGATTTGGCGGCGTTCTCGACAAGGTTCAGGGTGTGCATGTGCGCGCTGGGACTCAGTCCTTGTCGGCGGGCTGCGAGGGATTGATTCGAAGCCGCTGAAGTCGGTGAACTACCGGAAGTAGGTTGAGAGGATTGCAGGGTAGCTGGCGCGCGCTTAGAGGGTGGCTGAGGTGGTGTTGGTGTACGGATAGGGGTAGATACGAAATCGGCGAAGTCATCAAAGGCGGAAAAGTTAGTAGATGTGGACACGGGGGGACGGGGAGGCTTCAAGGGCCGTGAGGACGGAGATGCTGAAGGGAAAGCCTGCGATGCAGATGTCGCAAAGCCACTCCCAAAGTCGGAGAAAGGATCCTGTGCGGCTGCTGCCAGAGGAGCTCGCACCGAAGACGAATGGAAGTCAGAGAAATCGTCAAAGTCCTCGAAGGCGGTCAACGGTGTGCGGCTCTGGCTAGTCGATGGACCACTGACAGCTGGGGAGATCGAAGACAGTGAGAAGGGCGAGGATGACTGTGGTCGGCTCGCGGGTGGCGGTGTAGCAATGACAGTAGTGCGGGGTCGTGACTCGGCCTGAAGGCTGAGCATGGCATCGCCATACGCTGAGGATACTGCTGAGGCATGTGGAACGGACGAAGATGGTAATGGTGGCGATGAATCGAACAGAGAACTCGTGGCTGTGGTATCTTTGGGCGCAGTGAAGACGGAGGAGAGAGAGGATGGTGTCAAGGTCCTGTCGTGGCGTGATGCCTGGATCTTGGCGGATATATTGGAAGGCACTGCAGGCTGTGCAGGACTTATTGGCCTGGATAATGGAGCCGAAACGACCGTGCCTCTAGAAGACAGAGAAGGCGCAGCAGTTGGAGTTACGGAGAAGGAGACAGGAGAAGGGCTTCTCGTGGCAGGAGCAGGGGAAAGCACGTCGAAAGACGACAGGCTGCCTGAAGCTTTTCGCACATGGCTTCCTGGTAGCCGTCCATTCGAAGGCGGTCGAATCGGAGCTGACGGTGGTGGAGGTAACGGAGCGGGCAGCTTCTCCATGACCGGCTTACTCGCAATGAGGCTCTCAAGGCCCTGAAACTGCAGATCTTGCGTCTCATCTTCATCCGTGGCGCTAGGAACAAGGTCGGATAGGAACTCAACATCCCCCTGGGACAATGCGATGGAGGACCGTGGAGATGAACCAGGCGCGGGCCGCGAGCGACTGAAACGACCGAAGAAGCGGGACACCGCCGATGTCGACGTCTGTGTGGGCACCTCGGGCACAGACTCCACAGGGTCAAAGGATGGCAGGCCGGTGTCTGAGTAAGAAGTCGTAGGGGTAGTTTGTGTAGACGTAGCCGTGGGTGTTGGCGACAGAGAAGTAGTTGGCGTCGGTACCGCCTTGCTACCAGTAGATGTGGTGGACTTGACACTCTCAGAACTTGATCGAGCAGCTGGGACGATTCCATCCGGTTTGGAAGGATTATCTTCCAGGGACGACGCTAATTTCACTGCCTCCCGAGGAGTGCTAGAAGCGCGCCTGTTCCAGAGACTGGCAAGCAGACCTCCCGACTTCTTCGTCTTTTCATCTGCCTTGTCGTCTTTCTCTTTCTCCTTCTCGACGATTCTCCAACCAAGAGGAACTTCGTCCTTGGCGATATCCACACGAGATCTTACATGGCTCTCCCAAGCTGCTGCTCCCCGGCCCGCCATGAAGTGAGCCATGGGACTATTCCTAGCAAGGCCTGTATTCCGTGAGAGCTTCACAGCATCTGCCATTGCCTTGCAGGTGAATGTCGTCGAGAATGGCTTCATCTGAGGAAGCACCATTTCGGGGACATAGCGGGTGATTAAGGAATCCCTGTCGTTGAGGAATTAGAAAAATACTTCAAAACACTACAAAAAACGAAGCTGACAGGCCCTCGACATCATCCAGCCCCGTGCGCCATTTCTTCTGCCACTCAGCCTCTTCCTGTGGTTCCGGATCAGGCCACGCTTCCTCGGAGAAGCTCTCCACTTGGGCTAGCAATGTTGCCAAAAATGCTGGCGGCTTGAACAAACTTGACTATGAGGTATATGGCATGTATTGGCAAGGCGTACCAGTCTCCGATCCAGTTCCTCCTTCTCTCGCCTAGCCTGTTCCCATTCGTCCACACCTTCGCTCTGAGGTTGTTCACTCTGTCCCTCGTCTGCACCATGTGCATCATTACCCCACGGCGAGCCCCAGGCGTCGTCACTGGGCTGCTGTTCATACGTCCAAGGATCTGTGTCATCGGACTTGGCGCCAATCTCGAACGTCCCGAAAGCGTCGGGGCTAGACGCAGATGGAGGAACGGGGGTTGGTGATCGACGCGGGAGCTCCGTGAGTTCTTCCTCATCGCGCGATGCGTCCACTGAATCGATCGCTTCATCGTTCTTCTTATTTTGAGGCGGCTCTGGGGGCGGCGGAGTGCGAGGTGCATCGTGCGGAATGGGAGTGGGAGTGGACGGTTCAGAACGTTCTGCCGCATGAGGCGGTGGACTTCGCCTGAGCTGGATGCTATGGTATGGATTGGTAGGCGACCATGGATCAGGGTCAGATGTTTGATTCCAAATGACTCCTGGTGCATCTGGCGGTTCATCCCAACGAATACCGAGACCTGTAGACCATGAGGGTGCACCAATGTCAGCTTCTTCTGTAGCCGCGTCTGGCTCGGCGGGTTTTGATGCCCACGACGAAGTAGTAGGGTTCTGCGAGGTTGAAGGCTCGCCCCAGGCATTTCCCCAGGGATCATCCATGAGCAGTGAGCATGCGGTGTACGGGACAGAGAGAGTGCACTCGAGACTGGGAGAGCTACGCTAGAGGTCACGTGCGGCGCAGAAAGGCGCGCCTGTTGTCGCGGGAACTCTTCATGAGCCCTCACCGTTGTCACCTTCTCCCTCCCAAGTCATGGACGCCGCCCTCGCGGGGTTGTCGTCGAATATCACAGAATGGGATGAGAATGACGTTCATATCTTCTTCTCCAACCTTGGTTTCTCCCAGTACGAGCATGTAATTCGAGGTCGGTTCCGCTATTGTTTTGCGCCATCTCCATCCGGTATCTTACCTCTTGCCCTTGTGCAGAGCACACACTTTGTGGTGAAGTATTGTGCATGATAGATGCGGATGGCCTGAAGGAGGCGGGCATTCAGACTATTGGCCAACGTCTCGCTATCCTCAAGGCTGTCTACCTAGCCAAAATTGCTCACCATATCCCCATCGAAGCCGACCACTATGTCCCGCCCTGTAAGCAACGCCTGTCACGATTCACGGAGCTCGCTGCTTACGACCTACTTTTGCATCACAGCCGAAGCAGAAGAGCAGCTAGATGTGCATAAATTGTACGACCTCCTCCGCCATCAAGGTATGTCCTCGCCGCGTCTCTCGGGGGTTTAACTCATAAGCGTGTCAGACGATCGTTTGCGAACATTGGAGTATGAGAACAGACGGCTATCTGAGACTGTATCATCGGCCGTAGAGGACTTGCACAGTCAACGGAGTTCAACGACCAGCCGAGTATGTACTTTTTTCCGACCGAAGTCCTGCGCATGCACTAAGTGTCCATTAGGCGGAAGATAGTCCAATAAGCAGGCAGAACTCCTTCAAGTGGTCATATGTCAAGTCAACTGGTTCGCCAACCAAGGTTGATATATCGGATTCGCCGCACGCATCGCCGCACCGATTGGAGCATGACATTGGCTACAATCGATCTGGGCAAACTGGCTCGTCTTCATTTCTCCCGCACACAAACGGTAGTCACACCTCTCCAGTGCAACCAGCCGCAGCTCCACATGTCGCACCACCAAAGGCTGTCAGGTCAGAGAGCTCAGATAATCTTAAGAGCTTCAAGGTCAGCTTGGAAGATCCTGCATGGAAAGTCCTGCCAGCAGCACTCCGCAAGTATAAGATCAACAATGACGACTGGCAGAATTATGCCATGTTCATTTGCTATGGGCCTCCTAGTGAGTACCGTTCTTCATACTGCCGACGTCGTCTAATGGCCATTCGGTGTCAGACAACCGAATCGAGCGATGTTTGAGTTACGATGAGAAACCACTTCTTCTCTTCCAAAAGTTGAAGGATGCTCAGAAGAATCCGGTTTTCATGCTCAAGCACATCAAAGACATTCGCTCGCCGATAGCGGTCGCTCAGCAAAAGCAGGCTGCACGAAAAGCATCAGGAGAAACCCCTTCATCCAACAAAGCAAAATCCGGCACGTCTCATGCTCGCACGCTCTCTCGCCCACCTCGGCTGCAGGTTCAGTCAGACTCGGCCGGTCCACCGCCTCTGTTGACCGGCGTGTCTGCCCAGCCTGGCTGGCCAGAGGTCATGTCGCCAGCGGTGGATAGTAAAGACAGAGGCTACGACTCGACTATGGAAAAGAACATGCTGTCGCCTGACAGAAGACCAGGAACGGCAGATCGCGTGGGTAATGCGGAAACGCCCAGAACTGGCATTCCCTCCACTGCCGTCACTGTTTCATCAGAATCAGGCGAGGCGAGTGCTGCCGGTGGATCAAGTGCGAGAGAGATCCCGGTTTCAGGGGACATATCCTATGCTGTCGCCATTTATCCTTATATGGCAGAACAGGAGGACGAGTTCGACGTCGTAGTGTAAGTCTTTACTTTCTTTTCCAAAGGGCATTACTCATGTTTTCTCCAGGGGAGACACATTTGTCATTGTCTCACGAGCTCGAGGATGGTGGGTTGTCCAGCGCGACCCAACTGGTTCTGGAGTCGTCGATACGGATACGAACAAGCAAGGCTGGGTCCCTGCTGGCTGTCTACTTGAAACAAGAATCCCAGTCGCCACTGCCATCGCCGAAGCCAGTACAGCGTCAGGGTCCGGCTCACAGCCATCTTCACCGGTTTCGAATGTTCGGACGCCCATACTCCCCCTCAACATCGTCTCCACAAGCTTCCCAGGTTATGCATTGATGGATTACAAGAAGAAAGGAGATGAGGAACTTGATCTTGCGAAAGACGACACACTAAGGGTCTTCAAACGATACAATCATTGGTCCTACGTGAGTATTTCGTGGGCGCCTTGTTTTACTGATTGACTGATCGCGTGCTCCATATCATCAGGCGGTGAAGGAAGATGGTGGAGATCGAGGATGGGTGCCAGTGAGTTGACATACGCGCTGGAAGCCCCCCTTTGTTCCTGATCCTTCTTTTCAGTCTTGGTATATAGGCAAAGTCACTTCATCAAACGCGACGCCCGCTACACCTAGCGTTTCTGTCCCACCACCCACTACAACAACCACAGCCGTCAACCTTGATTCGGACGCCCGTCTTTACACTGGCGATCCACACCAAGCGACTCCACAATCCCAAGTGTCGCCGATGTCCTCCGCATTCCCTCCGCAAGCCCGAACCACAACCATCATCTAGATTTCGTTCACCGGCTGTCGTTTATTCGTGGGTCTCTCCGTCGCCTCATCGCAGGCGATATAGCTCCTCTCGTTCGACTTTCGCTTTTCTAAGTACACTCGTCACTCCTTAGTCCGCAGCACGCTGGTTATCATCCACTGGTCCGTCGTCATGCTTTTGTAATTTGCTCTATAGTATTTCATCTATTTGGACATGCGCCCTCCTATCCTTCGTTATCTTGCTTTTTCGCTCACCGCTTCCATTCACGGCATCTGATGTATATTACCTAGCATTTCGTTCAATGTTGCAGGATTGACAATTTATCTGACAGTTTCTGCTGCGCTGGGGGGTCGTTGGAGTGTCCATTCGAGGTAAGTGGGGATGAAGATTTTGACAACTGTGCACAGATTAGCGGCGGACGGCGGACGGTGCTTTGGAGAATGGGTTTGGCCAAGTTCCTGGTGTACGACACTTGATTTCGGCTGAAAAATCCCACTTACCCGAATGATCCAGTCACTGAGGCTCGCCCGCCCAATGGTGAATCCGCATACCATCACCTCTCGTTAATTGATCTACAACAAAAGCTTGCATTGGAACCCTTGCAGAAGGTGAAGTCATCAAGGGAGATTGAGTTGGCGAGCAACGAGGTGGCGCTGACAGTGGCGCCTAGCACAGGACGCCTCGAATTGTAGGCCTGCGACAATGGCCCGCAGTAAGTTTTTTCAATTATCTGACTGAGGGCCATGCTGATCCGTGTCTCCAGCGATTGTCTTCAATCTCGCCTTATGTCAGCATGCTGACTAGGTACCGTCCATATGCCAGGTGCCGGTCGTCAGACTTGGCGATACCGCCAGCTGGAGGGGTCCAACAGTGGACGCCGTTCGCTAGTATGGGCCAGTTGGCAACTGTTGTTGGTCCCAGTTACCAAATGTGAAACGGAGGTTCACCTGCAGGACAACGTTCAGACGCCATCTCTCATAGCCAATCTGGACAGATGCTAACCATCATCTGTGTCCCGCGCGCACTGTTGGCGTTGGCAGTCATCCATCCAGCTGTATGTATCCCTGGAGGTTGGCTACCAGGCTATGACGATCTTCCCGCCTATGCTCAATGTTCTATGCAAACCAAACGTGTTTCCGGGATCGCGATTCCTCAAAGGAATACTGACTACTGTCGGGCTGGCCCCTCCAACTGGGACGTTTACCGACGTCTGGAACATCGGCCCTCCAGCTGCGCAGTCCTCGTTGCACATGGACTGCTGGTAATGGAGGCAGGGGGAGAGGGAGTATTTCAGGAGACACTTCGTCTGCATGCTCCCTCACCAGTCACCCCCAGACCTCCTGACATCTCAAGATGCAGCCCTTCTACCCAAGCTCAAGCTATCAGTATCAGCAGGTTCGTGTGTTATGTTGTAGTCAAGCTGGCCCACGGCTAAATCCCGGGTGTCCAGCAGATGCAGCAGCAGCCCTACTCGCCGCTAGACGAAATGCTCACATTGGGCTGCATCTCTTTCACATTCGGGCCTCAATATGCCGAACACTACCTCAGGTATTTGCTCAAAGTCGAACCGAGGTCCTTGACGCCCTACATGGTCTCATCTGCGAGTGGTTGGGCGGGCTCCTACGCCATCTTGCCAGCAGGACTTCACACATTCCAACCCAATGCACACACTGTCGACGGCTATCCTCTCTTGCTCATTGATTATAAGGCGGACCTGAGGCGGGGGAGCATTGTGCCACAATCTTTTTGGACACCCCACAGTCAAACGGATCAACGCCAATATGTGCAGAGTGCCAGCCTGTCCCTGCCGATATTTTTCGTCCACGACAGCGGGGCTGTGGGCTTGTCCGTGGCCGACGCGGCAGCGGGTCGCTGCCAAACCTTGAGGGGTGCTGGCTTGCCCGCGGACATGCGTGACAAGGCTTCTACGCATATCCGCATCAATGTACGTCTTACTTGAATGCATATTCGCTCGAAGATGGCCACTGACGAGCATGGCAGTGGCCTGGCTGTGTTGAGTGGAAGCGCCAGTTCCAGACAAAGGATGAGACCGCGCAGCGCAACCCGATCACAATTGAGCGGCTCGTGCGTCACGTCGGACGGTCCGTAGATTATTTCCTCCAGGTATGCCCCGTCTGTCACTCGCGTCTACGCTGCTCACTCGCCGTTCAAGCAACATAAGGTGGATCCGAGGCACCCGAACCCGCAATGGAGAATCGGACACGGCGGGATCACGAGGGACAACATCACTGTCCTTGGTGTGTGTCATGTCTCGTCGGGCAGCTGGATGCCGATCCTGCAGGTGTTCCCAGCCATATTCGATTTGCAGGTCGCAGTGCCGTTCGATATGTAACAAGTTGATTGTGTGTTCGCTAATTCATACAAGTAGACACCGAGTTAAAATTTTCTTGATCATCCGCAATGGCACTAACACGATATCTTAATTGCTTGCCGTAGCTGTAGGTGTCCCTGTAATCATGCATCACCCGACATTATAACGAATCTGAATACCTATCACTATGATTAAAAACGATCATGTGTCTGCATGTAAACTGCAATGTTCATTAAGGCGATCCTAGTCAGAACCGTGCCCCAGGATGTGACAGATCGTCTTCGTTGGAGTCTGAGCGCTGAGCGGTAGAATCATTGGATCATGTTACGCCGCACGCGTCAAAGCTATTTCAGTGAGCTTATTGATACACTTCCAATGCCTTCAGGAAAAGCGAAAGATACCACCCGGTCAATCCCCACACCTCAAGTCTTCCACCTCGGCCACCGCCTACCTCATCCCTCTTCTCTGGGTCGCTTGTCCATGTGGCTCGCCCATCCGGCTTTGCTAGATCCGTGACATTGATAGCCCAGTACGGCGGTCCGCCGCGGAAGAGATGAGTCCTGAGCCGCGCTGGTGATATCATAGAGGAAAGTGGGAGATGGAAGGCGTCCACGACCTCAGGATGGGAGATGGTGAGGGAGGCCATGGGGAGAGAGGGGAGGGGCGCGTCGGGATCATTAACGGCCCTCGAGGTGGTGAAAACAGCCCGCGCCTCTGCGGATGGGTATAAGAAGCCCTGAATAGCAAACCGATGCACGCGGTTAGTGGATATAGAAGGTCAACCGTCAGAAATCCAATAAAGAAAAGAGGAATGGCGCATCTCAGTAATGAAGACGTAAACAAGAACAAGGATGCGAACACTCACGACAAATGGCCACACACGCAGACCGCCCAAGGACAGTTCCGGAGGACCGATCTGCCCAAGTATTTCGATCTGGTCGGGATGGATGCCTACTTCTTCGCGCGTTTCTCGAAGTGCAGCGGACAAGAATGAATCATCCGTCTGAGCAGAGGTCGGTGTCAATTATAGCACAGCCGACATGGCGCATAGACGACTTGAGGGAACACATACAGGGTCCACTCTACCGCCTGGAAAGCTGCCCGAGTCAACCGTTCAGTCTAAGCACAGCGACAACTGTCATTTCAGGTCGCTGGGTTCGTACCTCACCTCTCCGGCATGCGTTCTCAGTTGGCCTCGGAGCTCGAACAGGATGCCAGGTTTGTCATTGACGTTACACAGCGGGATCAGCACTGCCGCATGTCTCTCTTGCTCGTCTGTTTCGAATACGGGCCGTTCTTTAGCCGCCGTAGTGAGAGCGGCCTTAATCTTAGAAAGTGAAGCGCGAGTCAGAGGCGATGTTAATGATAGGTACGGGGAACCGCCACGTGGATGCCCGAGGACACGAGAAGACGTTGTGGACGTCGTGAGGGCGCGAGACAGCATAGGACGTCGGGAACAAAACACTCGCAAATAACGCGCCCGCTGTGATCAACAACGTCCGCGACTTTGCCACAAGCGTCGTGTTTCTGACTCAGCGCATTAGAAGTTGATCACCGCGACGAACATCTTGCATCTGAACGTCGCAGGACAATGTCGAGTGCGTAAAGGAAAATGCGAGCCTATCATATTCGTATCGTCGTACACCCCAAGGAATTCGCGTCCAGCTCACATCCCCCCGTCTCCGAGCCATTTATTCCCACTTCGCTGTGGCAGCATCTGCCGGCGCAGACACCGAAGCCCACTGCGCGAAAGAACGCGACATTCAACTCGGCACACAAGGACTATAGATTTGGACCCATCAGGATCGATTGGATTGATTTCGAGAACATGAGCCGGAGTAAGGAGAAAGAGCACCCGAGCAGAGGTGGGCTCTGCCTCTGATACGCAACGGTACGAGTGACTTACAGTGCCCTCTAAATGTAGGCGGGACGCCTTCTGCTACCTTTGTGCCACACCCTCGAACAAAGCTAGGCTCAACGAACCTACCGGAAGGCATTGTGCATGTATTTCGCGACAGCCCGAGGCAGAGCGATGGCGAGGCGGCGGACCCTTCGTCGGAACCGAACCGCATGATAATCCAGAATGCGGATACTGACGGTGTCATGCTGGCTATTCTTGCCGTGCCGGCTTGGATGATGCCTGCAGATTTACTGGCCTTTGTCGCTCCTGCTGCAGAAGGGATGGCCCATGTCAGAATCCTTCGGTACGTGCGGCAGCCATCGAGCATTTCGTCTGATGTACTGGACCTATTAACCTTCTTATGTTCCACAGGGATTCAGTACCAACCCGCTCAATTGTCCTCATCAAATTCAGGAAGCCGGAGGACGCTATCGAATTTCACGAGGCATATAACGGCAAGCCGTTCAATTCTATGGAAGTAGGTATCATGCAGTCGCTAGTGGCTATGCAATCTAATTCGTCCTTCAGGCAGAGACTTGTCACGTCGTCCGTGTAGCGTCCGTCGGCATTGATACAGAAGATTCAGTCTCGCTGGCGATAACTCGTCTCGGGTCGAGCCAAGCTCCAGTATACGAGCTGCCCTCGTGTCCTGTATGTCTGGAACGCATGGACTCCGCGGTTACTGGTCTCGTCACCGTACCCTGCTCCCACACATTCCACTGCATGTGTCTCAGCAAATGGGGCGACAGTCGGTCAGTCTTCCCGGATCCACCACAGCTGTAATCACTCACCTTCGCGCGCACAGCTGCCCCGTGTGCCGATATTCCCAGACCCTCCGCAGCTCCCACCCATCCTCATCCAACACCACCCGCTCCGTCCCCATCCCCTTCGCCGATCCGTCGACGCCGACGCTCTCGCGCTGCGCCGACTGTGCGTCCACCACGAACCTGTGGATCTGCCTCATCTGCGGCAACGTCGGCTGCGGCCGCTACGGCCGCGCACACGCGCACGCGCACTATGAACAGACGACGCACCTGTACGCACTCGAGCTCGAGACGCAGCGTGTGTGGGACTACGCGGGCGACGGGTACGTGCACCGGCTCATCCAGAACAAGGCGGACGGGAAGCTCGTCGAGCTGCCGTCGGCGTCCATGGCGGGGACGGCGCGTGATGGCGGGGGCAACGGCGGCGGGCCAAGCGCGGCGGACTCGCTAAGCGCGGAGAAGATCGAGGCGATCGGGATCGAGTACTCGTATCTCTTGACGTCGCAGCTTGATTCGCAGCGGTCGTATTACGAGGAGCAAATTGGCGGGCTTAGAGGCGAGGTGGCGGAGCTGAAGAAGATGGTGGAGAGCCTTGGGGGTGAGGTGACGAGGGGGAGGAAGGAGGCCGATGAGGAGAGGCAGAGACTGAAAAAAGAGGAAGAGGAGAGACTTGCGGAAGTGCAGAGGGATAAGGCCAAGGCCGAGCGGAGGGCACAGAAGATGGCGGAGGTGGCAAGGAATTTTGAGACGGAGCTGCGAGGAGAAAAGGCGGTCAGCGAGGGTTTGATGCGGAATCTGGAGGCAATGAAGGCCAAGGTGAACGATGCGGAGGCGGTAAAAGCGAACTCCGTGGAGAAGGTGAAGGACCTGGAAGATCAGTTGAGGGACGTCATGTTCTTCCTGGAGGCCAGGACGAAAATTGAGCAGGGGGAGGGTCCAGAGGGGGAGGCCGCAGGTGGGTCACTCGAGCTCCCGCCCGAACGGACACCAACGACAAAGAAGAAGAAGGGAAAGAAGTAATGGTCGCTTCTCATTATGTGTAATGATATGAAACGCCTCAATGAAACTCTCGTGATACACGGTTGCACCGCTCGATTGTACAGCTGCACGCACTGCAAGAACTCTGAATATCACCATACTTAAATTGAGGGTACATGGGACGAAACAAGGAACGGGGGATCAAATAGTGTTGGGGACGAGGGTGAGGGAGCCAGTGGCAGACAAATGGGTATTCGTACTAACATGGAATCTTCAGTCCCCGCGCTCAAACCGCGCTCGGCAGAACGCAGCAACGTGGTGTCGCTCTCGTCAGTGCTCTCGCCCTAAGCCCGAATTAAATGCCCCGCTCGCCCAGATGGGACGACCGCGTGTTGATCGCGTGATGTTGTCCCTACAGCTGGAGTGATTCGGGCCTTCCATCAAGGGCACTACCTTCAGAAGCAGAAGCAATGCAACAGAAAGGGGGAGAGCAGGACGTTTGGCCGCCTCAATCAGTCTTTGCCTGGGTGTGGCCGGGCCCTGCGTGACGGCGCCGGAGACCATCAGGTTGTGATTGGTCGTCAGCACTTGTCATCGTGCGAGAGGCGATGGCGACCGCCTGGGATATAGAGTCGGGGGAATTAGAATCAGTGCCGTCATGGCGCTTCATGCGTCCCGATGCGAGATTCGGGCGGCCTTTGCTACGCATGGCGGACTTCGAGCGGCGGGATTCCCAGATCATGTACAGGACAATCTCTGAGACGGCGACAACGGTTGCGGCCAAAAACGAGAACAACACTTTCTAACAATTAGAACGCATGTCAGTGAGGCTGTCAGAGAGAAGGGGGAGGGGGGACACTGCATAGGAGAAAAAGCCCTCACCCACTCGTCCCGCCAGCCAGTTCTTTGCGCAGCAACCCAAGTTGCCGCGCCCGCACCGCCGACACTGAGCAGCGCGTTGAGGACCGCAATAATGGCACGTTTGTCGTTCACCTCGCGTCTCGCGTCTCGCACGGGGTCAAATAACTTTCCCTTCATGTCGGGGAACTTGCGGTTGGGAGAGGTGCGCGTTCCGGCGAGTAGCGCCACTATACTGTACGTTTGAGCATCAAGAGGTGGGCTGTGTCTGGACAGAGCCTGCGCCCCAGCGGAAGTGTGCGACCATTTGGAAATTGAGAGGAGCACTGTGTATGGCACAGTCGGGGTGCGCACGGGAGCCTTTGGGGATGTTGCGACTAATGATGGAGATGACGAGGAGGAGGACGAGGACGACGAGGACGACGTTGATAGTGACGCAGGTTGCCGTGCTGATGGTGGTAGAGGAGCATCATCTACCGTGCCGAAGCGGAGATGGTGAGAAAGGGAGTCCGAGAGATCAGACGGGAGCAACGGCGGCAGCGGGCGGAGGACGTCGAGAAGATGGGGCTCGAGAGAGACGCTAAGATCGCTAAAGGTGTCGGTCGTGCCCATGGTGTCGGTCGGGACGTCGTGGCTGGTGGTGTCGGGTAGTGGCTATGCAACGTGGTGGTCGGCGTACAGATCGGTGGATCTAAGCAAGATGGACGACGCGGCGCTCGAAATTGGGGCTTCGTCGTCGCGTCCGGCAGCGTCAAGCGTTCGCACACAACGTTCGCCCTCCCCCCCTCCGAATTTCGCGCAAACGGTACCCAAGGCACACCATTGGGCGTCCCACGGCGTCTTGCACCGTCACCCATACAAGTCTGCATCTCCCTGTCCGTTTGCGTCCTTTGGCCTTCGTGGAGTTGGATCAGCTGCTCAGTAACTCGGCCATATCTGCCGTTAGCTCGGCTTCCATTCCCAGGTAGAATCAAACGGCTGCTATCCACGTTCTTCGATGTCCGCCTCGTACGACATCAGGCACCAACGACTCTACGATGCTCTGAATTCCTTCGGGGACGACACCCTTCGGACGTCCGGCGAACTCGCACCCCTGGCTGAGCTTCTGAGCGGCACATCCTCAGAGCTCGCTTCGGACAAGCTGTCTCGGTAAGTCCCTTTCCATGGCTCCACACTACCGACTGAATTGCTCAGGGTCGTAGGATTCGGATGGGCGCGATGAGCCCTTCCATCTGGCCATCCCTTGACCGCGTCTGGTCGGCTGCCGTCCGGCTTGTCCAAGAAGACGAAGGCACGCAGAGTGGCGCTCCTGCGGATGCCGTACATTCCCTGATAGTAAATTTGGCCAAGACTACCCGAAATCTGGTTGCGGACGCCCCGGAAAACCAAAGACATGCATTGTAAGCATGGCATGGCACACTGCCCGCTTCCCAATTCACGGGGAAGTGGCCGAAAAGGTTGAGATGCTCATGCTCATTTCTGTATAGCCGGTTGGAGCCACATATTCGTCAACTCATCGTGCATTACACGGCCTGGATCCGGCAAGATGAAGAGACATGTGAGCACTATCGCCTTTGCCTGCTCAGACTCCTCTGGAAGGCTTCGATCGAGTGTCGAAAGCAATCTCACCAATCCTCAGCGTATCTTGGTACTAGGATGTTGACACAGACACTGTCAAACATCGTCACCGCTAATGATGATCTGCAGGCTCAGCTGTGGCATCTATACATGAATGAAGACTCCATTTTGGTGTGCGTTCCTTTCATTTGTTTCCTGTGCAGCCCTTGACAGTATCAATGCATCCAAACTGATGATTGCCTACTCAATTCAGACGACTTGTGGCCTCTCGAGATCCAAGGACTGTACTCAGTGCTCTGATCCTTATCTTGAATTGTGTGCGATTCAGTGGGTCCCGGTTGTATGTCCTTGCCACGCTTTCCTATTATCACGTCTCTTTTGGGTTTTCTGACCAATGCCCTTTCGGATTTCACATTACGCAGATTGGCCCTGAGTTCCACGACTATAGGTGCTCGGATATGCATCGCGACACTGGACCGTCTAGAAAAGTTCGTGGATTCCACGGATACAAATGAGGAGGCCTTGCCATCAAATGACGAAGTGAAGGTCTTTGAGATTGGGTGCGCTTTAACTAATCTGCCAGATCTGGGCAATTTGTGGTCTTAATTAGCTGACCGATGAAATGTTCTTTTGGTCTCCGTGCGGATCGCATCTGTGGAACTGAATACAGGTATTCACTGTTCTCTAGCTTCTTCGAACGCGGAATATTCGACGAACTCTACAATGGAACAGCCATGTAAGCTACTCTCTTTGTTTTCGTTACAATCATCCCGATATACATGCCCGTCCCACACATGCACACCTACGGGCGTCCACATCCGCCCACGGCTTTTCTGGGTCCACGTGCTCACACTTTCCTATTCTATCCCAGCCGTGGCGAAGCAATTACGCCTCCACAAACGACGGCTCTCAAACTTCTCGATTCGTACTTGCATTCACAATCCGCTGGCGCTCTCGAAGACACAATACTCTCCGAGCTGAGCGGCCAGCTCGCCTCGCTTTTTTTGGTCCTCTGTGGCCATGCGCAGCAGTCCATCTGGCGGGCAGTTGGCTCGGCAGCTGGCGGGGGTGGGCCAGCGGAGGATCTCCGGAGCGATACGGCCACCGCAGCCGCTGAGCAGGAACACGGCCATGACGTTGCGGCGCTGGACTTGCAGCTGCCGAACATCTGTCGAGCCCTCGTGCTTGTCGCGCAGTGCCTCGTATCAATATTGCTTTCGTCGGAGGAGCGGAAAGATCACAGTCAATTAGGCGGGCACAGTGGTGCTCATGCGGGCCCGCCCGTAACTCTCACTCCGAAGGACGTGCTGCTTGGCACCCGGAGTTCCGAGGGCGAACATGCGGGCGGTGGACCGGATTTGATAGAGAGCTTGACAGGTAAGGGAGTCAATTCTTCGGGCGCCTCTTGTCTTGAGCGCCGTGTGGGTCTCACGCAGGATCGTCGATGAGTGTCTAAAGGACGCAGCAGCCCCGCACCCTCTATCTTCCGGAATTCTGTGACAGTCTGGGAACTATTGCTGATTGGCTTTGCCCCCGTCTACGCGCGCGCGCTCGCCTTTGTTTAGAGACACTACGACTTCTCGACATTTTCCTGCCGCGCATTACCTTCGGCAGGCAGGTCCCGTCACCGCTGGCGCCGTCGCCGTCTCCCATAGCACAGGATGGAGTCGATATCTCAGGATTCTCGTACCTGAAGCGCGATCTCGTGCGTTTGTTGGGGACATTAAGCCATGACAACCGTGCGACGCAGGAGCGCGTGCGGCTGTGCGGCGGCATCCCTGTCGTGCTGAACCTGTGCGTCATCGACGAGCGTAACCCATGTGCGTATCTTCACGTCGTGCCCTTGACCACGCTCCCCATCTCGGCATAATTATGCTGTTGTTGTCATTTCCGCCGCTGTCCATTCCATCCCTGCGGCATTCCGTTTTTGCCGCGCAGGGCGGACGTTAGGGTTCCACACGTTCCATGTGCTACTAATTACTGACGTGTACGCCACAGATTTGCGCGAGCATGCCATTTTCGCATTGCGAAACCTGTTACACAGCAACCCCGAAAACCAGGCAATCGTCGAAGCGATGAAACCGGCGGATGCGTGGGACGCGACATGATGGATTGTAGGAGGTATTCCACAGCGGCGGATCTATAATTTTATCATCTCTATGTAAAACGTCAGGCGCCTGATGATGAGGCAGCCAAAGAGGATGGGCATCACACAGTTCGGAGATAAGCTGATGAAATGTATTGTTGCTCGGATTAGACTAGTAGCACAAGAAAACGTGAACATGAAGCACCAATGCGGGCAGCGTGATACAGGAGGGGGGTGAAATCATGTCAATCTTCTTCCTCCTCATCAAAATCGACTCTTCTCTTCCGCGCGCCTCCTGTCGTGCGGCGCTGCCGGACCTCCTGCTCCTCTTCGCTCTCTACGTCCATCTCAGCTTCCGCTTCCCCATCCTGCTCTTCCTCCTCCGGCTCCTCGGCATCTTCGTCCTGGCCATCGGCACGCCGATGGCGCCTGCGCTCCTCCTCCTGCTGGCTGATCTGCTTCTCCATCTTGTCCAACTCGTCCATCGGCTCCTCGCGCCCGCGTTTGCGCTTCCGCGGCGAGCCGTCCGATTCGTCGCCACCGCCGGCCTCCTCCTCCGAGTCGGCCACCACGAAATCATCAGTCTGGTACTCGCCGCGGCCGCGGGCCTCCATCGCGGCCTCCTTCCGCCGCTTCGCGGTGCGACCCACGTTCTCGTCGTCCGCGCCCTCGTCCCACATGTCCTCGCCCTCCTCTTCGTCCTCGTCGTCGCTCCACATGCCCTCCCCCGAGCGCCTCCGCGCGGCAGCAGCTCGCCGCCGCCTCCGCGCGGTCGCCGCCCCGCGATCGTCCTCGCCGCGTGACCGCCGCGGTTTGCGCGCCGCCTGGCGCATGAGCTCCTGCTTCTCGCGCTCGGGGTCCGTCGCGGGGTCGGGCGCGAACTTGAGGCGCGCGACCTTGGTGTGCTTCTGTCCGACGGCGCGCACGAGCAGGCGGTGCGTCTCGGACGCCATGTCGGTCGGGCGCAGCGTCATGTAGCCCGTCACGACCGCCTCGGCCTGCAGGATCTCGGCGCGCTTGTGCTGCGCGACGAGGTATGTGAGGCCATGCGACTTGGCGCTCGGGCCCTGCGAGGAGGGCGAGGCCTGCGACTGCGATTGCGACTGGCTTTGCGGCTGCGAGGCCGAGAGACCAAAGGCGTTGCGGTGCGTCGAGCCGGAGTTGTCGATGACTTGGCTGACGTCGAAGTATTCTTTGCCGAGACGGAGGCTCAGGGAGCCGTCTGACCAACGGACGATGCGCGCATTCGACTGGCGCCGCTGACAACGCGGCAGGGGTAGAGTTTCAATACTATGGCGACTTGGCACGGAACTAGGATAGAACTTACGTCGTTGCCAAATTCGTCTTTCACCCATCGCCACCTGACAGTGTTTTCGACGGTAAGCTTGATCCCCATGTCGAATTCGTTGTTCCCTGGGTCTTCTACTTCCGGCCCGGTGTATGTATCTGGATGGAACGGCTTCGAATCGACTTTGACAAAGTTGGGCATGCGAACAACCCAGTGCTGAGGAAGAAGTGTCGATTAGAAATGCGTTCTAGCGAAGAGCCGGGGTTAGTCGCTAATGCGCACCTGGCCATCGGAGCTCTTGGGAACTGGGATATTCGGGATCGCGACGGCGGCTTCCAAACGTTGTTCTATGACTTCATTTGGCTCCTCTTCTTCCTCATATTCCAATGCTTGTCTTTGTCGCCGGTCGGGCGATGAGAGGCCGTCGGGTGGAGGAGATGCGGGTGTGGGAGATTTAGTCTCGGGAGCGCGGCGGGCGCTTTTCGTGCTGAGTACGGGAGGAGCTTAGGGTAAATAAACAAGTAGACGCGACAAAATGACATACTGGTCGTGTTTGACGAAATCTACATCGTCATTCTCACCGAAGAGGTCGTCTCCCATTTCCTCGTCTTCCTGCGAGCCGGCCCCGTCTACATGTTGGTCATCATGGGCGTCTGTTCCGTGCTGGCCCATTTCGACGTCTTCATTGATGTAATCATCCTGAAAAATAGATTGCACAGGCTCTGCCAGAGCCCCGGCGAGAGAGGACATGTTGTTCGACGTGAGTGTGGAGGGAAGAGGGAGAGATGGCTTCAGCCACCGCCGCACGTGCAGACATGTGGCGAACACGTGCGGACCCTGAAGAACGGCGCGAAGCTGATCGTACGTACGGTCGTACGCTCGCTGGGATTTATACTATGTTTGACCACACCGGCCATGAACGCTGGCACGGCCTCTCGACGTTGTGAGTGATCATCAGTTCGTTTGTCGTTTGTCTTCGCCTCTTTGCGACAATCGTGGTCCATCGATCCCTATCGCACGCGCCTCCCATCACGGGCGGCGCGGGGAACATTCCACGTATCGCCTCGTCGCACACAAGCGCCAGTCGTTACCCACCTCCACTGATTTCGCATCCAAGGTCAATCCAAGTTGAGCCTGCATCCCGTGGATCTCCCCGCCTCGGCCTTCAGTCTAGTCGGGCTGATCCTCCGGACGGCCTGCTGCATGTGCCATTCGCCAGGCATTTTTGCTACTTGCCTGGTCTTCGGGCGCTCACAGCCCCATCAATTTCCCCCAAATCGGACACGCCAGAATGTATCTCGGTAATTTGCTCCCACGCAACGCGCGCTTCAAGGCCAGGGTCCCGGCATCCTTTGCGGACCATCGGCATCTGCACCTCGCGGCAGGCAGGCTTTCTCCGTCGTCCCTCATCTACAGATCTTCCAAATCGAGTACCGGGGAATGAGCAGGTCCAGCGCTATTTGCGTCTATTGACGCGCCTGGCTCGCCTTTCTACTTATAATCCTCACCACAGCATCTAGAGTGCATGACCGCACTGCCCTCAATCCTGTACTCGTCCTCATATAAGACCATGTCCTCTATGCAAGGGTAGGTCATCCCCCCCCCTGCTACTGCCCCCGCCACTCAACCTTACCTTGGCCATTCGCAGGAGATATCCCCGCGGCCTCGCTACCCCCTACGACCTTGAACGCGTCTCTGCGGACGGAGTCATGTTTGAAGAGGACCAGAGCTACAATCGAGGCTATCCAACAGAGCTCACAGGCTCCTCAAGCTCCCTACTGTTCTCGCCACAGCAAGAGGTAGGAGTCATCCTGCATTCACTAGTTGCGGAGCGCGTGCTGATGCTTGCCTGTCATCAAGATTGCTGCGGAATCTCAAGTTATGGACCAGGTGTGCTCCCTTGCCCTGCCTTCGCCTCCCATGTATGCTCATTACCGCCAGTCAACATGGTCTGCTGGGTATCTCCCCACATTGTGGGATAATGGTGCAGCGCCACTGTCCGACGCGGACCTTGGAGGCATCTCACCCGTCGACGCATTTGGTCTCGGCCCCTACTATAACGACAACACATCGCCGTCGGGGCTGATGATGTCCCACGACCTTCCCCAGATCAATATCAACACCAGCGCCCTCGGGCCTTACACCAGCGACATATCTTCTGGATCGTCCATGGTTCCTACGCCAATGACGCCGGGCTTCATCTCCCCTTCCCAGACAGGCTATCAATCTTCGCCTAATCAGCAAAACCTTTCACCACCGACGCCACTCCACATGTTGAACAGGGATGGCTTCTTCGGCAACATCGCGTCCGCACCAGTGTCCCCTGTCGTAGGCCTTCAAGGCCACAACACATCTTCTAGCGTAAGCCACTCGTCGCCCCGCTCTACCGTAGGCCGTGCTTATCGTGATTTTGGCCGCTATAGGTTACGGGCCGTCGCCCACGAGCAACTTCATACTCGGACATGATCCCATTCAGTGAAGTTCCGAGAGGCCCACTTGTGCCTCAGCGGCGCTACAAGCCGCATACCACCAGCGATCGCCGCCGCTACGTCGACGAGGTGCAGCTGGAGGAACCTATCCTTTTCTACATGGCAAAGCCCGACGAGGAAGGTATCTCCATTCATGACGCGCTCCACAACCGTTTCTCGCGCCTTCGTGACCGCGATGAAGCCATGTTCAGGGAGCGCGGGCCCTCTATCTCCGTTCGCATCAACGTGAGCCACATCTCCACATCCCCCACATACCTTGTCGCCGTCGCCAATGCTTCCCATGATGCTGAGACTTGTCTTGACAGTGGCCCGGCTACGCGCCCTGGTCCCGCCAGATCCCCACGCGAGACTTCCGCAACCCACCAGGGCCCATCACACGCGCCAAACTGGCCAAGAACGTTGCCAAATCAGTTCAGCGCTTCATCCAGGTACGGCGCGCCATCATATTGTGTTCTTCTCTGCCCGCGCTGATGACGGCTGTGCTCGCACAGGATCACGAGCCCCGCCCCATGGAAGAGGACGGGGACCCCCAGTGGCGGGTCGGCCGCGGCCATATCGATGTCTTTGACCTCGTCCTCGTGAGGCTCGACCACGTCTCCAAGGGAAGCTGGCAGGCGCAGCTGCAGCTCCTCCACCCACGGCATGCATAAGGACTTTGCTTCCTCGCACTCGCCCGTCTTGTCTTGTTCTCGCTGTCATAAGCAGCCCATCATCTTGTCTTATCTCTTTTTCATCTCGTCATCTCACCGCCCTAGCACTAGCATCACTTTCTATTGACTATTCTTGCACATATCTTGATACCGTATGTTTTCGATTACCCTTGCGTCTGGTGGCGCTCTCTGTTTCCCACTGCCCTTCGACCTTCACCGCGTCTGGATCTTGGTGTTCTCGAACTGTAGCCCTGTAGTGGATGAATTGTATTGCCCTCGACACTGTAGATATGAATACCAATGGAGGCTAATCCATGCATTATACCCACATCATAACACCACTTGCGCGCGCACCCTTCATGCCCCGAGATGAAATGGGCGCCTCCTGCCTAAGCGACTGGTTCGGCAATATTGAGTCCATGTAGGTCCGTGTTCAAGTTCCCTTGTCCTTTCTACGACAATGGGGATCCTTGTCTTTGCACCCAGCTAAACGAGATCTGCACACGCCATGGCTTCTGCTCTCCGTCCTGAGGACGAGGCTAGTCGGCGGATGCTACTGTCCAATTGCTGCTTTCACCGTCCGGCGTGCACGCAAACTCGCCGCTCCACAGATGGACACAGTGCTTATATTGCTTGACAGGAAAATCATGACGCATCCCATGGCAGCGTGCGAGCATCGGGGCGACGCTCGACCATCGTGTGTACTAAGCACTTGTAGGACTATGCGGAGCCTGGTAGAGGGCATCCAGTATAGCCATGTATGAGCAGCGGGCGCTAGATCGCGCGCGCACACGGCCGCAGACGTGTCCGCCGCCTCTTCCCGTCGAACACGGTGCGCCTTCCAGAATATTGCGGACCGCTACATCGCTACAGCACCGCCCCACACAGGCGCCGGCGTCATGTGCATGCAATAGCCTGGTTACATGCAAAGTGCGCAGAACATTCCATGAGCTCAAAACAGGTCCGGTGGTGAGTAGTCGACTTCATGCGGCCGGCGCGGGGCGGCGCTTGTGGCTATAGCACTGAGCAGGCCTACTTCATAGAACGTCGCATGAGGTCAGCAACGGAGACTGTAGCGAGCCATGTCCGTGTGTACAAACCGCTGAAAGCGCGTAAATGGCTCGGGCTCCGCGAGTACGGCATAAGCGAGCGACGCTGCATCCAAAGACGTCGCACTGCGCGATGGTGCTGAGTAGCCCGCGGGGCAGCGCGGGGTCGAAATCACGACGGCCACTCAACGGCTACCTCGGCCCCGCTTATCTGCAGGACGCGGATCTATATTGCCTTATCGGAGGCTGTGCGACGACCACCGCCGCCGGCGGAAACATAAGTTATCTCAATTTAAGCGTGGGCATTCCCCGGGCTTTGTTTCGTCGCTGCTCGTCGTCCGAAGGCTCTAGCCAAGAGCCCCGGGTCTCCTGCTCTGAGCCAGGGTTGACGCTGGGCATGTGTCGCGCTGCTAACATACCCCGTCTTCCCATGCTCGCTTTCTGCTATACGCCCGCCGACGCCGCCCAGCACGCCGTTAGCGCCGCGGCAGCATGCCGGCCGACATGCCAGCCTTTTTCGACGCTTTGGGTCGCGCAAGCATGACTCGACATGCGCCGATGGAGGACTCATTGGCAGTTACCCATGCCGTACCTCGGAGCGGTATCAGAGTAGCCTGGGCAAGCTCCATTCGGGGGGATTTGTATTTTGCAGCCCCTCGTTGGACCGACGATCCGCCGTCTTGACTTTTGCGCGCTTCTTTCCATGACGTGCTTCGACGAAGAGTCGGAAGACGCAGTCGCTTGCACCGCCGGTTCTCTTCCATTGGGCGGTGCGCGTCCCGCGGCCGTACTGCACAACGCTCGTGCCGTGCTTGACCTCATCGATGCGCGTTTGCTGCTGCGCATCAGGTCCGCATCGGGGAAACAGACGGACGTACCATCAGATCGGATTGGACGACACAGCGACAAGCTGGTGGATCTTCTGCATCGGCGTCAACATATGACTGGAGGGCTTCGTCATACATAGCGTTGTCACTGCCCCTGCGCTTATCGTGAACCCAAAAAATGGAGACCTTGTGCGTCGGACCGACGGAGGTGCAGATCGCCTGGGCCTTCCACACGTGCGGCAGGCTGGAGGGGGACCCAACGGCGTTTAGAGGCGGCGGGCACCCCCGTCCGGGACGCTGGGCGAATCTGGCGATGCGCCTCGTGTTTATGGCACCAAACGCGTGTTCTTGGAGTTGCTTCATCGGAATCGTCCTTGACGGACTGGATCCTACTAGATCTCGCTTGGTCGGTGGATATCGCGAACCTTGTGCAGGATGGACGCTTCATCGAACTTAGTCATGTCCTAGCATCTAGGCCAGCAGCATGTGTTTGTCGCGTTTACCGGCGCGCCCTCGTCGACTCAATTACGCAGTAATATCCGCACTGAAGGAACATCAACTTTCCAATGAGCGTGTTATTGCGACCATCGGAAAGGTAGATCCCTTCCACTGTCCATGCGGTTTTGCATTTGATGCGCCTGTCAGACAAGGCGGCCCGTGTGGACGGGCTTACTGCGCACAATGACCGCAGGAACTCCATGCTGCGGCAGGAGACGTACGACGTCGACCCTGAATCCCGTGGCCCGATTGAAGGCACCACCGGTTTCCAGACATTTATTCCTACGATAAAGTTTCTTCGTTATAGAACGTGGCTCGGGCGCGCCTGCCCGTCGTCCGGGAAGGTCTTGACAGAACCAAGACAGGTATTAGCAGGATAGCATCGTGCGGTCACGCGTCCCAATAAGCCTGGAGTAATACACAAACCGGCTTACAACAAAGAGCCCTTGCGCCGCTCGCAAATTTGCCTCGCCGTGTGCGGCATCGGGAGAGTTTCCTAATATGGATGTCCGGAAGTAGGTGCATATATGGGCGCTCGCTTCTCGCTCAAGGTGCGCTTGCGTGGGTCTGTTTTCCTTGCTTTCCTTCCATCGACCTTTCTAATTGTCCGAGTACAGGAGCTGTTAGTCGTTTGTTGGTCCTTGCACGGTCTATAGTGGGTCCGTCTGGTGACGCGGGCGCATTCGGGGCCCCTCGCTGTCCAGATGCCGAAGAAGGGCGCTAATCACCGAGCATCGCTATTGGTCTACGGAGGTTTTGGAAATGGGTTGGCAAGGACACGTCCAGACCGACGTATGTACACACCTGACTTCTGTGCGCCGACCGCCCGCGGCTCTCCTGCTTGTCTTTCCAGGCCGTTCAGTCTGGACTACGCATACACTATCGAGGCCATGTGGAACGCTGGAGCATCGCTGCGCGATGCCGCGTTCATCCTATGCTAGCGGGCTAGGCTACGAGGCGCTCAGCTGTCTGATTGGCTTGGCTTCACTCAACACCCAATCTCGTATGTGGGTCAGTGGGGTGTTGTGAGAACTTGTGTACGTCTATTCGTTCTAGATCCAGAGCTCCATGCTGTGATGTGAATTGTTTCAGGTCGTATCCGTCGGCCGAAGTTTAAAGACTTTCATGACAACCGATTCCGCAATTCCTCCTCGATCGAGTTGCCCCACGTTTCATACACTTTATGTGAAGAATTCGTCAGGGTCGCGCAACGCCGCAGTGTGTGTCAATCTCGAAACAGGATATCTTCACGCTCACATCTCTCGGTTATAGACTCAAATTGAGACTAAGTTAGGGTTACTCATCAGGATCTGCACATCTATATTTCGTCGATAAGTCTAGATCTCTTCCATTTACAGCGGCACCACCGAAATGAACCGTTCAGTTCGCCGCGGACTTCCAAGCCTCTAGTACCTTGAGGCACATGGGTCACTGTGAAGGCGCTCGCTGGGCTTGATATGGTTTACGCCGCACGTTGTGGACATCCTGCAGAGTAGATGCATTCACGCCCTTTCATGCCCCGCTCGGTTCCGGCCTGGTGGTCTCAGGAAGCACACGCAACAAATACGTTGAGTAATCTCTTCGAGACCGCGTATCTCGGACATTATCTCGGTGGCATGTTTCGTCGCTATCTGATGACGGCACGCCCGAGCGGGTGCTGCGCAGCGCGGTTCTTTCGCTCCACTAGGTAGGTGAAAGTATAATCTACGTCGGTATCTCACTGATGCTCGCCTCGGGGCTTCTCGCGCGCCGCTAGGCGGTTCCCAGGTTCGAGGCCCTAGCAATATTGAAGCCACACGGATGCACAAGCATCGGTGGGCATGCAGCTCGAAATGGTCGAGTATGGGGCATTGCTTACCCCTGTGAGCTGCAAAGTGGAGTTCGGTGGCGTTCCGCCGACCGACGTCAAGAAGAAAGCCGCGCAACTCCGGCGACGGTGCTCCCCCTCGTTGAGGTCTTCCCGTGAGCCAATGTCACTCCACCATACCGTTCCTGCAGGATCTAGACAACAGGTTTAACGGGCTCTGGGGGACGGACCTTTCAACGCGTGTCTGGACGCGTACCGTGGCCGATCTGATCCCAGTCGCGGCTCCTGGTGCTCATAGTGCTGTTCCCCGCTCGCTTTTGATTGGGTCACAATAGTCCACGTTTTTAGGTTCAATAAGTTTAATTACCCCCACACTCGGACATGGCACTGGCCCGCTCGAGGCCCCACTGGTTCAGCCGCTACCGGTGCATCGCCGTCGTCTAAATCCCGTTCATGTCATCCTGTCAGGTCATGCGCGACGATCCAGTCCACAATACTTGCGTTGCGCGGTACGACTTCGCTCGGCGATGCCGATATACAGTCATTGAAAAGACTTCTTCGGGTCTCTGCGAGGCTTTTGCCGAATCAACAGGGTGTTTGACATTGGTCTCCTGCTACAGGTTTTGAACCCTCTTCCCCCGGAAATATTTCCTGCATTAGACAAATTTGTTTCATAGTATTTTTTTCGGCTTCTATTACCTCGGGGGCAGAACGTTCATCAGCACTGGACGACTTTCCGCGGCCTTAAATCTAAGGTATGATATTCCTGAGGCCATTTCAAATGCCTCGCTAACGTCCAAAACGACCTCCTCGGCCAATCAGGTCGCGCAAATCAACGGACTCTCAATCTAAATGACCTCGAAAACATATCATATCATAGAAATAAGGCCGCGGAAAGTCGTCCACTACTGTAGGAGCTTTCTTTTGACATATCTCCGGGTTCATGGCCGTTGCTGTGGAAGAATTCTCGAATCTCAAGTAATAATCGTTTCAGGAACTGGAACATTTCCAAAGCCAAGAAGGCTCCGCCTTTCCTCTATTGCGGTTGTCTTCGAGGCGTTCCCTTGTCATGGTGCATCACAGCGCTTTCTTCCGTCAATGGCTACAGTCTTCTTGAATCTGTTCGCATCACCAACGATGCTTCTCCCGCCGCGCATATTCCACAGGAGCTTACCATGCCGCACCTTTCCTGGTTTCAGGCCAGGCTTGTTAGTATAGCCGCCTGTTACTGAAAGACAGGCGCGCACAGCCTGGGGGAAAGTCCATGGCTTGACCCACCCCCGCTCGCCCGTGCACGGCATACTCCGATGCAGGAGGAACAACACTTCTGCCTCGTCTCCATCCTAGATTCATGTCTCGGGGAGGAGTGCTGCGCTTCGAGAGGCCTCTGGCATGGATTTTGCAGATGTGCTGGTTTTGGACTTACTAGTCAAACCGTCTTATTCGCGAGTCGCGCTAGTGGTCCACCGACCCTGTCCACCATCCATGTTCTTGTTTCACCCTCGTTAAGGACTAGATCCGCCGGTCGCGGTTTCGCATGTAGCGTCATTATATTAACGGCGGTGTCAAGACCCTGAATTGTGACAGCAGACGACAGATGCAGACCGAATTTATCTCAGGCCTTTGGTAGACCAAGGACGTTGGGCAAGTTTTTATTGGCGCCCGATACTCAGGAAAGGGTGCGACTGCAGTTTCAACTTCTCTTCCCCGACAGCTGTCGCGGCATTACCTCTCATGCCGCGGCCACACAAGACATTCTGGCATGACAGTCAGACGTCAAGTGCTAACAACGCTGCTATGCGTTTCGGCAACTCAGTGCACGGTGGACACCCACGGCAACTCTTATTTTGCACGCCCTCTGCCCATGTATAGCCACCGCCGCATCGCCTTGGCCGCTGTGGCATGTGCATAGCGTGCGTATACGGCGGTCGCGTCGATTTCCGAGGATTGCTGAATATGGCGTCTGCGCCCACGCCGCACTGCATGTATCCATAACGAGGCGTTTGGTCCAAGGCGGTCTTTAGCGACTCGCGCTCATAATACTGAATGGGGTCCGTGAAGTTATCAGTATCGACATACTACGCAGCTCGTTGGTGTGATCTTTGAGATTTCGATTTTCCTCTGGGTTACCTCCGAGCGGAGCTGCGCGGCATCTCAGTCAGCGCACGGCTGTCGGCCGCGCACTCTCGTGGGCTGCATTGGGCGCCGGGTCGGGATGATACACAGATACCGAAAAATGTGATCCGCCGCGGCCCTCGTCCGAGGGTTATGATCACGTTGGTGAGGGATTGACGAGATATCACGCATCCGTGAAGCGCGGGTCGACCGTCCGCAAAGGTTACAAGCTGAAAACTCGAACGGTCGATGAGTGTGTCCTCTGGTATCCGAGAGAGCATGGAATTCTTCTGATAGAATGTTTCTCTAGTCTTTCCTAATTATGGAATGCCCTTTAGCATAGCTACTTTGCTAGCATTGACCACACCTGTGTGCACCACGTATATATGTTGTACCAGTGTGGGCGCAAGCTGTCCTTGTAGAGGTACGCCACGGGGTTCGACAACAACAATTTTTGTTGTACTTGGATGCCCCTTCAGCTGTATACGATGAGGTGTTGTGTTGATTACAAGAGCCAATGTCGAGGACTGCATGAAAGCGTCCGCTGAGGAGAAGCACAGGGACCGCAAAGGGCAGCCGCGTCATGGCCAGGATCGGAACGGTCGCAAACGGTCGACCGTTTTCGACCGTTTCGACCGATTTTCGACCGTTGCAAACGCACGTGCCGCAGCGTCCGCAGCTCGTCACGTGACCTTTTTGGATCTGGCCCCCTCCCGGCAGATCTGGTCCCCTCCTAACCCTGCCAACCCCAGCGCCGGGTTCCAGAGGGAGGGAGGCGGCGACGGGCGACGGGCGACGACGACGACGGCTCGCGGCTGCGGAGGGCGTTCTCGGGCACCACAAAAAATCGTGTATATTAGGGGGCCATGGGCCTGTACTACTGTAGAGCAATGTAGAGTCGAAGAAATGCCGGGGGAGGAAGGAAAATAGCAAGAGAGAAAATAACAGAAAGCTAAGCTGCTGCCTCTGCCTCAGGGTCCTTTGCCCAGAGGCTAGCGTGAAGGTGGAGGTGCCGTGCGCCCTCGTACTCGACAATGTACTCCGCATCGATCGGGGGGTCGATTTCCAGGTCGTCGTAGAGCCTCCAGAGGATGAGGTTGTCGGGATGGCCCTTCGCGAGGCGCGTGATGACCGACTTGCAGAAGTTGATGAGCTCGCACGGGAAGTCGTTGCTCGTCTGCTGCTCGAGCACGTTGCGCTCGCAGACGGCAGAGACGGTGGAGAGGAACGCGATGGCATTGAAGCACGCACCGTCGATATAGATGCCGTCCGGCTGCGGCCAAAGGAGCAGCTCATCGCGCTCGTCGGCGATCTTGACGCCGTCCGAGCACGTTTGCGCTATCGAACGCGATGTGCAAGCGACGCGCGGCGCATGAGAAATCGTCAGTCATGCCCCAAGAGTGACGGCTCGATGCGAGAGGACGTACCGGCTTCTGGTCCAGTGTTGCCAGCTATGGCAAAGGTTAGTGGTTTCGACCCGCCCACGGACTAACCCTGGCAAGCCACCGGAGACGGCGCCGAAATCACCCTGGCGGCTCGTTCGCCCGCCTGCGGCGGGCGATCACACTGGCTATGACCGATTTCGCCCGCAAAGCTAAACAGTTTCCCAATCGGGAAAGCCCATTGTTCAGTGGTGCACGTGAGCGGCTATACCTTGTCTCTTTTTTGTTCGCGACTTCTGCTCACTGTCGCTTGCAGCCAGTCTATTGTCTTGTTTTTCCCTCATGACCAACGCGTTTTCCTATTCTTCTCCGGAGTTTGCGACAGGAACAATAGCATGGGCCAAAATATAAGTATCGTGGCTCTGGTCTGTGGTGTCTCTCATCCTACAGCCTGCTGTCCTGTCCTGTCCGTCTCAAGACATCGTCGTTCCAGTCGCTCCTTTTGCTGAGGATCTGTAGCCATATCAAAAGCTTCTCCTGACATCATCACCCTCACATTCTCATCTCATCATCCATCGCCATGTTGAACTACGGCTCAGTCGCAGTTGCACTCGTACATCGTCAGGTCATGGTTGTCCAAGGTCCGTCGCAACGTCCAATATCCCGCTGTGTCCATGCTCATCTTCCCTGTGTATAGCCGTGCGTCCGCATGACCAGCGCGACCGCTATCTGGACGTGTACACGTTCACGCCGTTCGGCGAGCGCGTCTTCCTCGCCTCGAATGCGCCCTGCGCACGCATCGCCTCGCACGACCTGCTCACCATCTTCCCCGATACCGACATCTTCAGCATGCCCGCGCATGACGTCCTCGAACTCCCACCCAAGGCGTTCGGCGAGTTCAACGAGCTCATCGCGCGCAACCAGAAGCGCTACGAGAGCCTGTGGGCCGCACTCAAGATGCGCGCCAAGCCCGGACGCCGGGCCTCGCGCCGCATGAGCATCCGCAGGCATCTGCTGTAACGCTCCTCTCGGTCGTCTCGCCGTTTCTCAAAACATGCCAAGGTGTTTCGTATCATGCTGTATTTCTCCACTGGTTTTGGGTTTGTATCGTCGTGCACCACTGTATCCCTAGCGCTGTATCTCTATCTTGTCTAATATGGTCTGTATCTAATCCCTCATGCCTCTACTTGCTATGCCGTGCATCGCAGTTTCTGTATCACTTATATGACACATACCCAGACCTCGCTCTTCCCTTCTCTATCTAACGTATTACACGACCACTCGTATACCTGCAATGATACCATGTCATCCAATTCCCTTTGCTTGGAGTGCTCTGACGCCATTGCATTTGAAGCTGATGTATCGCGGACCATAACCTTATAACTTATGAAGACATCGTAGTAACTATCCAAGACGTGGCTGCAGGTTGGAGGCAAACAACTGAAGGGTGCGCCAGCCCTGTTCAACCCATGGTAGCGAATGGTGGTATGCATAAAGGAAGAGATAAATAGACACGTATTCGACAGCAACCAGTTTTCAAAGCGGAGCGTATGTAAGAGATAACGGAGACAGGACGCTAGGTGACGCAAACCAAGACGAGGCGATGAGATGTACAGAACATATGATAGAATAGTCTGATATACTTAATCCAGGTAGATTCATTATGCAGCCGGTGCGGCGTTGGGATCGCGGAAGACCTGCAAACTCATCCATTAAGCTGAGCATCTCGAAAAGTTATAACAAAGTGCGAACCTTAAGATCCCAAATGTTGCCTACTCTACTATCCTCGCTCTCTTTGTCCACTTCTTCGATTGATGAGCCAGACTCAAGCTTAAGCCCGCGCTCGTTTGCCAGATGGAGCAGGCATATGAAGCAGAAACTCGTACTGATCTCAGAGAGCTTGTCCTCCGGATACGAGTTCTCCAACCCGGAGATAACATTATCGAACACGCGCGCCTCGCTCGGGTCCGTGGCGGGCGGCTCGTCTGTCTCCTGTACACCCACAAAGCCAATGAGACATCAATTCACTGCTTCTAGAGGATGCTTACCATCTCGTCTTCGTCTTCCTCCTCCTTTGGCTCGGGCACGACGATATCGAGGCCCTTCCAGATATTCTCCTTGAGCTTACGAACGTCGACACGCTTCGCGCGCTTGGTGTAGTTGACGAACTCCGGGCGCACGCGGCGAGACTGGCCTTGCGTTGCGGCCAGCAGGTCCTGCTCGCCAGGCTCGACGGCCGTCGCCGGCTCCGCGCCTTCGCCATCGAACCCATCGTCGAAACCGGGCCCGTCGTCGTAGTCATCATGGAAGAATTGGGTGTTGAAGGGGATCGGACCGCCGGCTATTTATGATTCCGTTAGCTTGGCAGTTAGGGTATCACTTGTAAGATACTTACTCTCATCACCTTCATCTTCATCACGATTGGCAGCGCCGGCCGCGGCTTGCGCCCAGAAGTTCTCGTCAACTTCCCCATCACCATTCTCGTTCAGGCGCACGCGCTGACCGCGCATCTTCAGCTAAATAACGGAACATATCTGAGCCTAAACGCCCTCATGGTTCGAGATCACACTCACGGAAAAGTTCGGTTTCAAGAAGAGCGTGACAAGCTGCCGACTGGAGAAATGCATGTCATCGGGCAGAGTGTGGTCGTCCAGCTTTTCTTTCTCCTTGGCCTTCCTTCCTCTTCCCTTTCGTGCTGTCGCAGCATTCTTGCCAAAGACCGATTTCGGCAAAGTGACGGCCGCGCCGCGAGTGACAGGCTTGAACAGCTCCTTAGCCTGTTCCTTCAGGTCTGCCTCGGCCGTACTCATGAAGTCAATTTTGAATGCCTCCTTGCGTTCTCTACGTGGTTTTGCGCCGGCAGCGTCTTGGGCATCCGCTAGACGCGCAAATTTAGAAGGTGCTAAGTTGAGAAACGTAGATGACTTACGTCTCCGAACGACCTTTCGTAGCTTCCAGTGCTCGGGGCCAGCCCAATTCTTCAGAAAGTTCTGGTCGAAATAGTCCATCATACCACCATCGGCCTCGGCATTCGTCATGGCCATCACAAGATCGCGCTCATTCGGCGCACGCCGTGGGTCAAAAGGCACGAACCCGCCGGGGCCCATGGCACCGTGGTTGCCTGCTTGTGCGCCGACCGAACCGTGCTCGCCGTCTTCACCGTAGCTCTCCGGGCTCATGCCACCGCCCATATCGTCACCCACACCTTGCTCGCCGACGAAGAAGTCTTCTTCTGTGTGTTCACCACCGCCATCGACGTCCATGCCGAAATCTTCGGGTGGACCACCACCGAAACCGTCATCGTCGTCATCCGGGACATGCACTGTGTCTTCGCGGTAAAATTGCGCTTCATCCATGGCGAACGGGTCTTTTGAGAAGGAAAAGCCTGCTAGTGAGTGGCAGATTGCTCGCGAATCCAATTCATCGAGATCTGGGATAAAAGCTGCAATAAAAGTCAATCAATGAAAACTGATATCATGTGGAAGCGCGTAGAACATACGACGGAGCAGGCTCAAATCTACGTCGTCCTCAGGTTCTTGGATGTCGTCTTCGTCTTCCCCATCCTTCCCCATGGAGTCACTCGCATCGAAGACGACACGCAGACCACCTTCACTGCCAACGCCAAGGCTAAGATGATTCATAAGCAAGCCATGAGCGCCGCCTTCGTCGAAGTCTTCGCATGTCTTGCGAAATAAGGGATCCACGCTGAACTCGAGATCAAGTTTCTTGCTCTTCAACTGCGCTGCGCTCTTCGCCAGAGTCGATTCGGATCGATTGGCCTTGCGTTTACGCGGTTGAGTCGGATCCTGATCTGGGTTATCTGAGCCGGCTTCCTCATCCTCGTCGTCACCTTTGCCCTCGTTGGCCAAATTACTGAGCAGTTTTCCTGTTTCTGTACCGACGCTATCGACACGACTGGTCCAGATCTTGACACACCCATCCAGAGTGGTGGATGCGCGTTGAAAATTGATCGTGTTGTCGTTCACGTTTCGGAGGACTGACATGTCCTGGAAATAGTCGATTAACGCGAAGTTCCACGAGTTCGCCGCGTTGATTTTCTGCAACACAGTATGTCAGTGGCGCATTCAATAAGTCTCATGGAACATACGTTGTCCATAGCCATCTTCATCCATTCTTCAAAGTTGGCGTTCTTGATGTCTGTGGGAATGGTATCTGGGACGTTGTCTAGGGTGTCGACGACCGAAAGGAGTTGTTTCTGTCTAGCTTGGCGCGAGCTCTCCGCCGCACCTTCAGTTGCTGTACCTGCACCATTGGAAGGTCCAGCTTCGGCATTCTCGGTTGTAGGAAGCTTGGTGCTCTTCCGCCGTCGCCGCTTCTCCGCGGCATCGTCGTTGATATTGACCGACTTGAGGGGTGCGCGTTCCTCAGAGAAGCTGACTTCGCTGACGCGCTTGCGCAGCCCAGATCCGCGCTTGGCTTTGGGAGTCTCGTGTTCTGTGTCGTCGCCAGAGTCTGTATCTGCGTATTGAGGCTGGGAATGTCCAGGGCGTTGGAGACGGGCAGAGCGCGGCGCGGCCATCGTGGTTCACGTTGAAGAAAGGGTCACGCTGTGACACCCCGCGTTGTACGCGTCGCGACAATCACGTGCATGTTAGTATTCCTCCGCGCCTGCGCAGTCTGGGACTCGGAGCGTTTATGGTTTCACTGGGCCATGCACCTTGCTATGCACTCAGCACTGGTAAGTTAGTAGGTGTCCGGCCCACCTGCACTTCCGTTTAACGTTGGGCGCGCTGGCTCTGAAACATCGGCGAATGCTGCTAATGCTGTGACATCCGGGTCTGTTCCAAGGTCTGTTCAGCCCTTTTTTACTTTCTCGCACTAACATTCTAACTTCCTCGTTGCCCCCAACTTCACAATAGCTTCCGCCTCCGAGTTGAGCTTGAGCCGTGATCCTGTTACGGAGCTGTAGCATTGATGGATGTATTTTTCGACCAGATCGACATTATACATCTATCGCTGCGGACTTCCGTGCATTACTGAGGAGCCCGTTTAGCACCGGACGGCTCCCGTGTTTCAGCGCCGGAGTCCAATTTTGCGTCGGCAAGTACTATCTTCGCAACTGAATATGAAACGTCCATGCGTGAACCATCATTCTCATCTTTTTTATGTCATAAGTCGGTCTTAATTGTACTCCGAGGATTGCCAGCCCCTTTCGTTCTGGCCGCTGCATATTGACGACGGTGTTCTCCCCTCGCATATATAAAAGACACAATTAGCTCGTCTTGTCTCACCAAACAGAAACTAACATCATGTCCACTGTTCATCTAGGGGAATATCGATGCCCTTCTTGGCCTCATCACCTCTGCTACTCGCGATGCCGTTGATGCATACGGCAACTCAGGACACGGCCTGCCCTCACTGAACAGCAGTGAACTTCATCCTTTGGACAATGTACGTCCGTCAATTCCGCTGCGCGAGGCACTTCGCACTCTGGAGGCTGCCTGCTTCCAGTTGGTCGTGACCTTGTCCCCTCCCTCTCTCACCTTGGCTAACGTGCGTCCAGCTTTAAATCCCCATTTGTCTGACTCTTTTCTAACCTGTTGCGTATTGCAGCGTGGACATGCCATTCAAGAGACTTCTACTACTCGAGTCGCACGCAAGGCGAAGGTCCCTGATGCCCTCCGCAACCAGCCGCAAGGGCTCTACGTTGGCGAGATTTCGAAGAAGACAGGTATCGAAAGCCGCAAGCTAGCTCGCGCTACGCGTGTCTTCGCTGTCAAGCATATCTATCCTGAAGGTGGGTGTACGACCTGCCCTCACTCTTCTGCGTTCTAATAAACCTGTCAGTTGATCCTGATGTCTTCGCAAACATTCGGTTGTCCGTGTTTATGGACTCAGATCACCCTATGTCTTCCTTGCTTGGACACTGGCTGGACGAGTGGACGAGGGTCAGGTGTCAGAGATTGGACTGTACGAGACCCTTGCGGATCCCTACGCTGGCCCATCCTTTTCCCCAAACGATTCTTCCTTCGCTAGAGCTTTTCAGCCAGGAGGATCACTCTTCGACTGGTATGCTACCCATGTAAGTTTTTATGCGTCTGCTTTCAATCACTGGCACTTCACGCATCATGTTTTTCTCACAGCCGAAGGAGAGTTCGGTAAGGAATTCAATTGCAGGGTCGTTGGCACTTGTTGATGATTTTCCAGCGTTTTGGTCGTGCTATGATTGGTCATGGGCTAGTCATTGACGCTGGTGTCGCAGTCGATGGTCAGTAGATGCCGCAGTGTTTGACCTGTGGTCTTACCGATCTTGTTCCCAGTATATTCATGGAAAGACCTCGCTCCGGGATCCACGGTCTGCGATGTTGGCGGTGGTATCGGCGCGGTCATGATGCCATTGACCAAGGCCAACCTACCCTTGAAGTGAACGATCCAAGACCTGCCAAACGTGTTGGAAGAAGGTCATGCAGTAGGCCCTTCTGGTTTTCCAAAGGCGCTGTGAGAATTGCAATCAAACCGTGTACTTTTCCAGCACTGGTTAAAGGATTATCCTGAAGCCATCAAGGAGCAACGCATTGAATTCATTCCGATCGATTTCTTCAAGGACGCGCCAGTAAAGGGCCAGGACATTTATTATGTATGTCGCTGTTACTGCGACGATGAGCAGGCAGTACAAGGCTAATCTCGATGATAGGCAAGGCAGATCTTCCATGACTGGCCGGACGCGGAATGCCAGAAAATCATCACCGATATCCGCAAGGCTATGAAGCCCGGCAGTCGCTTGCTCATCCGTATGTTTTTCGAAAATACCAAGTCAAGGCAAACTACCTAAGCTGATCTCATGCTGTAAAGACGATTATGTGCTGCGCAAAGCCAACCGAGATGCATCGGCGACCGACCAAGTGCGTACAGATTGTCGAACATGTCGGTGTTTCGCTGATTTTTCATCATCGCAGGCTCCGGAGCCTTTGCTTCCTACGTGAGGCGCTGGCAATATCCGTCCATACACCCAGGACATCAACATGATGACCCTCTTGAACGCGAAGGAACGCACGCTGGACGAATTCATCAAGCTGGGGTTCGGCTCTCTTTATTTTAAATCATTTGGAATAGTTCTGATCTGCCATTTCAGGACTGATGTCGAATTGACATTTGTCAAGATGTGGGACTTCCTCGAGACGGGGATGATCGAGTGTGTCTTGCAATAAAGATAATTGGTAAGTTGCTTGCTGCTTGCTGCTTGCTGGAGCCGGACCACGCTGTTGTCGTTTTCATGCAAACGAGACTCCCGCGTGAATTATGGCATGCAAGCGAATGATGAAATACATCATGCAAAATGAGGAAAAGAACATGGAATGTGTGATCGTAAACTACCAAACTACCAAGACTCGTCATCAAAGCGCTCCAAAATAGCCCCAGCGTCCTCAACATCCTTCTGTGCCTTCTTCCGCATGTAGAAGATGGGGCAATCCTTACTGGTGCAAAGGACATCCTGTGATGCACGATGGTTCACTGACAATCGCTTGAGGCGAGGGAACTGGCATACCTGGTGAAGAGAACCCTGACAGCGCTGGCACTGTGTCCACAAGCGAGAGAATCGAACTTGAAGTTCAGAAGTGTTGGCAATCTAGACCCAACCTTAAATCGACCTATCCACACCGTAGAAAACGATACCTCCATACCTGTTTTTGATAAAGCTCCCCAATTCGCGGTCGGCAGCTGTTACAGACGGCTCCATCTGAGGCACATTAGTCGACAAAGTATTTCGAAAGAGGGATACCTACTTTTCACGCTGTTATTCGCACGCAGAGGTGTCTTACAACCAATACATGTTACTGTCTTCACAGCAAATTTCATGAGACCACCGACTGTGGGTGTAGCGATCTGGATCGTCCGAGTATGATCACCAGAAACTGGTGATGGCGGCGTCAAGAGAAATGAGACTTCAGAATCTGTACACAACTCACGTAGCGACGACGCTTTGTCTCCGAGAATAGGCTCAAAGATACGCATAAGCGGCTTTGACAATTGGTTTTCAAGGTAGTACTTTGTGTCAATCGGGATGTTGTTTTCTAGAACATATATCGGGTCTTCCGACTTCTCATAGGCAGCGGCACCTTGGATCTTGAATTATTGCAAGTCCCTGACATAAAGACGAAGAACCGACCTTTGATACCCTTGATAATCACATAGGCAACTCGGTCACCCAAAGCTGGCGCGGATCCTATTGAAAGCCAATTAGGGGAGTTGATGGTTGATATGACTTAAACTTACCAGCATCACGCTGCTTCATGCGTTCTGCAAGTTCGACATGTGCTTGCTTCCCCGCATATTCTGTATATCGAGTGTCAGTGAGCTGGGTGTCACGTTTATGAGGCTAGCGTCATGCACCGACCTGCCTTAGCGAGCGCCTTAGTGATCACAAGCTGGGACATATCCACTTTATTCTGAAGCAAATCGGAAATAGTTTGTTTAGCGTAGCTGAATATTACCGTCAGAATAGCGCAGGAGAGAGGATCGAGACACGTACTCCTCGGCACCTTTCACATCTCGATCGATGAGCATCTTGTGGAGGCAGGTCTCAATAACAGTGGAGACAAGTCTGCAATTGTCTCTCCGGACAGTCTGACGATACAAGATGAGTGCCCCGCACACCGTATCCTTCAAGGAAACTCACCTCAATCCCCTTAGAGTCCATCTTGTCATACTTCTCAGGTTTTGTCCAATAGAGTCCAGCATAGCGCTTCTTGCTAATGAGCAGGTACGGGAAATACACCTTCTCGAACTCTAACTTGATAGGCTTGATGAATTTTTGGGTCACAACATCTGCTGCCTCGCTTCCTGTAAACAAGTTGGTCAGATGTAAGTCACGTTCATATCAGAAGCCCCGTACCCAGAGCCATGACCTTCTCCAGTTCAGTCGGTCCAAACCGAACCATCACCGAATCTGTATCGCCGTAGATGACCTCTGCGTTGTGAGAATGGCCATTAGCGATACAGTATTCGGCCTCGACCTCCTACAGATGAGCAATGGTCAGATCCTTTGGCTCGGCTGACGTAGAGATATACGAACAGCTTTAGTCTTCTCAATCATCTGCCGACCATACGCCGTGACACTGGACGAGATTGCAAGACACGGGAGCTTCCCAATGGTAGCACCTGTGAAGCCGTACACGGAATTGGCGCTGATCTAAACAGGCTCTTTAGACTACTATCTATTGACCTTGTCGACATTCGGCTTACTTTAAGAGCAAGTTGTCGACCATCCAAAACGGCGCGCTTAAATGGATCTGTTTCCTTCTTGAGATCCGCTTTAGCACGCTTGCGTGCAGCAATGAGATCCTCAAGGACGGTGGGCAAGAGACCTTTGCGCCGGGAGGGCGTCACAAAGAAGTCTATAATGAAGATGTTTAGTGCAAGTCGTGTAGGCCAACGACACTGCATTACACACCGTTATTTGGTGTTTGGATGTAATCCACATCCTTCTGAAGGTTGAGGCGTTCTATCGTGCCTTTCTCTAATAGCGTCGTATAACAGAGATTGTGAGCCATCATGATGGATGGATACAAAGAACTGAAATCGAGAGTTGCAATAGGCACTTTGTAGTACCCTTTTTTGGGTTCGATGACTGTGGCACCCTCATACTGCTCGTCGCTACCTATCATATAGACTCAGTAAAGCTGTATCTCCACAAGAGATTCAATGTACCTTCTCCCTTGAGTGAAGGTACGATGTATTGCTCCTCATTGGCTCTGCGGAAGAGCTGGGATAACACCTTGATCGATTGTCCACGAGATAATAAGAAGTTGAACGGGACGCCAGTTACACGTGCCATTTCGGTGTAATTGACGAAGCACATTAGTTTGTCCATCAGCCGCTGTGGAAGATAGGCATCCTGCAGTCTTTTGTTTAGAGCAAACCATTTAAGGCATGATGAGTGTAATACCTTCAAACAGTAAACGGCCAAGCGTCGTCGTGACTCCGAGGTGCCATTCTGGAGTTCGGTGATCACAGAGTGGTGCACATCTTCTTTCTGCTCGCCAAGGAATTGAGCGCAGACAGAATTTAAGGTGTAACTGCGAAGCTTGTGTTCTCGCTGCATGAATTGGAGAACGTCCAGCTGTAGCCGGCCCTCCATATTCGTTTCCTTTGAGTCGCGTTGCCCGAATGCCTTTGAAGAGAAGTGGGTATCTTTGATCTGGGTTCTGACATCTTGTAACCCGCGCTCAGTGACCGCGCCAAATGGCTAGGAAAGGGACTTACTACTGAAGCGCCCTAAGTACGGGAATTTCAAGGCTTTGATCGCTTTTGCACGGTCCAAGAGGTAGGGTAAATCGAAATTAGCGATATTGTAGCCGATGACGACGTCGGGGTCGACCTGCTGAACAAAATCGCGCCAAGACTCGAGCATTTTTGACTCATCATCGAAGGAGAGGACCTGCGAGCCGACAATATGTGCGCACGTATTGAGGGTGAAAACATTCCGGATGAACGGCTTGCTTTCGCCTAAAGATAGTTTCAGTCTGAGTACCGCAATACGATCGATATACTTCACCTTGACGGGTGACCATGTTCGCGATCTGGATAACAGGATCCACATTGGCTTCGGGAAAGATACCTTTCCGGCCGGCACATTCAATGTCGAAGCTAAGGATTCGCAGAGGAGCAATCTTCGACCATTGCCCTTCCGGTGCATGGGAGATGAACTTATCCCATCTGTTTATAATTAGTACATGGACAGAATGACTGTCAAATCGGAACGTACTTGACATCCAACTCTATCTGACAGTTGGACTTGCGAGAGCCGTTTACGAGACTGTAGGTACCTGCAGGAATTTCGATCCAGTTCATTCCCACAACCTGCGAGAGAACATTAGCTTGAACTTCGAGAAATGAAGAAAATGAGCTTCACCTTGGTATCGATCATAAATCGCAGCGCATACGGTATATTGCTCTCGTAAGTAGCGACGACGTCAGGGAACAGTTCCCGGTTATAGCTGCATTCTCCTCTCTCGAAGAGGCGTAATTTCACAATTGTATGTCAATACAAGTTGTATCGCACAAAAGGAAGTGATACTCATCTCGGACACGCGGAAGAGATTTTGGGTCCACCACCGTAATCTTCATGAACGTGACGTAGTCGTCCCCTTTGTAGCCCCATAGACTTCTCTTAACAACAAATTCTATAGTGTCAACAACATCCCCGGTCGCGCCCTATCAGAAAGCAAATGAATTCATGAGAAAGGCAAGTAGGAGAGAGAATAAACTCACGTTCAAGTTAACTTTGAAAGGATGCAAGTCATCTTCGGTAAAGCCGCGTGGAACAGGAATGTAAAAATAAGGAGCAAAGTCGTAAACATGAGCGAGAACGCTATGCCCTTCCTACGAGGCCGTGGACAAAGCTCATGAATAGCTCAGTGACTATTCCAGAAAGCTTACCTGAGTCACTCCGAACATGCGAAGCTCTACTTTGCCAGTGCCGGGATTAGTGGCAGTCTCAACATCAATTTGCTGGAAGACTATGATGAAGTTCAGGCTCTGTCACGATATGAGTGAGTCTCCTGACTAACCAATCTTGTCCTTTGCTGGATCGACAGGTGCGAGGACTGGCCTCGCCCAGCTGTCTGCACCTCCTTCCGCAGCTTCAAAAAGGGTTTCGGTATCGGACCATATGGCAACAGCCAGATCTATCGACGACGCACCACGGTCATTTCCCTTGTTTTCCTCCAATTTCTCCAATACGTCCGCGAAAGAGGGTTGACTCTGGATTCCTTGAGACTGAGAGCCCATAGAAGGCTGACCATTCAGCCTGCGCTTCTTTGACGCAGGTTCCGATTCATCCTTCGGTCGACTTGGATGTCCCGGAGTCAGATATATCACCGTAACAGAAGCTCTATTACTCACCGTGTTTGTGGCATATTTTCCTTCGTTCCACGGGTAGGCCCAGGCATCAGAATTGCTCCAGAGACTTGTAATACGTTCAATCTGGAAGGTAGAACAAAATTACGTGGTGCAGAACGAGGAAAGACGCCGCAGCGCTGAGGTAGATGGAGAGCGACAGCGCTAGGCGTACGCGTCGGGAGACGCGCTTCGTGACGCGTAAACGTGACGCGTATGGTGCTGTTTGGCTCCTACAGCACTTAACGGTTCACTAATGACTGGTTGCCGACCTCCACTTAACGGACGTGCGTTCTACAACTTCAAGGTTCCGCAATAGTTATCATAGTAGTGAGACTTGAGTTTGAGTACTTGCGTACGCGTACTTAACTCGTATCTAGACAGCAAGACCTGTTCACACAGAATCTGCTCGACAACGAATTCTAAAACGTTACACTCCAATTGTGAAACATGATCCGAATATGAGCCTTCTATAACGTACAGGAGCGGACAAAAGTATGTTGACTTAGCGCGCTGGAAGTTCGTATGGAATTTCGACTTGTGTGGGTGTGACTTGACTTCCGCCGTTTGGCTTTGGCTTTCGGCAACAGCCGGATGTGTCCCGATAAATTCCCAATTGTAGCAGGTCACGGCCCTCTGCGCCGAGCGCGCCACGGTTGATATAGCTTGCTTGGCATGGTAGAAGACTTTAAAAGGCTTCGTACAATCGGCGGCCTCATGGATATAAAGACTTGAGTATTGTGACATTTTCAAGCTCTTTTCTGCGTCAGAGGTACGAGATCCTGCCAACATACCGTGGCCGACCGCCCGGAGATACCGCTTATGTAAGGCACTGTTTGAGGCAACTGATGCCGGCCGCTCTTGGCCGTTTGAAGCCGTTGCTCCGACAGCATATGTTCTGCAAAGATGCAGGTTATCGACGAGGGAGTGTCTGCTTGCTATAGCTCTAGTCCAAATTCAAGCCAATGATCGAAAGGAAAGTCTGTGCTTCAAAAACGAACTTGAAAGCTAAAGTATGCCACTGAAAGCCTGATCCGCGCGCCCAAAGCGGAATCTTCAACGCCGAAAACGACAAGTCACGCAGTTCTAGTGCTAAACCCATGCTGTTCGCAAAGCCTATTCCTGTCTGCAAATCCCAAGTCGTCTTCAAAAGCTCAGTAATTTCGTCCGCTGGCGCCCCTCATAGCCTTCTATATATTAAGTTTATGCTACTCCCTACAACATCGTCCCAGGAGATCTAATCTGACGATGCAAATGAAAACTTGGAATCACCGACGTCGATTTACTTCAGATCAAATACTTCCTTGAGGATTCGTGCGGTGTCTTCCGGACTCGAGACGCTATGTCCTATGGTCCTAGGATCATTGTATATCTCCCAATCATTTCCGCCCTGCAAGAATCAGGATCTAAGCCTCGGATTATATGGAACAGGATGAGAAGTCTTACCTTATAAGTCTTATCCCCGAAGAAATGGATTTCCTCAAAACCTTCGCTTTCTACGTGCTTAAGGGCGAAGGTCTTGTCCCAGCCATGTGGAAACACATCAAATGATATTTCGCCGCCGATAGCGAAAGTTAAACCATAATCTGCGAATTTTTCTTGTAACACCTTGACGAACGCTGCACGAACACCGTGTACCTAGATCTGGTGGGTTTATTAAAAAAGCCCCGCAGCGAGCTCGCATACCTTGTCATAAGCCAAGAAGTCATGTCGCTCTTGATTGCTTTATATGTCAGGACTGTAAGAGGTTGATGTCGAAGGCGGCGAAGTAGCCAACTCACGAGGCATTGCGTCCAATCGGGCTGACGTTAACCATACCATTTCGGAATTCCACAAACGTCCCACTGTCATCTGCGTTAAGTCATCGTTTCAAATGACTCTTCTGTTACGTACCGTTTGATTGGAATATCCAAGTCCGCAATATAATGGAGCAGGAATTTGACTAGCGTCTTGTATCGGTCTTCACCAATAAAATTGATGAAGGATTGAGATGGCAGGGCCTTCCCAAGTCTGTATGCTGTTAAGCCATTTTCCGCAAATGCGAAATCAAAATCATCGATGACTGAAGTCATTGGCGTTCAGTACGATCGGCTACCAGGATTGCAAAGCGCCTCACCGTTACTCCCTGCCACCTCCAGCTGTTCTGCGATCTTGGCGAGATCAGATCCCCCAACAAAGCCAATAGCAACCTTTTTGCGCAGTTCCCTGAGTAGGTGAATCATCTCAGGTGATGCCGCCTGTTTGAATGTCTAGTGAGTCCTCGAGAAAAGAGCGGATAGAGGGGCTCACTTGGCGTGCAGGCGTTAGCGTGCCATCGACGTCGAACAGCACAAGTTTCTTCACGGGACGGTCAGCGAAATCTGCAGAAACCATATTCAGAATTCCGGATAGTGGTATGAGCTTGAAAGAGGATCCTGATGAACGGTGGCCGCGCTCGAAGGGTCCGTGTCCGTACTACATAAGTACCGGCAGTTGCCGAGTGCTAAAGATCTGGCACTGGATCTGATCCAGCGAGCAGTACAGTTGCGGACAGTCAAAGCCATCCAATTTGACAGCGGCCGAACACGAATTTTTTGAGGGAAACTGAGTCCAAGATCAGACTCAGGATGCTCGGAAACGTCCAAAAACACACCTCCGAAGTTTTTCCCACGAGAATTTGGGTTGACCAAAATTTTCGGCCCTTTGAGCGACATTATGTACCCCTTTTGGAGCTGTGGGAGGCGGCTTTCACGCAGTATCCAACCCAAGTCGGGTCCCTGAGCTCGGGCGCGTTCGCCATCTGTCATATTTCGATTTTCATGACGGCGAACAAACACCCTTTCCTGTGGGGAGGGGCAACGCCTTCCTAATTTGGCTCATTTTTTGTGAGCGCGTCCGGGCTCAGAAAGCGGGACACTTTCCATAACTCCCGTTCAGCTACACCCTACCTTTCAATCGAAGTGTGAATCCATAGATATATGCAAACTAAATAATGTCTCCGTGAGATATACACAGTAAACTCTCATATGGCCTGCACAGGCTCCTGTACAGGCTTGTATCTGCCGCAAGATCAGGGCAGATCTGGCAATTGTGGGTCGAATCCGGGAAAAAGCCGACGGAGACCTTACTCAGGGAGGCCCAAAATCCCTTTCTGAGAGCTGATTCCGTCCAAATCTGTTGCGGTTCCGTAGATATGAGATTGGGGGGGAACACGGTGCACGTGATCTAATCAACGCGTCGGTTTGCAGACATTGACGCGTCTCGACGGCGCTGCCCCCGCAAAATACCCCTCTGAATGGCGGAAAACAACTATGCAGGATGGCCTTAAGATAATCCTTCATGGAACAAGCCCGAAAAAGAGTGTATAGTACCTCAAAACAGGCAAAAAGCAGGGAAGAAAGCATCTACAATACAGGCACCCCGATGCCACTTTTCTCGCATAGAGATAATCCTTTAATATGCCGGAGCCATCTACGGCAGGAAAGTTGAAAATAAGATATGTTTCTAGTGTTATATTATACCTTTAATCGGGGAGATGGGCTGCAGACCATCCTGAGACGAGAGTCACCTGTGCGAAATTCAACATGGCATTGGCCCCATCATCTCATTGTGCTTTGCAATAGCATGTATAGACTGTTTAACACACTATGGACCTGCTCCGAATCTCATTTTGTGTGTATAACAGAAGTATATGCAGAACGAGCTTCAGAACGAAAATGTGCCCGCGCTCGACGCGCGAATTGCATTATGTAATGCTCACAAATTCCCAAGCGGCGTTGCCCCTCCCCATTTCCTGGTGCTGTAGGCGCCGATGCCCACGGGACCCCGAAGCGCTGGTGAAAGCGCCCGTAGGCGCCAGTGCAAGGCCGCCTCTTTCCCCCTCTGGGTGGGTCTCGCACAAAATTTCAATGATGGAATCATGATTTACTCTTCAAATTGAGCATTTTGGTATTTCTTTTGTATTTTTAACGATTTGTTCAGCGCCGGCCAAAATTTTGGGAGGGTCAAAATACTAAAACCCGATTTTCAAGAGAACGGCTCGTCAGATTTGGTTCAAAGTTGGTGGGCAGCCTCTTCTCATCGAAAGCTTTCAATTCCGATGGGTTTCGGAGGCTAGAAAAGTCGGCCCGAAAACTGGATGTCTTTGACTGTCCGCAACTGTACCAGTCTCGACGACGCGACAGGGCGCGATGCATCGTCTGGCTCACTCAGGCTGCGCATTTCACTAGTTCTATTTCATCGCCCCTCAAACACCTTGCAGACGCAGCAATAGTCTAGTATCGATAAGATCGAATATGTCACCAACCTGTAAGGCTCAGATCTGACCTTCAACTAATGGGGAAACAGTCACCCCGGTTCTACGTTGCCATCTTTCTTGAAGGGGTATGGTGTTGGATATTTTTCGTGCGTCGGTATGTGTTGGGTTTCGATCATGATGAAACTTCTCCCAGAATGTGATAAATGGATGACTTTCCGTGGCCTTATTTTTATTCTATGGTATGTTTTGGAGCAATTTTGGAGGCCATTTAGATTCAAAGCCCGCTGATTTGCACAACCTGATTGGACGAGAAGGTCATTTTGGACGTTAGCGAGGCATTTGAAATGGCCCCAGGAATATCGTACCATAGATTTAAGGCCGCGGAAAGTCACCCAATGACTGCACCGCCCATAATGATAATCTATCCGCGACTCGGGCGCAGTATCGATCGTAGTCGGAGTGCTGATTCCTTTTGGATAGTACTTAAGCACTAGGACTAGCCTGCATGAATGAAGCAAGCTGTCTCTCGCCTTCCCCACTTGAAGCAGCATCATGACTTCTTCTAGTAAGCACGCACATATCATATATGCGGGACAATGTGTCTAATAAAGCCATCTAGGGTATGCGCCGAAGTTTGGTCAATGACATGGCTTTGCTGACTAGAATCGTAGCAATGCCAACTTGGACACTACCTTGAACGAGCTCAAGGCCTTGTCGAACATCATACAAGGATCTATCGCGAAGGTTGAGGCCATATGCAGTAGCCAAAATCTGAAATTTCCATCGCTACATGAGCCTTTCAGCCTGCAAAGCGAAGCTGCGCGCAATGTTCCTGAAATACTCGAGACATGCTCTTACGCTGCTTCGGCAGCAGCGCAGCTCTTTGCTTCGCTTAGTCCTCCTCATCTCCATGTGATACGACTGACCCTTCAGGTGTGTAAATAAGAATTTTCCAGGCTTTTTCTAATATCTAGAAGTTTCACATTCCAATGGCCTTTCACATTGCCGTGGGATCCCATGCGGCAGAGATCCTGAGAGATGCCGGTGCTAAGGTCCGTCGTCTTCGACCCTTTTCTTGGTCCATCATCAATTAACCGACTGTTCAAGGGCATGCACATTGGTGATATCGCAAAACCAACCAGGACCGACCCAGCTAAGCTCGGTACGTAACGTTATACCGCGCTTCACTATTGTCACCAACATTCTGGTCCAGCGCGAGTACTTCGGCTGCTGGCGACTCATCATGTCTTCATTGAGACGAGTCCGGATGTCTTTGCAAACAATAGGATATCAAGCGTTCTTGACTCGGGGAAGTCTGTGGATGATCTCGTCGCACAGTAAGCTATCCAGCTTCCTCATCGGTTATGGATAACTGATGGTGAATCTTAGCCCTGAAACAATGCACGATGGATCGAAAGGTCTCGGACCAATTGTTGGAACTTTGTAAGATGCGTTCCCGGTCCCGCGATGCCATTACCTAATTGCTATGCTCTAGTGGAGACGAAAGTTTCAAGGGTTCGGCAGCTCTGTACGAGGTCATCATAGACCCCAAGACGTCCTTCCTGAACGATCCAAACCGATCCGCCTTTAACAAGGCGTTTGGAACCGATCTCACCTTTTTTGAATGGTACCAGACTGAGGAGCAGGAATTCAGGCGGCGCAGGTTCAATCTCGCCATGCATATCAGCCAGGCTGCCGCTGCTCCAAAGGCTATTTTGGATGGTGAGCACATTGTTCCATGGTTGAATCACCCGGCGCTGAGCCAGTTTCCAGGCTTTGACTGGACTGGCCTCAAGGAAGGCTCTGTGGTTGTAGATGTTGGCGGTGGAATCGGAACGCAAACGATGATCCTTGCTGAACATTGCCCACACTTGGAGTATGTCGTGCAGGATCGTCAGGAAGTGATAGCTGATGCACCACGTGTACGTGCACGTCTTCCATTGTGCGCGAGATATCATTTATTCACATAAATTTCAGTTCTGGAACGCGCAGAGGTTCAAAGCAGGCAAGCTTGAACGTGTCCGATTCCAAGGTGTATCTCGATATTGAATTGCATCACGATTGTTGTACTAACTTTCAGTCGGATAGCACACGACTTCTTCGATCCGCAACCCATCAAGGACGCTGCGGTGTTTATACTCCGCATGATCTTGCACGATTGGCCTGATTCCCACGTCTTCAAGATTCTGCGCCAGCTCCGTGAAGCTGCCCAGTCCACAACCCGCCTCGTCATCGTTGACAATATCCTTCCCTATGCCTGTCCTGACGAACCTGTAAAAGATGTGCCCGGTGCCGAGCGACCTGCGCCACCTGCACCACTTCTCTCTAACCTAGGAGAAGCAGGAGGTGTATCATACCTCACGGACTTACAGGTAAGCAGCGCGTATACATGACCCCATGCAGAACCTTGTATCAACGCTTTCGCAGATGTTAACTCTCCTGAATGGCCAAGAAAGAACGCTCTCGCATACACGCGATTTGCTGCGTCAGAGCGGGTGGAAACTGCAGGAAGTCAGTAATGGTAATCGGTTTGTGATAACCCATCAGAAGGTTATTGCAGTTCCTGCCTAAGGCGCACGGCGTACGGCGTTCGGTATCGTGCTTCGGTCGGGGCAAGCTTAGCAGAAGTTGTTCTTGAACTTTGTCCATGGGGCAGTCCTCTATGTATGAGTAATTTTTTGTTGTGGAGAGGCTTGGATATCCGTACTAGTAGGGCTGCCTGCAATATTAAATGTGCAATAGAGCGTATTTGCAGTCGGTCAAATCGCCTGATCTAAGTCGCAATGTGCCCCTGAATAGGTCAGAAATCAGCGGACATCAAAATGCGGGCGGACTTAGAAATAATGTAGGCCGATTACTGCTTCACTAGCACAGTACCGGCACACAGCTGCAGAGCATGGATTTTGTCAGGTCAAAAATGCACTGCGCATTGCGAGGGTACAGAAGTTGCTCCCCAAGTGATCTTGGAGATGTGCAGGAGGGCCCATAAACACTTAGACAGTGGCCAGGAGCAAGCAGCCTTTGTAACGAACTAGCGTGCCGGAAACCCGAGGACAACTCCGCTGTGGCGCGCCGCACGGCATGGTCGTGATGTGCCTGAGTTAGTAGAATTTGGGTGCGCCCTTAGTGAAGTCCAAAACGCGGTGCAAATACGCTCTAATGATGCATTTGACCAGAGTCACTTCTTAGTCAACTTGACGAACGCAATAAGATGTTTTTAGTAAGTGGGATTTAGAAGCGACGGCGTAACAAACAATCAAGAAGAATCGCTTGTGGAACGTGTCTTTAAATGTTCAGACAAATGGAGATCGGTGTACACCCTTACATGACATGGTGTCACGGTGTTTAGATGGTGGGCGCTTGAAGGCGCTTAGATCCTTTCGGGACTCGGAATCGGATGCAACCGTGACCGACTGCGACGCGTCCACCGCGCGCGACTTCTCTCCATTCACGTCAACTGCCACATTACAACTTGCAAGGTATGTAGCTCCTGCAACGAATGACTGAGCCTGCAGGAAGCCCTAACTAATTACTGCGACCTGCTTCTGTGGTCTTTCAGTCAAATCACTCCAGAAGCTAGCAAACTTGGACATCGAAGCCAGTGGTCTCAGCTCAACGCTTAGCAGGGTGAGCATTCCTTACCAGTTCTGTTCGTTCCCCTGATTATTTTCGCAATACGTAGTGGTGTTGGCAATAGAGATCAAACCGTATTGAAAAAGTGCAAAACCATGATGGGTTCAGAGCAAATTGGTGTCGTCAGGTCGGTGGTTTTGTACTAGCACCCACTGGCGGAAGACGTAACCTACATCTTTGGCAGTCCACAAGACTTTTGGTCCAAGGTTGTTCCATCCCGCATAGCACGTATACAGGGCGTACAGCCTCTCGATGCGAAGACCCGCGTTTCAGATGCCCGCCAGATGCTGGACGACGAATTGGATGCAATGCATCTTGCCACGTGCTCCTTTCGGACGCGTCGAAACGCCCTCGCACCCATCTCTAGCCTTCCCCCAGAAGTCTTGGCTCGGATTTTTCAGCTCTATGGCGACATTGCACCACCATTCTCAGGCCATCTCGCCTCCTCGAGTCCCTTGGGCCGGCTTGGCTGGATTCGAGTGACCTTCGTTTGCAGATACTGGCGCGACACGGCCCTACATAATCCCGCGCTCTGGAGCGACATTCGTTCTTTTGTCAATCAAAATTGGTTGGAACTGACATTGGCTCGTGCGAAGGCCGCTCCACTGTCCATTCACAAACAACTCTACGCCCCTGATGATAGGCTGATCAATGAGCACCTCTCTCATACACGACATCTATCAGTTTCCGGAGGTCAACAGGCCATTGACCCGACAATGAAGTCATGGACATCGCCTGCAAATATCCTAGAATCTTTAGATCTCGAATTGACTTCGCTCTATAGCAGCGGAAGTCTCGAGCTTCCTGAGGATGTGTTTAGTGAACATACCCCACTTCTTCGTCGCCTTCAAGTCAAAAATATCAAGGTGGCGTGGAACGCACCCATCCTCGACGGACTCACGCACCTCCACGTCGATCTGGGATTAGGAGGGTCAGGGAACCCTACGCATACCATTGCCAGTTCTACCTTGTCTTATGAGCAGCTATTTAGCGCGTTGGAGAGGATGCCCGCACTTCAGGAGCTGGTCCTTCGATCTTGTATCCCTCTCAGGCCTCCGGCTCAGACTTTGACCGAGATCAATGTCACCGAATTGTCTTCTTTGCAGGTGCTGTCTTTGGCTGGTACATGGGCGGAATGTGATGGCGTGACCAAGCGTTTGAAGATTCCTCCTTCTTGTCACCTCAAACTCCACTATCATTCCATGCCCACACAGCCGTTCAGCTTTTCCGGGTCGACTACGTTCTTTACGTCACATGCAAACGCAGCGTCAGATCAGCGCCCTTTGTTGACCTTATCCCTCTCGATGCGCTACGGCGAATTCGCGCTCAGTGCCTGGAGGGTTTGCAATGCCACTGACAGCGATCCTTCGTTTTGTCCAAATCCGAACCCCGATCTGTGTCTCAATTTCCCCAATCCGAGGTCTTCTACAGCGGACAATGCACAGGCGCTCTGCAGTGCACTTCAATTGGACAACCTACGAGCGCTCTCCATCGAATCTGGATCTTTTGTCCGGTGGAATCCTCAAAGATGGATCGATATCTTCGGGGGATGCGGGAAACTTCAACATGTGAGGGTGACGGACACGAATGCGATTCATTTCTGTCAGGCGCTTAGCATGTCCAAGGTTCGCGTGGTAGGGAGGAACAAGAAGAAAGGAAAACAGAAGGTGAAGCCGGAAAACCTTTTCGCCCTGGGTCTCAAGACAATTACGCTGGAACAAGTCGATTTTGATGACACCAATGGCAGCAGCGACACGCCATTCCACGATCTGCTCGTCAAGTGGCTGACTGCCCGCAAAAAAGCTATTGAGCCCCCAACGCTCATCATTGAAGACTGTTCGATCAGAGATGACTGGGTGGAGGAGCTCGAAGAGATTACCGCAGTCGACTGGGACCACGACGAAGGTGAATATGCTGAAGAAGACGAATTCGACGAATACTACAGCGACGAAGAGTACCCATACGGGTATGATGATTCCGACGTTTACTAAGCTGATAACTACTGTACGTATAGCCAAATTTCAGAAACTAGGACTCCCTGGTTCAGATCAAAGCTGGCTGGTTCTTAGCCGTCGTGATAGTTATTATTCCGTCCAATATTACTGGGCGTTCAAACGTTCTATCAAGTACCAGGCTATATCACTTCACTTTGGTCTTCATAAAATATGGATAGAATAACATTTACCTGAGGACCTTTTCGTTATAAGAAGAATTACTGTATGTGAAGCATGGCTATGATAACGATGGGCACGATCTGCTCGTAGATCCGGCGAGTTGGGACGAAGCGACATGTCAGTAATTTAGCGCTGGCGCCCCAGGCAGTCTTTCCTTTCCTTGTGGCAACATGACTGAGCTAAATGAGACTGACTCCTCTCGACCTTCAAGCTTCATGAATCACATCGCAAGAGCTGTGCTGTGCTGTTTCTTTTGACTCATGCTTTGCTGACATATCTCGCACTTCCTCTTTACTGTATATATGACCTGAGGGGCGGCGACGCTGAACGCACCACTCAACCCTCACCATCCTCCCACAACAAACCTCTCCGTCTACGAATCCTCAATGGCTCCGGTATCTCAGTATCATGTCTTTTCCCTACCTGTGGAGCTGCTACAATCTATCACCATCCGAAATGTTGGATCACTTCCAATGGACCTCCCACCTTCCCGTGAGGAGTCTCCAATCCCATCAGCCGTCTCGACCGCGCTGGGGTCTAGGGCGTGCAACGTCTGCCTAGGCGCATCTTTTCTGGACGTAGACGAGCAGAGATCCCATTTTCGTTCAGATTGGCATCGGTATAACGTCAAAGTTCGTCTTAAAGGTGGCGAGGCAATCAGCGAGGCCGAATTTACACGGTTGGTCGATGGTGAGTGCTCTCCACATACGCATGTTCATCCGAGGCTGAGACACTTCCCAAGGCCTGGAGGACTCGCTCTCCGGGTCAGCATCCTCGTCCGAGGAGACAGACTCTGATGAGTCCGATGCTGTACGGGATCTGCTGCAGAAGACGAAAATTGCGTCCCGCTCGCCTTCACCGTCGTCTACAGACCGCATCACCCCACAGAAGCCTATCATTTGGTTTCAGTGCCCACCATCGACCCAAATTGGCGTTTACAGATCCATTTTCCCCCTTCCATCCTCTGCTTCCACGTATGTGGACGATCTGAAGTCAATGCAGAAAGGGGTTGAGGAGGGACGCAAATGGGCGATGTTTATGGTCGCCGGTGGTCATTTTGCTGGCCTCCTCGTCCGTGTCAGCAAGCCTGATGCCGACAGTGAGGAGCCATCTGACGCTACGAAGAAGAAGAAACAGAAGAGGCCGAAGCCGGATACGGAGGTCCTGAAGCACAAGACCTTCCACCGATATACCAGTAAGTCCAGGTAGAAATTGTTGAAGCTATCTTTAACTCGAACGCATTGCAGCACGTCGGAAGCAGGGTGGTTCTCAGTCTCTCAACGACAATGCCAAAGGCTACGCAAAAAGTGCTGGTGCTCAGCTTCGGAGATATGGAGAACAAGCTCTCCGAGACGTAGGTGTCGCATATGTCCTTTCCTATGCTTACTCATATCCCTTGATAGGACATCCGAAATCTTTTGAAAGACTGGGCTGAGGAGATAGACCAGTGCGAGAGGATATGGATACGTGCCAGCGCCTCAAACCGACGCATATTTCTGGATTATGACGGTGCTATCATAGCGAAAGGTACGTAGGGAATACAATTGGCTCAGTGGTTCCTCGGTATTTACTAGTTACTCTTAGGCGACGACCGCCTGCGAACGTTCCCATTCCCAACTCGTCGGCCGGTGAGTCAATTGAACCCTGTGCGATTCGCCATTCTCATTTTTGGCAGACGCAATCCGAACTCGTTCGGTGTCTTACAGAACTGACCAAAGTCAAAGTGTCCCATCTTACCGAGGAGGCACTCCGAGCGCAGGACGAAGCATACCTTGCCTCCCTCCCAAAGCCGAAGCTGAAGGTCCAACCTGCCCCAACACCCCAGCCACTCGAAAAGTTACAAGAGCCTCAGTTATCAAAGGAAGAAGAACTCCTGCGAGACAAATGGGCACGTCTATTGGACATGATTCATCGCGGTCGTCTCGACGCTCTTAAAGCCTTTTGGGAACGCGAGCATGCCAACCTCGGGGGCATCGATACCACTATACCGGATTGGGCTGGCGAAAGATATCGAACTCTTTTGCAACTGGCTTCGTATCTCGGCCAAGAGGAGGTAGTGAACTGGCTACTCGAAGATGCTCATGCGGATCCCACTGTCCCTGTTCCCTCCACGGCTCCCATTGACAAGGTGCCAGATGAAGATGCCTACGCCTCAGACGCGGCTCCTGCACACGTGGGCTCTCATCGAACAGCCTATGACCTAGCGCGCTCGCGAGCCGTGCGCGATATGTTTCGACGCGCCGCCGGCGCTCGCCTGGACAGGTGGGACTGGCTGGGTGCAGGGCACGTGCCCAGCATCTTGAGCAAGGAGATGGAGGAAGATAGAGAAGAGAAGAAGAAAATCAGACGGAAAGGACTGAAGGACAAGGTACGGGAGCGCGAGGTTAAAGAGAAAGAGCGGGTCAAGGCAAGCCCCATTGAGGAGGAGGTAGAAGTCGCGCCCAAACGGGCAGAGGAATCCCGAACCGGACCTCGAAAATTGGGAGGTGGTTCTGGTGCAGTGGAGGGTATTGCTGGCCTTACACCGGAGATGCGCGCCAAGATTGAGCGGGAGAGGCGTGCGAGAGCCGCTGAAGCACGCCTAAAAGCACTTGGTCCCCGGTAGCGGCGGCGCATGGTGTAGCTGCAACTCAGGTTGAGGTAGGTACTCCGGTCACCGTTTGCTAAATCATATGGTACTTATTCTCTCACGACCTGAATCAAGCATTTCCTTAGCCTCCACCCACGACAAATAATATACAAATGTTGAGTGTATGCACTCTTGCTCGGAATGTGGGAAAGGTCTGTCGTAACAGGGCTGTGCCACCAGGTTGGAGATGCAGGGTCACAGTAGATGTGGCCTGGGTTACACTCCATGCTATGTCCGCATTCAATACACCATGACAGAGAGACCCTTTGATAACTTGTTGCAGAGGGCTTGACAAGGATGGTGATATTACTCTGCTACTAAATCATCATCTTCGAGGATGAAGTTGCAATCTCTACTTGACAACCCATCTGAAATGCACTGATAATGCTGAGGACCTGAGACACTTTTTATTTTTCACAAGTGTCTATATGCAGGCAATGAACCTGACAGAAGGCCTGCAATTCAGTCATGATATGCAGGAAGAATATCATAGTTTTGGATCAATGAAGCATTGTTCAATGTCTTTCCTCTACGAAATTCTAGATAAATCATGATTGAGTGTCACAAATTGTGTGACCTATATCTGTGACTGTGACAACTTCGAAAAGCGGCAGAGATTTCAACAAGGTAACCTTTGCCACCAGCCTCTTCCTCCTTGTCCATCATTATGGCTTCAATCACAGTGGAGCTGACTCGTGAAACAGTCATTGATCTATTTCAGTCAACTCTGATACCTCTGAAGTGTGCTTGGAAGCAATGTCCAGTTGTTTTAAACAGTTGGACAACACTCCAAAAGGTACAAACTTCTCCGAAAAAATGTCATTTTGAATGCTGACTATATTTAATTGCCACTTCAATTTAACAGCATCAGCACCTTCACTGTCTCAATCAAAGAGTGCATTATAAACAATTTGAATGCCAAATCATACCATGCAGTAACCGATGTCACAATTCCAGAACAGCACTAATTGAACACATGAACATATGTCATCTTGCTCAGGTTCTTTTGCCTTGTCCTCTCAAAGGTTGGTCTTATTCTTAGATTAAGATATGAATATGTGCTTATCTCTTGTTTTTTAGATTGTTCAGATTTAGTTGCTTCTGTCTCTCTCATAGCCCATTTTGAGATGAAGCACCATCATCTCCTAGACCAGTCATGCATTCCATTCAACACAATGAAAGATTATCATTCACAACCATATCTTCACATCTCTCAGCATCCTCCTCCACAAATATCTCTACCAGAGAGACTGCTATCTCATCATATACTCCATTCAATAGTGAAGCCTTCACCTATTAGAATGGCAGCAACAACCAGCAATTTCAGACCAATTCAAAAAAAACAAGAGACATCTTCTGACCCAGAATTGACTGAGGATGAAGATGTCATAAAATTTGCAGACCTATCAGCCTCACACTCCTCATCCCTATATCATGACTGGAAGAACTATAAACAAAATGGCAGCCTGGATGTCATTCAGGACCTGCTAGTTCAGCTAAAGCCTGTACCATCAGAAGGCCTTTCAGCACCACTCTCAGTTATTGGCCAAGATGTTCCTGAAGCATGCCCTCCCTTTAGCATGGGTTATCAAATTTTTTCTCTTCGGGTTCAGGAATTGGATGAGCAGGGTATTCTTGCCACTAGGAAAGAGCATCAGAGGAACTGATTTTGTGTTGTGGGTTATTTTTATATACATTAAACAGCAGGGCTAACATTGGTTCATGCAGAAAATTGTGCTGTGGACTGTTTTTTTGTTCTCTCCTGCATTTTTTGCTATTGTTCACAACATTTGTTTTTGTTCATGCTTTGATCCCATCATATACTGAGCTTGCTGGCCCAACCCATTGTTAGATTGACTTCCTTCTGCTTCATAATGTTCAATCACATATCTTTGCAGATACAAGCTCCAATGAATATGTTACAAAAGTGCTCTTGCATGATTGTTACATGCTAGGACTCTGAAAGCACCACACCCCATCCAATGTATGCAATTGACCAGAGAAATATGGAGCACAAGAGCTTGAGTTGTCCATCAGGACATGCACAACAAGCTGCCAAAATAAGAGTACAACAGACTCAGAGTTAAGCCACCTGAGCATGGTTTGATCAAAACTAAGCCACTTCAAGTCACAACAAGTGCTTTACAATAGGGACATAAGGATGCATCCTTTCTCAGCAAGACACAGTCCTGTCAGCTACACAAACGGGCGGCAGCCACATACACTTGCGCCACCTGCATAGCCCAAGCCACATGATTCACAGCCTGTGGCGGAAGCCTTAGCTGTAGAGCCATGCAACTCAGGGTGTTCTGAGGCCCTCGCAGTTGCGAAGGGCGAGGCATCGCGTTGCTGTATCGCGTCAGCAATCCAGGGACTGACGAAGCCGCGCGCTGTAAGCTCATCGAGTGTGAGGAACGCCGCACCCTGCACTTGTCCGAGGCACGACTGGCAATTATCGATGAGCGTTAGAGCACTAAGTAGAGATGAGCAAGAAACTCACAGGGGCTCCGCAGGTGCAGTCGAATGGCTGCTCCATGTGCCATTCCGTGCTTGGGTAGAAGAACGTCACTGAGTTGGTGCGCGGTCGTAAGAGGTAGCACAGGAAGCGGAAGGAGGGTTGCGAAGACTCACACTGCTCTCCTGTGCGAATTGGCTTCAGAGCGCGGGTATGCCACTGCGTGCGGTCAGTCGACGACAAGTCGAATGCGATGTTGGGCTCGCAGGAGTGGTTGACTGGGTGCTCAACTCAGATGCTGGCTTGAGTATGGAAATGAGCGTGGCACACCGTACACCAGGTCAGAGTTGAGCTCAACGTGGTCGTCAGGACCTGGCCCGCATTGCACGGTTGTGTATGCCCTCGGGCCCACGGTCAGACCCTGGAGACGCACAATAATCTCGCCTGCTGTGAAGTCCTGTGTTCATGTTAGGAGCCACTCGCACGAGAAGTACGGGATGTACCAACCTTCTGAGCTATGCATCCAGAGGAGAATGCGCCGGGTTTGAATGCTACAGCCAATAGGCCGGGGTGGGACGGGGTATAGGATTCCTGGTTGGGTTTCATGGGGATGCACGGTCAAGGAGGTCAGGCTTTGATGTTTACATGTCCAAGTCCCATTTAATATCGAGAATCAATGCTCGTGATTTCCGTGAATGAGACGGGCCATTTGCGCGACATTCCCGGCTTGAACGCGGTCATCGAGCGCGAGCTCATCGATAGCAGGTCGCGCAGGGGCGTTCGCAGTCGAGCCAAGCCAGGCGCGTCGCGACTCCGCATGACCCCGAGCGGAGGTGTCCGACGACTCAAAATCGGAGCTGGAACTTTACCCAGTTCCACGGAACGCGCCGAAACTCTAATTCGCCCATCAACGAGCACCAACGGGACCGCACGAAAGTCTTCACGCCACTCTTCAAGACCTCCCGCCGCCGCTCTACCCACCCGCCTACCCACCGACGCAATGGCCCCCACGAAGAAGTCCAAGGCGGCGAAGTCGACCGAGTCGATCTCGGCGCGCCTCGCGCTCGTCGTCAAGTCGGGCAAATACAGCCTCGGCTACAAGAGCGCGCTGAAGCAGATGCGCAACGGTAAAGGTGCGTGCCCGGGCCCTTCTGCTCGGGGGCTGGAGCGCAGGCTGAGAAGGCCCCTTGCTGACGTGCGCGTGTCCGTGCAGCCAAGCTCATCCTCATCGCGGGCAACTGCCCCCCGCTGCGCAAGTCCGAGATCGAGTACTACGCCATGCTGTCGAAGACGACTGTGCACCACTTTGCGGGCACGAACGTCGCGCTCGGCACTGCTGCCGGAAAGCTCTTCCGTGTTGGGTGCGTGCTGCTGTCTGTGTTGGGGGGACGTGTTGCTTAGATGTGCTTGGTTTTAGTGTTATGACCATCACCGACCCTGGTGACAGCGACCTGCTCGCCGTGGCCGAGGGCCAGGCTGCATAAAAGACTTAGCATGAGTCAGGGAGCAGATGCTTGTATGCTATATATTGCTGGCTTTATGACATAGGCACCCACATGATTTTTTTGCCTATACTGGTCGCATGTGCCGTGAAGCAAGCTGCAACTTGGAAAGCCTGTATTCGGTCTTGCTGGTGTGCACGTTGGTGATACGTCCCTATGGTAGTCAGGATAATTTGCCGAGGTCGGTACAACGCATCGACGAATTGTGTCGAAAGTGTTTGTGTAATCTGTGAGAAACAGCATGACGGCAGGCCCAGTCCAGCTCGCAGGTTGATACACCGTAAAATCACATTGCGAAATAACAAGAATACAAACTGCACAGTGATCTAAAGCTATAAGAGAGACGGCGACATCTCGAGCACGGCTTTTGGTCCATGCTCGGTGTAGTCTGCTTTGGACACGAAATTTTTCCCGTTTGGATCATGGAATGTGATCTACACGGAACGTCAGCATCTACAGTTAACAATGAAAGTGAGGGGCTCACTTTAGCAACAATGCTCGAGCCCAAGAACGCAGCGAGACCGTCACCCTTCTCGCGGAATTCAGCAAAATATTCAGGAACTTTAACGAGGCGGATTTGACGTGGCTGAACGTCGTTCTGCTGGTCGGGATTCCCAAGGACGTATGGTGACAGGCGCGATTGAAGTGCGGGGCCAATGCCTACGAAGAGAAATGAGGGGAGCGTTTGATACCCTAGGCGATTGACTATACCTTTAACTGAACCAGTAATTTCGCCTGTGACAAACAGTCCCGTCCAGATATACTGCCTCTGATCGACCTCCGTCTGCCCGACCGCATGCCCCGCTGCCTCATGCAGCGGCATGACCAATCCATCCTTCGACCGCCGCTCGACCTCTTCCGCACCAATCAAGTACGGATCGAACAGCGGCTCGCAGAAGCGATGGCGCTCCTTGCCCAGCGTAAGCTCTTTCTCGCGGAACTGCAGAGTAACAAGGTCGAGCGCCTCGATCTCCTTCGCGCGCGCCTGCTCCGCCGCGCTCGCCTTGGCCGTCGCGCGCTTCTTCATCCCGTTCTCGATGACGGCCTTCTCCTTCCCCGCGACGAGCACCGCTGCGATGTCTGTGACGCCCTCGTCCTCGGGCGGCGGCGCGGCCTCGCCGGACGAGGGCACCTTGACGAGGCCATCGCGCCACACCTGCCGCGCGAGTGCGAGGAGCGCGTCGTCCAGCGCGGGCGCATCGAGCGGGGCGTCGGGCGGGGACAGCGTGGACATGACGGAGGTGTTGGACCGCAGGAGCTGGGCGAGGTAGCGCTCGCAGTCGGCGGTGCCGACGTGCGTGATGGTCCACGCGAGGTGGAGGGGCACGCCGTCGTAGACGGGCGTGACGTCCGTGTGGGACTCGTGGATGTCGACGACGACGCCGCTGAGCGCGTTCGCGGCGTAGAGCTGGGCGATGGTGCGGTCGAGGACGCTGAACGCGGCGACGTTGAAGCGCTCGAAGAAGATCTGACAGGTGCGCTCGTGGGCTTCGCGCGAGAGGCCTGGGTAGAGGCAGAGGAGGACAGGGTTCTCAAACTGGACGCGCCGGAGTTGGAGGGCGGTGAAGAGGACGTACTTCCTGCGCGCGGTTAGTGGGCGGAAGACTGGGGAGCGAGCAAGAAGCATACCAGAGGGCTTCAGCCTGGATCCAATCGCGGACTTCACCGTGTGCAAAGGGCCAGAATACCGTGATGTCCTGACCAGCTTCAAGGGCCTCGTCGAGTTGTTTTCCAACGAGATAGTCGGTCACTCTCGGCGCGGATGCGAAGTAAGCCTGGGGCATGGCAGAGGCAGCTCTGCTGGTAGAGGCAGACGGCTGCACATCCAGGCCTTCCCCAAGCCTAAAGGGCGGTTTCGCGCTCGCAGGAGTCGCATTACCGGTGGTCGCTTGAGAGTCGGCGCCGAGAAGGCTGGTTCTTATGCCAACTCGCGCAGGAATTTCCTGAGAACGAGATCGGTATGATGTATCCAGGTTGGAATGAAAAGACACGTACGACGGTAGGTGCGCGTAGAAGGTCATGGAGACCAAGACCAGCGCGAATAAAGTCAGTTGTGGACTCGAGGATGAGGATGCTCGAGTCGCGGAAGGCCAGGCTGCTCATGGTCGCTGGAGAACCGGGGAGGGTTAGGGTCTCCCAGGACCGCGCGTTGTTTGTTCCCAACAAATACCGCGACGCGTCGCGCGACTCACGAAATCCACTTTACTCACATAACTCCGGGTCCATGCAGGATCAGCTCATTTCTCGTCTCTGCTGGCGCTTGCACTCTCTCCATCCTTACAACCATGTGGAGCCGCCTTGATATCCCCGTCGACTCGACCAAGCCTTTCACTGATTATTCCCGCTGGAGACTGCGCGATACCACCGACGGTAGTCATCTCTGGGACTACCTTCATACTGACGAAGAGTGTGCTGCTAGACCACAGACAAATAAAGACAAATATTTCTTGGGCCAACCCTTGGTAGGTCCATCACTACAGTCGAAAACCATCCTTGAAGCTTAGTTTCCCCACGCAGAACTTCCCAGCACTCCCCAAACCTCACTCTCCACTAGACTCTGCCCGCAATGGCTTCGATTTCTACAAAAAAATCCAGTCAACGGACGGACATTGGGCGGGAGAATATGGCGGCCCCATGTTTCTCCTCGTCGGCTTCGTCGTCGGCTCCTACGCGACTGGCATGTCCTACTCCGAGGTCGAGAGGCTCGAATTGATCCGCTATATCTTAAATCATGCCAATCCAAAAGATGGCGGCTGGGGCTTGTAAGTTCTCTATCTTTCTGTGCTGAATGCTGATGTCCAATGCTTTTAGACATACCGCAGGGGAATCTACTGCCTTCGGGACTGCCATTAACTATGTCGCTGTCAGGCTTCTTGGCATCTCCGCTGACCATCCAGCTATGGTCAAGGCGCGAGCCACGTTGCACAAACTAGGTTCGCAATTTTAAATGACGTTTAGCTTAGGTTCTGACTTCAGTTGTAGGTGGAGCGACAGGCGTGCCGTCTTGGGGCAAGTTTTGGCTTTCGATATTGGGCGTGTACGACTGGGACGGGAATAATCCCATTCCTCCCGAGCTATGGTATGTCCCATTCTAAGGCACCCAATGTCGCTGAACCCAGAACAGGGTGCTCCCAGACTGGATACCCTTCCATCCCTGGCGGTGGTGGATTCATACCCGGACGGTATACGTCCCCATGAGCTACCTCTACGGTATTCGATATACCGCAGAGATCGACCCGCTCATCCTCTCCCTCCGCGAGGTACGTCTTTTTGCTTTCTTCTCGCCCAACAGTCTTATATCTCGTATCAGGAACTGTATACACAACCGTACGACAGCATAGACTGGCCGGCTCAGCGCAACAACGTCTGCGCCGTTGACCTGTATTCACCGCACAGCAAGCTCTTTGACTGGATCAACGTCGTCCTCGACATGTACGAGCACTGCACAGTCCCGCCCGCACGGCAGGCGGGGCTCGACCGCGCGTACAAGCTCGTCGTCGCGGAGGACGAGAACACGGGCTACCAAACGCTCGGGCCTGTCTCGAAGATGATGAATCTCATCGTGCGCGCACACGTCGACGGCCCCGAGAGCGACGCGTACAAGCGCCACGCGGCCGCGCGGTACGACTTCCTCTGGCTCGCGGGCGAGGGCATGATGGTGTGCGGCACGAACGGGAGCCAGCTCTGGGACATCGGGTTCATCACGCAGGCGCTTGTCGAGACGGGGCTTGCGCGCGAGGAGGCGAACCAGGAGAGCTTGATCAAGGCACTTGGGTGGTTGGATGAGTGCCAGATGCAGCAGAACCCGCCGTATTTCGAAGGGTGGTATCGGCATCGGACAAAGGGCGCGTGGCCGTTCAGCACGAAGACGCAGGGTTATACGGTGAGCGACTGTACTGGCGAGGGGTTGAAGTCGGTGCTATATCTGCAGAATCAGCTCGAGTGCGTTGTGTCCGTTCTTCGGGTTGTGAAGAAACTTATATCGCCCCAGCTTCACGCCGAAGCGGGTGTCTGAGCGCAGGATGTTCGACGCTGTGGACACGTTGCTGACGATGCAAAACGCGGACGGCGGCTTTGCGAGCTACGAGCTCGTGCGCGGGCCTGCATGGCTCGAACTCTTCAATCCAGCAGAGGTGTTCGGTACGGGTGTCGCTCTCCTGCTATTTGATCTTCTCTGACTCGCATGGACAGGCAACATAATGATCGAGTACGAGTACCCCGAATGCACGACGTCCGTCATTACCTCCCTCTCCATCTTCCACAAGCACTACCCCCACTATCGCGCCGCCGAAATTGAGTGCGTAACTCCTTACCTTTCAGTTTCCGTACACTGAGACGCGTCGCAGCACGACAATCCGCGGGGCGATCAAGTTCCTGCATGCTGCGCAACGGCCCGAGGGTGGCTGGTTCGGGTCGTGGGGCATCTGCTTCACCTATGCGACGATGTTTGCGCTTGAGAGCCTTGCGCTCGTCGGCGAGACTTATGCGACGAGCACGAGCGCGCGGCGCGCATGCGACTTCCTGCTGTCGAAGCAGCGTGCGGACGGCGGCTGGGGCGAGAGCTACAGGGTGCGTGGCCGTCGGGCGTGCTGATGCTGATGCGTGGCTGATGCGCTGCGTGTGTGGCAGACGTGTGAGACAGGCCTGTGGGTCGACCACGAGCAGACGCAGGTCGTCGGCACGGCGTGGGCGGCGATGGCGCTCATGTACGCGCGGTATCCCGACCCGGCGCCCATCGCGCGCGCCGTGCGGCTCGTCATGTCGCGCCAGCTCCCCGTAAGTGCATCCGCGCCGCCTCGCGATTGCGCCGCGCTGACGGGCATCGGCAGGACGGCTCGTGGCCGCAAGAGGCGATCGAGGGCGTGTTCAACAAGAGCTGCGCGATCTCGTACCCGAACTTCAAGTTTGCGTTTACGATATGGATGCTCGGGAAGGCGCAGCGGTATTTGGAGGAGCATGACGCGCTGGGGCTTGTGTATGGCGAGGAGCAGGTGGGCGGGAAGGTGGAGAATGGGAATGGATACCGTTGACGGGTGGGGAGGTGTGTTGAGGACATCTTGTGGACCTAGGTCATCTTTATCTAGTACTGTTCTTGGTCAAGACGATGGCGCGGGGTTCGCAGCACGTTGTCATACCAAGCTTGCAAGCATGGTAAACAAGTACAGGATTACTTGCCGGCTCGGAGCAAGTATTGTAGTATTCGAGATTCCGTGAACCCCAAGAAGGGTATACAGCGCGCGTATAAGACTACGACGATAAATGCCATAAGCAATGTGGAGAACACGGTCTAGTATGTACATTACGCACCAATTGCGACTTAGACAGCGATTGAACGAAATCGCGCTCCGAATGCAATACTCTCGAAGTCAACGCTCAACGCTCACCACTTCCATGGTGTAAGGATGCATGATCGACCATAGTCAGTGATTTAGATTGGCCTTTTATTTTATCCTTAGGAAGTCAGAGCAAACCGATAGTCGATGGCGACAGGCTGCTCATCTAGTACATAACTCAATGACCATAAGGCGTAAGGTAAAATCTCGAGACGCCGTCGGGCGGACACTCTCCACCAGCAGAGGTCAAGAGCTGCCTAGTGATCCGCCCTGGCACTGTGACGCGTCGAAAACCCAGGCCATAAAAAGTAGGCAAGAAGAGAGGATTCTCGTCGTAATAGAAGAAGATGGACGAGGGAATCTCCGAGTCCACTCCCGGCAAGTCGACACCTTGGACTGCTGCCAATGCGACACGCTTCAGGTTTCCGGTCGCCACCGCCTCCGAAACGTTTCGTTCCATACTTGCGTGGTACGCCTGCACCCTGTCGACGGGCGCCGTCACGAGCGACCTGCAGACGCGGATGGATGGACCCCAATCATCGAAAATGCAGCGCAAGCGCTGGAGGTCCCAGCCGTGGAGCACACTGGTGCAAACCATTGGTTTCTGGACATGACATGCAGACTGTGTTAGCACGCACCCGATTGCTTCCATCTCGTCCCACGGGGGGAGTGCCATGATATATTGCTTGTGATTTGGCAGAATCTTCTCCAGACGAAAACGATCGTCGATCCTAAAATCTCTTGGCAATCCTGTTTGGATGACGACATGCGGCAAAATGGTCACGGAGCGGTACGCTAGCTGCAAAGACGGGCTGCAGACAGTCAGGCCCCACGTGTCCCTAGGCATCGTGGCATAAACTAGGTCGTCGTCTGCGACTCTGTGTGCGCCGGTGTTGTCGAAAAGATGATATTCATCTTCGTGGATTTGGAACGCGGTGGGCAGGCCGTTGTGGAGGCGATGGACCAGGATGTAGTACAAACAGTGTTTTATACCTGGAATAAAGTATGTCACAGGTCTGTCAGAAATAAAAATATCCGAAGAAAGTGACCTACCGGTACCCGGCTGGCCTAGGAGCAGGCAGCGGAATGCCTCGCCAAATTCTTCGAGGAGGCCCCTGAGCTTCTCATACTCCTCGCGGATGAGGATTATCGAGGAGAAATCGGAGCAGCCGGTGAGAGAGGCCCAATCGAAGTATGTGACAGGAGCCCGCACACGAGCGGTCTCAGCCTTAAAAGGGTTGAGCGAGTGTCGATATATGCGCGACTGACCCGCAGAACGGAGACAGTGAGGCCAGAGGTTCGCATAAAGTTGCTTCAAGTGCTCTGCTGTCAGATCCATGGCGAGAGGGTTCAGTCATGTCTGCACCAGCTATGGTATATATGCGAAAATGCGCCACGGATGCAGGCGAGACATGGGCCATGCTGTACAGGTTGCAAGACAAAGTGAGCGTCGAGCTGGCGGTTCGGAACGGAAGCAGATTGAGCTCAGCGCTCTCATCGCACAAGCCACGGGCTCTGCAGTCATGCCCGACTGGTCAGTTGTCCAGATGCTAGTGTTCGGATCCTCAGTGGTTTCTCTCACCTCGATTCCAAATATCTCATAATCTCCATTGGTAAACCCTACATCACTGGACGGACAATCTCCGATTTCCCGCTCCGTTATGCTTACAGTTGACCATCGTTCAATCAAGCTGCCAAGAAGGCTATTCAATGCCCTCTGATAATCACGGCGCTGCGCCCGACGCCGGTACACTTCGAAGTTCGAAGTCTCGCTCATGGCCGATGGCCCAGTGCACCTCACTTAGGGTGGCGGTAGTTTCGAATCCGAGCTGATTCTGACCGGTAATTTACCGTAGGCCCCACATGCGGCCATTTTTACGCTTGGAATTAACGGTAAAATAGCCAGAATGAAACTAGCGTAAATTTACGAGTAACAATGGGTAAAAATGGGTAAAGTTGCTAATTTACCGGTCTCAGTAAGAGTCAAATGAAAGATCTTCGGGTATCTCAATAATCCTCTCGCTCTGCCTCAGCGATTTCGAAGAAGGAAGAGTTGGCAAAGGCTGCGCTGAGGTGTCGGCGAGAAAGGCACGGAGGTGGAGGGACCGTAGATCAATAACATCTGCAAATGAACTAAGAAAGCTCGTGCGTTGCTCTGCCGTGCCGTTGCGGTCTGCAGGCTCTGCCTGAGATGTATCATCAGGATTGAGCCATCGTTGATCGACCTGGCCGATCTCAGCGCCTTCGGTCTCACCGTCGCCGGCTACGTCAATCCACTCGGCGTCGTCATCCTCGACAGTGATTGCATTTGAGCTTGAATCGCCACTTCCCGAGTTGCTCGACTGAACACGTACGACACCTTTGCTGCTTAACGCACACCACGGCGTTATTGGCTTGTACTTCGGTGGTCCACCCTAGTATCGAAAGGTGCAGTCAGAGAATTATCAGAAGTATAATAAGATTTATATGAACTCACAGCGAGCTCTTGTTCATGGCATTGGCGAATAGTAATTTGATCCTTGACCGTGCTCACCTTGAGCTGGTTCTTCTGCGGGCTGTTCAGCCACGTAATTATTGACATTGCGCGTTCTTCCATCATCGAGTTAGGAATGATGGAATATATTTTTGTAGCAAGCGTCTAAAACGGCGCTTCTTGTCAGACATCAACCGGAAGCACGGAGATCAAGTGGCACCTACCGCGAGAACATCAACATGTTTGCCCTCTCTTTTCGCCAACCCCTTCCACCACACACGCATACTCTCACCCTGTTCGATAGGTGCGTTGAAAGGTGGCTCTCCTTCCAGATACCTTCTCAGTTGTACCTTTAGCATCGCGAGAGCCTCCAACGGCGCGAGATGTGAAAGAGCCGGATTGCGCTGCTTCATAATAGCGGCAAGTTCCTCGCGCTCTTTACCCTGTGGTTGCCGCGGTGACTTCTGAACAAGATCACCGTACTCGTTCTTCAACAGCGACTGGAGTGCACTGCCAACCCGTTTTTCAATCCGTTCTCTCAGCAAATCATCTATTTTGCTCCCTGAGCTATTCCTTCCATTATCGGCGCTGCATCCAAATGACTGGTTTGATGATGCACCAGATTCGGAGTGAGCATACAAGGGGGCATCACGGAGCCCTGACAAGGGTAAGTTCAGTGGACTACCTCATGTCGTTGTCACTGAATGACTTACGGGGGTCAAGAATGAACGCAACGAAGTAGATATCGCTGCAGGAGGATCCGTTTATAATCTCATCAAATCGCCGATTTGCGATAGTGCGTATTGCTTCCATTGTCTCTGTTGACAATCCGACGGCATTGTTATCAAATACGTCTTCTAGGTTAGATGCAATAGCGAGCCAGAACAGGAATACATCGGCTGGCGTCGAGTGCGCTGATTCAAGGCATTGGATTGCTCTTGCGAAAGGCGCCGTAACCGCCATGAATTTTACGAGCTGTGCATGAAATGCATATGACCGGTGGTCGCCTTCCTTGAATAGCTCGTTTCGCGACTGTCGTAGCTCTCGTGGTAAGTGTGTTTTGTGACATGCGTTGAATACAAATACTGACCTTGATGTTTATGCCTAAGGATGTGTCACCGACGAGTGCTTTCAGCGCAGGTAAGTTACGTTCTAAGGACTGTGCTGCCCAGTATACTGAACTGAAGCGTGTCTTGCCAATCGCTTCTAGACCACGCTTGATATTGAGTGCGGCACGTTTCTTCTCGAGCTGTTCCATCGTGTAGGTTGACTCATGCATGAACGCGAGGACTTCGCGCACGTTTGAAATAAGCTACAGCAAATTAAATGTTCGGTCAGTTGTGTTCCCTTCTATAAAATGAATTCCTGATACCGGAGAAAATTCTGGCAAAACACAGATTGCGCCTATCGCATGATTCATTGTGTGGCACGGGTCCTGCAAGTTGATTATATTTGGGTACTCATTGCAGATGAGCCGTCTGCTCTTTTTTGTATTTCCTGTGTTGTCCGAAACAACGGCCGAGAATTTCCATGGTCCAATGCTTTCAATGACCTGTTCGGAGCCCGTATCGTAAGTCATACTACAGGCAGAAAAGCACACATACACTGACCGGTTTGACGATCTCGACCAGGTATCCAGCAGTGTGACTGACACATGACGCATCGGCGAGATCCATGAGATAGCTGCGTCGCTGGGGGGTTGACACATTAACCGTGTAGACTGCTCGAGGACGCCGGATTTTGCCTCCATCATACGATATGGTCAGATTCCGTTGGCCTTGGAGATAATGGTTTGTCTCGACTGAAAGCCGCGCGGCCTCGTCTGGGATGAGTCGGTCAAGGATGACGTCCTTTGACGGTGGGGTATATGCGGAGTTCAGGGTGCGTACAAAGGCAAGCAGGTGTCGGGACTTGACCGTACGGATCGCGATGCCGCTGCATACAAGATACAGCATCAGATGGTAGTCTGCTTTTTCTTTCACTTGTTTTTTCCCTTCGCTGACGAAAATCTGCATCTTGTCAGATACCTTGATCCCTTTGCGAGCGGCAGAAGATGGTTCAGGTCCCGTCTTCGTACGCTTTGCATAGCGTCGGTCATCGCCGTCACTGTCGTCGCTATCGTCAAGCTTCGCTTTAGTGTGGCCTTTGAAGAATGCATTCCCGGCTGCTTTCTGTGCAAGTGCTTCACGTACTTCGCGCCGCAGATCTCCAGGCATGTATTCGCAAGATGCTGCATGCTTCAGGATACGCTGAAGATTTGAGTTTGACCAGCTTTTTCCACATCTGCTGCTTGCGATGCAGCGTCGCCATGTCGGAATTTTGGGCTTCTCTGTTTTGGGCTTGCGCTTGCCGTCATGAGTCGGTGCCTCATCGTCCTCACCGTTCTCACCCTGACCGCACTGACCATCCTGTCCTTCGCCGCCATCCTCGCCGCCGTCGCCATCCTCGCTACCCTCATGGTCCTTGCCACCCTCGCCGTCCTCGCCATCCTCGCCGTCCTTGCTGCCCTCGCCATCCAGGTCTTCATCACTGCCTGCCTTTTCAGCTCCCCTGTGACCATCCCCTCCCTCAACGTCTTCAACGTTCTTGCCGCCATCACCGTTGACCGTTTTAGTGACAAGCTTTAAGCACAAGCGGCTCACTTTCGGGATCAAGGGATGCTGTTGCGCTCCGCTGCTGCGCTTCGGTGGTTCAGGTAGGTCTTTGAAGCGCTTGTCCTCGAAACTACTGAGAATCTTTGTATCAGGCCGTTTGACCTGCGGCTGCGCACGCATCTGTTTGCGCTTAGCGCCTCCGGCCTTGTTCGTGGACGACGACGCTGCAAGGGAGACAGTTGCAAGAGATGGCTAACAGATATTTAGCCTGAAGGTAAGAGGATTTTAAGTAAATACTACGACATACCAACGCCATTCCAGCTGCGGTATATACCATCTCCGCTGCGACAATAGAATCGGAAACCCACTTCTTAAGGAGTACCGAGTCCGGGAACTGCTTGAGGCATTCCTCGAGCACTTGAGCAAGTGCCTCGATGCCTGGGCCCCGTTCGGTGATTGTGAAGGTGTCTCTGCTATTGGTCCTGACGCCAAGGCGAACCTCTAGCTCCCGGTTGATAGCAAATTCGATACCCTCTTCCTTGGTCCACTCTGGGTCATACGAAAATGTGCGGAGGTCTACCGATGGTGTTAACGGCTTGGGGAGTGTCTCGGGCAATGATGTCAGATACATGCGCAGCTGTTGGATAGGGTCCATATTTATGAAACGAGAAGTATGATGAGCTAAATGAGTGTGTTTTCTGAGTTAAAGAATGTGTGCGAGCTAGAGAATGTGTGCGAGCACCGAGCGGGGAGTTAAGACACTGCTGAGACAAATTCTGCCATGCTGTGTAACCAGACCCACCATAGCTACGCCACAACCCCGCAAGTACTATGTGGACTCCCAAACCACTTCATTCAATGCTATAAAGGTGATATATAGTACATGCCTAGGTACTACGCAAAGAATCTTTGAGATTTACCCATCTTGACATCCAGTATCTCGGCCTCGGCAGAAATGACCGTAATTATCGTGTAATTTACCGAGTAATTTTGACTAGGGTAAATTTACCTCGTCATTCTACCGACACCCTAACCTCACTACAGCCATTGCAGGTACCTCACATCCATCTGACCCTATCTGACCCTTTCCCGGCATGAGCAGCACAGACTTCCAACTCGGTGAGTTCAGCATAGATGAGTACCGGCCGATGAAGGTCGTGTGCATCGGCGCGGGGAACTCGGGGATCATCGCAGCGCTGAGGTGTGCATTTCCGTGGTTTTATGTCGTTCTTCTTTATACAGGGTGTGCAGGTATCTGGAGAAGGTCCCGAATGTGGAGCTGACTATCTACGAGAAGGAGGCAGGGATAGGCGGTGTGTGGTATAACAATGTCTATCCTGTATGTCGTTCTGCGTCGTGATGAGGCGGGAAGCTGATTGGGGAGTAGGGCGTCGCGTGTGATATCCCATCCCATGTCGTAAGCTCTCGTCTCTCATATATGTAGACTGTTGCCTGACTTCCTGATACAGTACCAGATTCCTTGGGAACCGAACGTACGCATGGCTTGCACGCAAGTCTGCGACGGCGCTGACTTCCCCATCACAGTCGCAATGGTCGTCGTTCTACGCACCGGGCGCTGAGATCCACGCCTACCTCGAGCGCGTCGCCGCCAAGCACGACCTCGCGCGCTTCACCAAGGTGCAGCATGAACTGCTCGCGGCGCAGTGGGACGCAGCGGAGGGCAAGTGGCGCCTCCGCGTGCGCGGGCCGCAGGGCGAGATTGCGGACGCAGCGGACGTGCTGCTACTGTGCACGGGGATCGTCAACCGTTGGGCGTATCCCGATATCGAGGGGCTGAAGGACTTTGAAGGACGTGTGCTGCATAGCGCCGATCGCGAGGCTTGGAAGGACGGAACGGAAGGCTGGGAGGATAAGCGCGTCGGCGTAATTGGTGCTGTGCGTTTTCGTGTCGAATACGTGTCTGGTGTTGATGTCGCTGACGGGCAGTTTGGGTTGGCTTAGGGTTCATCGGCGATTCAGATCGTGCCGGCGCTGCAGCCGAAAGTGCGGAAAGTCATCAATTATGTCCGCGGGAAGACGTGGGTTTGTGCACCATGGGGCCCGCCGCGGCTGAATGAGCTGGTAGGAAAGGATGGAAATGATGAGGAGTGTAGGTTTTTCAGCGTTGGTATCAGTCGGCAGCTACTCATTCCATATCGCAGATGTGTTTACGGATGAGGACAGAGAGAAATTCAAGGATGCGGAGCACTACAGGTGGTTCAGGCGCGAGCTGGAGATAGCTATGAGCGTACGTGTTTTTCGTTTCATAGCGTACCAAGTTCTAATGCAGATATGCTGAGACAGTCTGCGCATCCGCTCATGAACCCCAAGTCCGAGATGCAGCAGTGGGCAAGACAGTTCTTCGAAGAGGACATGAAAAAGAAACTAGCGAAGAAGCCCGAGATTGCAGAGCATTGCGAGTTTCCTTGCTTACCTTTTACTAGCGTTGCTAATGCCGTGTCTTCCAGTAATACCCCAGTTTCCAGTGGGCTGTCGGCGTTTGACGCCTGGGCCTGGGTATCTCAAAGCTTTATGCGAGGGTAACGTGAGCCGAATGCTAGTCACTCGACGCGATGCACGTCGACAGGCCCTCTCCAGGTTGACTTCGTACCTACTGAGATCAAGCGTGTAACTCCGAAAGGCGTCGAGACCGTCGACGGGAAGCATGAAGACCTGGATATCATTGTGTGTGCTACCGGTATATTTGATAACACAAGACCTGAAGTATATTCTGAACCAGTCACTTCGATCATATAGGTTTTGACGTCTCTTACCACTACCCATATACAGTGGTTGGCCGCAACGGAGTCGCTTTACGGGACAAATCCACACCGCACCCCGTCACATACCTGGGCGTCGCTGTCGACGAGTTTCCGAACATGTTTATGGTCGGAGGCCCTAATGCAGCCCTGACAACCTCATCGTTCCACGCATGGCTGGACAAACAGGCCATGTTCTCTGTAGAGGCGACACTTAAGATGCAACGAGAGCGCCTCAAGAGCATCGAGGTGAAGAAGGCGGCGGTCGAAGATTTCGACGAGTATTTGGAGGTAGGCACGTTCGGGACGGCGAGGGATCGCCTGCTGACACGGCCCGTGAGCAGGCGTATTTCCCCGGGACTGTGCACAGTCAGAAATGCAGAACATGGTTCAAGAATGGCGAAGCTGAGGGACGCGTCGTAGCGCTGTGGCCAGGTAGGAATGATGTCTTCCTGCGCAACTATTGCGTATTCAATACACACCTTGCCAGGATCGGGTCTCCACGGGATCCGGGCCCTAAGTCACCCGCGGTGGGAGGACTTTGACTACGAGCGTCTCGGAGGCATCAGGAACAGGTTCCACTGGTTTGGCGACGGGCAGACGCTGAATGAGAAAACGATGAGTGGAGATCGTGAGTGTTTGCGTTGATTGACGCTGCGGTGGGACTCATGACCATGACCTGCGCAGGTGTGTGGTATTTGGAGGAGTATTTGTGAGGCATTCCGGTATTCTCCAAGCATGTCTTTGTGGACCGGCGAGGCAGAAGACGGGCTTCCGTGATAGAGTTCAGGGCACATGTACTTGCTAGAGATACACCTTTGTTCGGACCTTTGAATCCACAACGCCCAGGTGAGGCGCCCGGGTGAGGCACGTTGGGTAACGCCGTTGTACGGACACTATCTGCGTGCTGGTTTACATATCCATTCAATCCATTCAATTCATTTGCCTGGCCGCTGCCTGGCTCCATGTTACGACAGTGAAAATGATGGTTAGTTGGATGCTAGTGAGACGTTGCGGGGGCTGTCGGATACGGTGCTGAAAGTGTGGGGGAGAGCGTGCGAAGTGGGAGCCAAATACAAGCAAAGTCATGAGGCGTGCATGATGTGCTCAAGTCTTCAATTCGGAATTCGGAGAGTGGCTGATGTATATAGTCCAATGCAATTTCTCTCATTGTCCGTAACGCGCTCCTTGACATCGTCTACGAGGTGAGTTTGAATGTCACAAATTCGAGGCCGTCGTTGTAACTTCATTTCTAGTCTACCACCATGCCGCCGACCCCCTCCGTCACTGCCGTAGCCCGGGTAGCGCAGCTTGCCTCGGATGTCGTCGTCGAATCAGATTCCATCTTTTCCGAATATTGGAAATCACCAAGCACCAGCGCTCGCAGAACGCCTGTGATATCTTTGCCGCGCGGAGCAGATGCGGCCTCTACGCTCTTGCGCGAGCAGAGCGCGTCCCTCCTCTCCTACACTTCGTCCAGCTCGCAGTCCTTGACACGCTTGCTCCCCCACCTGCCCGAACTCTCTACGCGGCCGGTCGTTTTCCACATAGCAGTGCAGAAGGATCTTGCGGACGTGCTCGTCCTCCGATCTTCTGTTCCATACTTCCTCCACTCCTCGACCGCGCAACAGGCCCACGATACCGCCTTGCTTGCGTCCCGCCTCGCGCGCACGGAGCGGAGAGCCGTCATTCATGTGTTCCATGTCGGAGATGCGAGCGAGGAAGTGGTGGAGGTGGAAGAAGAAAAGGTCCAGCCATTTTTGCTTGCTGAAAAGGCTGTCTCGCCGAAGGCATCACCAAAGCCCAACGGGAATGCAAGTCTCCATGCGAACGGGCACGCGAATGGCACGAATGGTCAGGCTATGCCCACGCCTCCATTATCCCCCAAGAGCGCAGCGGCGTCAATCCCTGTGGACTCTCCTACCGCCATCTTGATTCGCGCGTACGAGGCTGCTGCAGTCACTACCCTCGCTCTCGTGCGTCGCCCACAACAGCCCTGCCTCCGTCATGGTAGTGCCTCGGCCGGAACTGTCATCGTGACACTCGGCCGGACTGACTTTAAGTTTGACGTCGATGGCGTGTCTTTCGTCGATGTGTCCCTTGTCTCACCATTCCCGGCTCCCCAGTTACTCAAGGCTATCGGCTCAGCTGCTTCGCACGTGGTTGTTCTGGAGCAGATCTCCAAGTGGTCCATGAAATGGACGCCGCTCTTCCTCGACGTGATCAGTGCGTTGCAGCAGCGCGACCCCGAGTCCCGTCCGACGGTCCATAGCGCGACGTTCGTGGACGGCAGCGCCATTGAACTTGCCGACCTCTCCAGTTTTCTCGAGAGGACCGCGATCGCATCCCCTTCGACACGTCTGCAGCTGGGTCCCGCGACAGCACGTCAGGCCCATGTCGAAGCCCCGCATGTTCCTAAACACGAGGCGTCTTATACCAAGATCTTGTCGCACTTGTTCGCCGACCGGATGGAGATTTCGAATGCCGCGTCACTGGTGCCTGTGCAGGGTGAGATGGCCACCAGCCCCGAGTTCGCGCTTGGCCGGATTCGAGGGAGTCTCGAGCAGCGTGCGGAGCTTATCAAAGCCGTCCAGGAGCTTTTGCGAAATGAAGGTCTTTCCGGCGATCTCCACTCTCTCCTCAGCCGTTGGGTCCTGGCCAAAGACGATGGTGTCAAGAGCCGTGTGTTGGGAGACGAGATCGTGCAGAACTTGGAGTCGAGTTCGGTCGAACACCCGGCAGCAGCCCGTATATTAGCTTTGCGTCAACACTTCCCTGCTCTGTCAAGGTGGATCATCGGGTCCGATGCGTGGTCGTACGACCTTGGCGCGTCTGGGTTGCATCATGCTATCGCCTCGGGCCTGGACATCAACATCCTCATCCTTGACACCCTGCCCTACACGTCCCGGAACTCCGCTGATCCCCACCGCCGCAAGCGCGATGTCGGTCTGTATGCGATGAACCACGGAGACGTATATGTCGCCAGCGTTGCTGTGTACTCGTCCTATGCGCAAGTTCTCCAGTCCTTGATCGATGCCGACAAGTTCAAGGGCCCCAGTGTTGTGCTTGCATACCTGCCCTACAAGACCGAGCAGTCGCCTGCCCTTGACCTTATCAAGGAGACCAAGCTCGCCGTCGATTCTGGCTATTGGCCCCTCTACCGCTGGGATCCTAGCAAGGAGAAGCAGGGCAAGGAGCCATTCTCGCTGGACTCGGACGCAGTGAAGAACGACTTGCAGGCCTTCCTCGACCGCCAGAACCATCTGTCGCAGCTGACGCGCTCCAAGCCGGAGCTTGCCTCCGAGATCGTCAGCAGCCTGGGCGAGAACGTGAAGGAGGCGCGCAAGAAGCGTGCGCTGCAGGCGTACGAGGAGCTGCTCTCGGGCATTGACGCGCCGCCAATCACGATCCTGTACGCGTCCGATGGAGGCGCGGCGGAGAAGAAGGCGAAGCGGCTTGGGGGGCGCGCGAAGGCGCGGGGGTTATCGACAACACTCGGGACGCTAGACTCGATGAGCTTGGATACGCTTGCGCAGCTCGAGGAGCACGTCGTGTTCGTCACGTCCACTGCCGGCCAAGGCGAGCCGCCACAAAACGGTAGGACGTTCTTCAAGGCCCTCAATGCGGCTGCTGCACAAGGCGTGAAAGCGCTCGCGAAGCTGAAGTACTCCGTGTTCGGTATGGGCGACAGCCATTACTGGCCGCGACCTGAGGACGCGCACTACTACAACAAGCCGGGCAAGGACCTGGATATGCGCCTTGCGCAGCTTGGTGGAGAGCGCTTTGCGGATCTAGGTTTGGGCGATGACCAGGATGCTGATGGTCCGGAGACGGGCTATAAGGTGTGGGAGCCGTCGGTTTGGAAGGCGCTCAAGGTCGACAGCATCGAAGTCAGAGAGGCGGAGCCCGAGCCCATCACGAACGAACACATCAAGGTCGCCTCTCAGTACCTCCGCGGGACGATCGCCGAGGGTCTGGAGGACAAGTCAACTGGTGCTCTTGCGCCGAGCGACACGCAGCTCACGAAGTTCCACGGAATATACCAGCAGGACGACCGCGATATCCGCGATGAACGGCAGGCGCAGGGTGTGGAGCCGGCGTATAGCTTCATGATTCGTGTGCGGCTGCCGGGCGGTGTGTGCACGCCCCAGCAGTGGCTCGCAATGGACCAGATCGCGGACGAGCATGGCAGTGGCCATTTCAAAATGACGACGCGGACGACTTTCCAGTTCCACGGCGTCATCAAGAAGCATCTGAAGCCGTCCATTCAGGAGATTAATCGGGTGTTGCTCGACACTCTTGCGGCATGTGGTGATGTGAACCGGTAAGTGCGTCGGCGGCTGCAGATGTGCTTGTGGCTGACCGGTTTCGAACGATAGGAATGTCATCGTCTCCGCCATCCCGAGCTTGTCAAAGCTACATGCGCAGGTATACGAATTTGCGAAGGATGTCAGTGAGCATCTGCTGCCGAGGACCTCTGCCTACCACGAGATCTGGTTGGACAAGAAGATGGTAGCCGGTGGTGCGCTGCAAGACTTCGAGCCACTTTACGGCGAATTCTACCTTCCTCGAAAGGTCTGTTTCATTTCAACCATGCGCGTCGTCATATGACTGACTATGCATCATGCAGTTCAAAATCGCAGTCGCAGTTCCTCCGACAAACGATGTCGACGTGTTCGCAAACGATCTTGGATTTATTGCGATCGTCGAGAATGGCGAACTCATTGGCTTCAATGTCACTGCCGGTGGAGGTATGGGTGTCACCCATGGAAACAAGAAAACCTATCCTCGCATTGGCAGCATTTTCGGCTTCATTACGCCTGACCAGGGTAAAGCTGTTGCAGAGAAGATCATGCTAGTGCAGAGGGATAACGGCAACCGGGCAGAGTAAGTCTGACTCGCTCACAGATCTGCCTTATCCAGCCGCTGACTCGTTTTTCTTCAGTCGTAAGAACGCTCGGCTGAAGTATACCATCGACCGCATGGGTCTCGAAGTCTTCAAAGCAGAAGTCGAAAAGCGCCTCGGCTTTGAATTCCAGCCTGCGCGTCCGTTCGCTTTCGACCGCAACATCGACGACTTCGGCTGGGCAACGGGCGAAGACGGGAAGCATCACTTCACCTGCTTCGTCGAGAACGGCCGCATCCAGGACGAGCCCGACAGGAGCTACAAGACGGGCCTACGGGAGATTGCGAAGACGGGCAAGGGCCGTTTCCGGCTTACTGCGAATCAACACATCATTATTACCGACATCGAGGCCGAGGACGTTCCTTTGATCAAGAGCTTGCTTGCTCAGTACAAGCTCGACAACTTGAACTACTCGGGTCTGCGTCTCTCTTCGTCTGCCTGTGTGGCATTCCCGACTTGCGGTACGTCCCATGACAAGTGTACAGTGGGTATGTTCTGACGCTGTGTTGTGTTAGGTCTCGCCATGGCAGAGTCAGAAAGATACCTTCCTCTTCTGATTGACAAAGTTGAGAAGATCTGTGAAGACAATGGCCTGCGCAACGACTCTATCGTCATGCGTATGACGGGTTGCCCCAATGGCTGCGCTCGCCCTTACGTCGCTGGTCAGTCGTCCCGCTCATGCGTTTTGCGAGCCGAGCTCATGAGATTTTGCAGAGGTCGCGTTTGTCGGCAAGGCGCCAGGAACTTATCTCATGCTCCTGGGCGGTGGATACCATGGTCAGCGTATGAACAAAATCTACAGAGGTGCGTTTTCTCAAGCTCGCAGGGGTACAATATGTACTGACGAGAGGTGCAGAGAGCGTCACCGAGCCAGAAATCCTGGCCATACTCAAGCCTATGATCAAGCACTACGCGCTGGAGAGGCTTGACGGCGAGCATTTCGGCGACTTCGTTATCAGGGCCGGTTATATCGCGCCTACCACATCGGGGGCTGAGTGGTATGATCGCATGGGCGGGGAGGGAGCATATAGGGAGATTGCAGCGTAGATCTAGGATAGAGATGATAGAGATCTCCAATATGATTGTACAGTAGTTATCTACTTGCAGGGCAATGTATTTTAGATCAGTCTTTCATGTGTGCATGTGTCCGTTGGATGAATGTTCTTCAAGTTGAAATTGCTCGAGCGAATCTTCACGTGTGTGTGTTGCGTGCGCGACGCCTTTTATAGTTCTGCATTTATCAGAGCAAGTGGGTTCAGAGTCTTTCAAGTGCACTTAGATCGAAGCACACCCACTGCTCATCATCGCTGCATCGGTAGATGGAAGTTCAGACCCAAGGACACACTGTGTCATAGCTATCAACGCAATTCATGCGCATATGGCTATTATTGATACATTTCTTTCACGGCTTTCCGGGTCACGCACTCTGTCCGGTCGCTTCCGCGACTACTTCCTGCAGCACTCTGATGATCTGGTCTACGTCCCCGCGCGCGCCGTCTACGGCGGTAATGCCGAGATGTCTGTCGAGAGAAAGGTCAGTAGCATTCATGATTCGGAGGAAATTCGCGATACCCGATGCGGAAGTAGTTGTCTGAGGATGGAGTTGGTCAATACGACACTAGAGATATTCCGAGGCGGTGAACAACGTACCTTTCGATGGACCAAGGCCTCCCGCAACGATAACACCCTTCTTGAGGAACAATGGGAGAATTTGAGAGGTTTTCACGCCCTGTGGACACCATAACTAGATTCACGGTGAGTGTCAGCCAGGAGAAAAATGATAATGACGCTTACAGCGGTCATGCCGTTGGCTGCTGCCGCGGGATCCAGAGGTACCTCCTTCAGCCCCAGAGCACGAGCAGCTGCTTTGATCTGCTTGCTCGCCTCGCCGTGCAGACGGAACCGGTCATCCAGAGACAGCGATCCCTTGGTCAATTGGACCAGCGATTCTCGGTATGCGTAAATCAAGTTGACGGGCGGTGTCGCGAAGTACGCCGCAGAGCCCGACTCGTACGCTTTCATGATGGGCAGCCATCTACAAGCATGTAGGCCATGGGGAAGTGTACAAGATGTGGGCGTGGGTGGAGGCTTACCTCTTCCAGCTGGCGTAGTATGTGGTGATGGGCGCCTTCCGCGCTTCAAAAACCTGAAGGAAACCTGTCAGAAAGATGGCCTATTTTGATCAAGCGTCTACGGACCTTCATTGCCCTCTGGCTCACAACGACAATGCTGAGCCCCGGCGGCGCGCCCAGGCCCTTCTGACTTGCGGTGAGAACAACGTCGAGGCCCCAGTCGTCGAAGCGAATCTCCTCGCTCGCGACCGAGCAAACGCCATCCATGACCACAAGCGTCTCAGGCGACAGCTTCTTCACGGCATTGATGACGGGCCTAGGGTCAGACAGGACGGCTGTGAAATTCGCGTCAACAGACTTGCATGTCCTGACCGAGGGGCGCTCACGAACCTGACGATGTATCGACATGTGTCAGTGTCACAATCTTGTACTTCTTGGACTGCAGAGCCTTCTCGACTTCTGCAATGTCGACCGTGGCGCCAAAGCGTGCTTTGATCTCGTCGACCTCCGCGCCATACGTCCGGAGACTGGTGGAGACATGAGAACCATTCTCGCAAATGCGGTGCGCGATAGAACCCACCAGTCCGCAAAGCTGTCGCCAAAGTAGCCGGTGTTGAGCACCAGCGCATTCTCACCGGGCTCGATGAGGTTGGCGGAGATCTGGGGTGCATGGCCGTAAGCGTGTGCATGCACGCCAAGGCTGCAGCCCTACCTGATCCCACCCAAGCGTGCCCGACCCGGAAATCAGGAATGGCTGGGCTGTCTTCGAAAAGACGACCTCTCTGGTGGTGTGCGGGGTACGATGTCAATTGCCATATTCTGTTTAGAGACAGAGCAGCGCACCTCGTCATGCGGAGACTGTCACCGAAGACAGGCACAAACTCCGCAGATACATGGGAAACGGAAGGATGAGCATTGGCGTACAAGACCTGTGGTCAAGAGCGCGTCAAGAGCCTGAAGGGAGGCATATGGAGGAGACGTGCCTCGTCGGTGACTTCAATCGGGCCAGGGATGCTGCAGCATGGGAATCTGAGATTCAAGCGAAGATGCGATAACGAGATACTTACACTAGCAACCTTTATGGACAGCCGAGAACACGTTGAGCAGGGATCTCAGGATAACACGGGCACGACTCACTTGTGCGGCGCCTGGTGAAGAGGGAGCACTGATCATTACATTATAGGCCAGACACGAGCATGACACGCACCTGTTTGAATTGTTGCGAAGACATTTCGCGTCTGGAGAGGAGAGAGCGGTTGAGGAAGGTATATAAGGGGCTTGGACGGACAGCGTGTCTGACGAGGAAGGAGGACGTGTAGATTCGCGCTAACATACTTATCGGGACTCCGTGTCCCACCGCGCCCACGGGAATAATTGAAATACCGCCTTGCGTGCAACTCTGCGGCTGCGGCGTTTGCGTCCTCCCGCCAGCTGACCCTTATGTATGTGAACGATGCGGACTCCCGATGTCCCCATCACGGAACGGGTCCACGTCGGCTACGTACTGCGTCGCTTGCCGCGGCCCGTCTCAAACTCCACGGGACAAATGGGTATTGTGGGGTATACATCTAGTCACATAGCATGCGTAGCAATAATTCACCGTCCAGCGAGAATGCGAGCAGAATCTCCCTCCGCTACACCGTTCGTCTGACTGCCCGCTCCCACAAACCCGGCAATCGTCTTCTGCATGTCGTTCCATTCCGTCTCCCGCGGCATCGCCATGTCTCCGATATCGTAAACGTAGAGCTTTCCCTCGCTTCCGCCCATCATTGCCCGACGGCCATCCTTCCGATCCCACTGGAGCTTGTTGATGGCATGGTCTGGACTCACACTCGTCGACACAACGGGAACCTAAAAAAAGCATCGACGCGTTAAATCAGCTCAAATTGCTTCCGCAGAACGCCAACGGACCTCCGTATCGAGATTCAGGTTCCACAGATCAAATTTCCCTGATCCGTCAACCGAGCCAAAGACAGCGGGATGCGCAGGGTGCCACTTGACGTCGTAGACGTAGTCGTCGGCTTCGTCGAACGAGTATATGGGCGACACAGTGTGCGCTGTCGTCGAAGGCTTCGCCAGCGACTTCGCCCTCCAGAGCTTGACGGTCCAGTCGACAGAACACGTGAGGAACAGGTCGGAGAAATCGACAGGTCCAATGAGGGGATGGAAGTGCAAACCCATGACAGGGCCTGAGTGGCCGCGGTAGACATCATACTGATTAAGACCTGCTTTCGCACCAGCGCGATCGTAGCGGTTCGCTTGATAGACATTGCCCTCTTCTGTGCCAACCCAGAAGGTTGTCGTCTCGTTGTCAGGGAAATCTAGTGTCGTGATTGCGACCTCGCCCGTCTTGTTATGACCTGCATGCACAAGCTCGAGGGTTTCCTTCAAGAAATCGAAAGTGAGTTTCCGTATCCGCGGGAATTGTCGTGTAAAATTACCTGGGGCTGTGCCAACATATCAACGAGCCAACTACACACCATGCCATCCGTGCTGCTCGTGATCAGATTGTGTGCATTCTGGGTACCAACCATCTGCATGGCATAGACCGGATGAGTATGCCCGGCAGCCGATAGTGGCGTCTTCAGCACCGGTAGGTGCTTGGATCGAGTATCCCACAGCAGGATTTGTCCCGAGTATGTTCCGCCGAACACGAGATTCGAGTGGAAAGGCGAAAAGGTAACTGAGAGAACGTCTGACTGCAAAGAGGGGTCTGCGACACGCCAAAGAGGTCGTTCTCATATCCACGCTTACCTGGGAATGGAACACGAATTCAGGCCGCTCGAGCAGGTGGAGGTTCCAGACAGCGATGATGCCATCGGGCTCATTAAGAGCAGCGGGATTCTTGTTATATGAGGCGACGCTGAGCTCGGGAAACTACAGCGTACGGTCAATGAGGATAATGGCGCGAAGTTTCATACGTCCGTACCTTGGGCGACCAATCCACATCGGTGACGGATCTATTCTTGCAGTAACGCTCGTCCCAAAACGTGCACACACGCTTCACCCGCTTTCCCTCAGAGTCATCGCTAGCGGAGATGTCCCATCAGTAACAATAAAGACAACTAAATGCGGGCACTCACACTCCAGTCTCAGCACCGCTTGCGTAGTCTCTGATATAGTCATAATTATCGTTCAGCGCTCGTTGGACGATTTTTGATGACTGTTCGACGAAATCTAGGAACTCGGGTGCTGTGAAAATACTCGCCCTCTCCTCCTCAGTGAGGTCTGGGGGTGGCGTCGCGTCAGCGACTGACATCCTGAGATAGAGTTTTACAGACCTCGAATTTCCTGCTCAATCTCTTTGTCAAGCTGCACGCTCTCCTCGTCTAGCTCTTTTTCTCGGGCCCGCTCGGCCTCCAAGGCATCCCGCTCGCGGGTGACGCGCTGCCGTATCTCCTCTTCCGATGGCGGGGAGGAAGAATCTGATTCGAAGTTGGCTGTCTGGATTTCTTTATTGTACGTAACGCGTTCCTGCAATCTGGCGAGTTATTGGTTAAACTTACGGAAGTCGCGAATGTATGCATACCCGCTGTGGCAACTCGAACAGTTCCTGCTCTACATCTATGAGGTCCGGGATGAACCGCGGGGAAATTGAGCTGCTCAAACAAGTCAGAGAGGTGGACGGGTTGTCGCGAGACGATCGTACCGTTCGACGACGTTTTCGGTCGCAGATTGAACGAGGGTAGTCGTGATTGAATTGCGGTCAAAGAAGCTTATATCGCTTTGCCTGCTTGCCCTGCCGGATATATGAAGCGATGAAGGCCCTGGAAGGGCGGCAGCATGGCCTTGGGCTGGTGTCCCCGGAACGGACGACGCAGGTGTGAGATCTGGGCTGCGAAGGCCCAAGCTTGAGCTGCTCTCCCCAACGAGAGCATTTACGAGCGAGTCGACATCTCCTCTGCGTGAGATGGACGACGTTCCTACCTGCAAATACACGTATTGCTATCACTTAGAAATGTCTGTAAGAGGCGCAACTCACGTCAGATGTGCGCCTCTCCGTCTCGGCTTTCTGCCTCTCTGCACGGGCTTTGCGAAGCTCGGCTAACTTTTGCCTCTTCGCCTCTATCTCAGCCCTTCGTCTGTCCGCCATGACTTCAGACCGTTTAATATCGTGAAAGGCAGGGAAGGAATGGGTATGCGGGTCGTGACGGCGCTGCTTGGAGGCTGGAGACCGCCACTGGCAGCGACGATGGAGGCTCACGTGGAGTCGCGCTGTTGACGCGCTGTTTGGCAACAGCCTCTTTCTATTGCACCTTTGGACTGCTTTGACTCCCATTCGCTCATCCACATTTCGGCTTGCGGGTCTTTACGACCAATATGGCTTCACGAGGAGGTCGGAATTTTGGAAACAGAAAAGGCGGCGCAAGACGCAACGAGAACAACCGCATCTACGGAAATCCACTTCCCATCCTTTTCTCTCCTCCAGAAAATAAACTGGTATCGTCGGCTCTGGGCCTCTTCGGTATCTCTGGAGCGCGTGTCCTGAATCCGCATTGTGAAGGCGTGTTTGATCCCACCACCCGATCTGTCTGGGTGACCAATTCCAAGGACTCCACGATCCTTTGGCAGCGAGGTTTCTTTGGGAAGGGTAATCTGTCGAGAAGTGAGCCGAGCTGGCTCACACGGCAGATCAACACCCGTAAAATGGCAGGGAAGAGTATGTGCATTTTTCAATCAATATCGTACTGCTTGGTTTATGAACTCGTGTTTTGCTCTCCGTAGAAACGGCTTCTGAGGAAATTACTGCGAAACGCAGAGCAGAACGAAAACAATTTAAGCTTGACCGAGCGCGAGCTATCGCTGCTGCTGCTGCCGAGGCGGAAGCAGCATTCGCGGAGGGGCGTATCATCCCCCCAGAAGAGTTAAAGGCATCAATTCCGTCCGCAGCGACATGGAAGCCTTCACCCTCGGTCAAGGCTGAAGTGATTGTGCCGGCGACGCCTGTACCGGACGAGGACGAAGAAGAGCAACCCGAGCCGGAGCCAATAGAAGACCTCGAGCACCTGCAACTTACCCTTCCCGAGGCTTTCTTCCTCGCCTGGGCGCTTGATTGCCTGACGGTCCTCGATCCCAAAACAGTGTGCCCCCTTCTCACATGCTGTCGCCCGTGGCCTGAATTTCCCTCGTAGATGGAACCGATGACCCTTCACGACATATGGCACGCTTTCCAACAAGCTCATCTGCCACCGCATTTGTCGCTTCTTTCTCCAACGCCTCAAGGCCTGCGCGCGGACAGTCCGTTTCTTATCAACTACGTCTTCTACCATCACTATAGATCCCTGGGATGGGTCGTCAAAAGCGGCATCAAGTTCTGCGTTGATTATCTGTTATACAAGCGTGGACCAGTGTTCCAGCATGCCGAGTAAGTGTTTGTCCCCGGTGTCTTTAGCGCATTTGCTGAGGGTCGGCTAGATTTGCAATGGTCGTCATCCCCGTTTACGAAGATCCGGATGACGAGAAAACGTCGCCTTACGCCTTGCAGAATGTAACCCCATTTTCGTGGCAATGGTTGAGTACTATCAACCGTGTCAACTCGCAGGTCCAGAAGGTATGATTATTTTCTATTCGACTTTCCATTCATGTCTTGACATGCCATGTCGCAGACTCTGATCTTGTGCTACGTGACGATACCCGCTGCCTCGAGGGTGACCCCCAAGATGCTTGCGTCGCCTGCAGCCTTTTCTCAATACTCCATTCGGGAGGTCACACTGCGTCGCTTTATACCCGCTCGAATGCGCGATTGATCACCATTGGAGCTCTCTTTCTGGCCTTTGGGCCATGTGGGCTCGGTGTGTGAATGCGGTCTCGTGGCCTTGACCTTTCCGCACGGTGTCCCGACATCACAGCACCGTAGAACGCGTTGCTGCTGTAATTTGATCGACAACTCTGTTGATGTCGTTGGCGGCGACGCGCGCATCTGCGACATTCAATGTACGCGCTGTCCGTCGGATTACTTGATGGAGTCGTGGAGGTGATCGAGAAGCTTGGGCATCTCGGCATATGGCACAGCGTTTGACAAGGATCTATGATGGTTTTCGCACTGCGTGGCTTGTTTTTGAATTGAAAAGAATAGAGAAAGAGATGGGATTGGCCAAAGCGTGATCATGAGCGCGCGTTGGAGGAGAGCGTGTACGTAGACGCATTAGAAGCTACCCTGGGCAAGGCTCGAGGGCCGCAGCAAGGCCCGCTTATCACATTCTGCTTCTACGACAAGACGACAAATGGATCTTCTGGATCCCTTATTATAGCTACTGCAGCTCTAAGCCAGTCTCGTGCACGCCAATTGTGTCTACCGTTACCTGCGAGATCACTTCGGCCCATGCCACAAAACGCAGCGGGCCAGTCGTTCCCGCAGCACAAATCCCGTCCCCGCGGGCTCTCACAAAGTCTTATTCTGGGAGAGTCGTCCTCGCAGCGGGTCATCCAGTACCTGGTCCCGCCAGACTTCGACTGGAGCAACGGCATCGCATTCGACATGACCGCGACTACGACTACCCAGGATGGTGACGCGCACGGTGGTCAGAAAGCCTATCCCTTCCCCCAGACCGCGTTCGCTTTTCCGCTTTCTCTTCCGCAGCTGAATGTCGGTGGCGGTTTCATTTCCCAGGAAACCCCACTGTCGGCTGGGAGCAGTATCCTGTCTGATGCCTCCCCCTCTGCGCTCGACCCCTCGTCATCTGCACCCTTGGTGCCGCCCCAGCCGTCAACTTCACCCGACTCGCCTGGCCGGGCACTGCGCAGGTCGCGAAAGGAGAAGACCCGGATTGCGCTCGCTCCCGATCAACCACCCACCACTCAGGGGAAACCGAGGACGAGAGTCTACGTAGCGTGTGTACAATGGTGCGTGGTTATAGCAGCGTGGACGGAGCCGTATGTATTGAATTCGTGATAGTCGAGGCCGCAAGATTCGCTGCGATGGCGGTCGCCCCATATGCCACAACTGCAGCCAGAGAGCAGACGGAGAGTGCAATTATGATTCTGCGCCGAAGCGACGAGGGCCCGACAAGGTCCAGGGCGCCCGCACGCGTACGACGAGGGCAAAGGATGAAGAGGGTAGGCCTATCCAGAAGAGGCGTCGGAGGATGGGGTCGACGACTGTTCAAGAGGAAGTGACCAGCCCAGCTACTGCTCCACCCCCTCCCCCTCCCGAAGTAACGCTGGGTGCCACTCTCGTGAACGATGCGCCTATTTCGCTTTCGCCATTCGAGCCAAAATCTGCCCAATATTCTTATGTCCAGTCGGCCCCAAACCCAACTACGCACCTGCGTCAGCCCGTTCTCGAGCCACCAGGAAGCAATGTCCGATTTACATCGACCTCGTCGTACGACCAAGGGCTCATAGCGTCAATTGCACCCGACCCTGCTATGGTATGTAGCATACTGCATATGGCCTCTGTATCGCCACCTATTCATTCGTGCTTCTTTCTTCTGCTTCTCCTAGATTGCAGCAGACCACTCCGCTGGATTCTCCGCAGCGGTTCCATACCCGAGCCTGTTTGCACCCGCCCCCGTCTCTACAGCATACATCGCGCCTACAGATGACGATCAAGACGGCGAGAACGTGGTCGATCTCGGTGCTGAGCCCTCCATACAGTTTTCGCGCAAGATCTGGTGGGACCACCTGTTGTTCATCTATTCATCATCAGGGCGGCCCTCGCACTCGGATGTACCAACCTTAACGAATGCCCAGCGAGAGTATAGCATGAGGAATATTGTGTCGGACCTTCGCTCCTTGTTCAAAATCACAAACTACTGGTTTTCATTCTTCAATGTGCCACGGTTCTACGATAATTTCATGGATCCTGTCAGAAGGAGCCGGATGCAGCCTAGTCTGGTTCTCGCTGCGCTCATGGTTGGGACATATTTGCAGAGCTCTCAACTTGGAAGGGGTGCAGAAGGTCGGCGGTTGGCACTATTACTCAGGGACGAAGCCCAGAGCGCACTGGACGCGAGCTTGGCATCCAGGAGTGTCGACGAAGAGCTTGCTCAAGCAGCATGGGTAACTCAGCTTCCAATTTTCCGCGCTCATCAGCATTCTTACCTGATTTGCCATCCAGATTTTGTCATTCTTCGAGATTTGCGCCCACCCTCATCATCACGGTAGTCGGGTGTTTTCGGCCATGGCCGTCTGCGACGCTATCATCCGTTCACTGGCTTTGACGAAGCTGGATGCCAATGATCCTCAGGCATCCTCATACTGCGCCCAAGTCACGCCCATGGTCATGTCCGGCCCTCGCACGAATGCAGTGCTCTACGCTTCCGAGCGCTATGGCTCGGAAGCGACATCTGCACCCGTGCCACTAGGCATCCCGCCAGTAGGGCCGTCCATCGCTACGCAGCCTAAGCAATGCTCGTGCGAGACCATGTCTCTCGGTCATAACTGGCCCGAGGCCTATGAGGAGACGCCATTGTGGATCGCGACGCCCGCGTGGAAATGGGGGTGGTCGGAGGGCGAGGTGCGTAAGGAGGAGTGCCGGAGACTGGTCTGGAGCTCCATGATGCTCGCTGCCGGGCTCAGCTCGTTCACCTCAGCATCTGGCTTGCAAACGGTAGATTTCTTTATCACTCACCCTTCCAACGTATGTGTTTTCCCCTGTGTGCCCGAATATGCGCGCTAAGAACGGATGCGGAACCATAGTATGCGTTGTTATTCCCAGGAGACACGCTGACGCCGCACGCCTATCCTGGAGCCGGCCTGGGCAAGGAAACGGTGTGGGCTTTGTACATCCGCGCCATGCTGCTATGGCACAGCTGTCTACGCGTGAGGCAGGATGAGACACTCAGCGCGACGGAGAAGTCCGACTTCACGCTGCGGGCATGGCTGGAGACTGAGGAAATTGAGAAAGCGCTGAACAGGCATACGTGCGGGGTCGAGAGGGCGTTCTTCTTCGTCGGCCGCGAGTACCTGTTCAAGTGAGTTTTAAGCCCGCTGTCAAGAGCCCGGAACCGAAGACGCTGATCGTGATTTTGTCAACAGCACCCGGATGTGCATATCGTACGAATTCCAGCGTTTCATACCCCATGTGTAGGCGGTCCGGGCTACGTACGCGTGCATCGTGACTGACTGTCTTGTGCTGTAGGTTGATAGGCCTAAACCGAGAGAAGTCCATTGAGTGGTGTCAGTCCTCTGGCTACGATTGCACCCGTCCCAGCGCGCTGACGCTTCCCTTCAATTTTTCTGTAGTACGTGATCAAGAACAGCGGGCCAAGATGGTTATGCAGGGCATGTATGCCGTTACCGGAAACATGAAGCACGACCTGGCGCAAAGGCCATGGTTCGTCTGGTGGTTTATGGGGCAAGTATCGCGGTAAGCACGAGGCTTATTCGACGCTTCTGGTGCGCTGACTATCCTGAAGGGCACTCACGCTATGGACCCTCGACAATACACTCACCGTTGCTCTCGATGTGTGCCGAGCCTTCTTGGAACCCATTGAGTTCCTCGCGTCTGTGTGGCCTTGTCAAGGTACGCATATATTTAGATATGCTATCGCCGCTCTATTGACGTCGCGTGCAGAGCAACGCAGCCGATACAACAGCCTAGTAGAACAGGTGAAGCAGGCATGCCTCTCTGCGCAAGCCTCGATCGGCTACGCCTCGGCGCAGCTAGACAGGACGCTCTAGCTGCTCGATTTCTTTTCCCATCTAACTTTTCCTGTATCATTATTGCTTCTTCCTTTGCACCGTCCTATACTGAACTTTCCCCCTCACGTACTATCCCCGCATCCTTGTAGCATCTATGTGCCCTTCCGATCCGGGCCGTTTTCTTGTCTGTTCCATATCGTATTCCTTTGCATTAGTTTGATTTGATAATGTTGTACCATCACCCGTGTCGTGCTGGTCGGACTACCGGGATATTCTTGTGCTTCCCTGCTATTCTTGTTCTTGCCATTCGTTGCACCTAACTTCGCTAGCCGGTATCCGTACTTTGGTTCCTTCCGACAAAAATTACTTAAGACTTTGAGCGTCGCGCCCCGTGCCCGACTCGTGTACTGGGGAGTTAGCGTGGCTAGTCCTATACTTAGTGTCTCCCACTGCTCATTTGTGCTTGACGAAAGCCATCAGATATAGGACCGACCTATCATGCTGCATCGCTCGTGACGACGACCCCTCCCGCGTGCAGTAGTGGCATCCGCATCCGTGAACCCAATGGATTGATGTGGAATAGATACGCAAGGACAATACAAACGAGCGACGGTACAGAAATAACTTAAATCGCACCCTTGATCTGCACTTTGCGATACTTCTCCTCAAAGGCGATCGCAAGCTGGGGCGCCGCGGCCCTGCAGTCTAGCACCTTCTCCGCGTCGCGCGCGTTCGGGTTGGCGTAGCGGTTCGCGCCGTGCGCCTCCAAGAAGGCAGTGCAGACCTGCATGCTGTCGAACGCGAGCTCCTGGACAATAAAATCTAGCGGGATCTTCTGGTACCTGTTCCCATGTCGTGAGGAGAAGTCTGCGCATGCGACAGATGGGGCTCACGCTTTCGAGATGATGAGCAGCGCGCGGATGCGCTCGCGGTCCATGAAGTGGTCCATGATGTAGGCCCCCATGTTCGGCGCGCTCATGTAGAGCTCGAACAGCGCGTGATAGTTCCCCATCGCGATTGCACGCTGCACGCCCAGCGCGTGCTGGACCGCGTTGTTCTCTTTCTGTTTGTGCGTTAGCTGACCTACGTAAAGATTCAATTCTAAACGCCGAAAGTGAATCCGGCGTAGACAAAAAGAAGTGAGAAGGGAAGCAGGACGACGTCGGTCAGAAATTGTTCTGATCAGAAAGGAGGGTGGGGACAAACCACTGCGATTGCGGCCGTGCACGAGCATCAGAATGCGGTAGGCCGTGAACTCCTCCACCTTGCCGGGGATACCCAGTTCATAAAGTGTCTTCAGCGTCGCCTGACATGAATTATACTCGACCATGTCACCCTAAACGTGACCTTTCAGCAGACGAAGGCAGCATGAAAATAAGGAACTTACGACTTCCAGTGCCATGCGTGCATGTATCTCGTACACGGCAACGGTGAAGTCGTTCTTAATTCGTTGGACCTGAATCACGCATCAACGCAAAAACCGATATTACGCAGAGCAGGCAAAGGACGCAGAGACGACGCACGGTGAGGTCTTGCCGAAGGCTCTTGAACTGACTGCATATCCAGTTGTAGTTAGCTTTCTCTCGCCAGCGACGCTTCAGTTCGGCGAGAGCTTGCTGCAGCACGGGGTATGGTCGTATCTGTTCTGGTTTCGGTTCCTGTTGGGGGTCAGCAGTTGACTTTCAATTGCATTATAGGAAGAGAGCTGACTGAGGTTAAGCGGAGATAGTCCTTGAATATCTCCTGCGACGTCCCGACAATCGTAAATCGGTCCCAGTTCGGGACATTCTGCAGCCGCCGTCAGCACCTGCCGCACATGCCGAAGCGCCGCGACGCACCGGGTCCGCCTCGGGATCGTCGGGGCTCACGAACGGCGACGCCGAGCGCGAGGAGCGCATGGAGGTGTTGAAAACATGAGAGGTATGATGGTTAGCCTTGAGAGATGCCTGACCGACACGCCGTGACTTCTGCTGCTCGAGTTCATGCTCACGCCGGAAACGCTCTGCGCGGCGATCGAGCGCGGCGCGATCGTTCACGTCCAGCGCATGGGGCGCGGTGTGCTTGCCAATCTGCGCCTTCTTGGCTTTCTTACTGGTTGTAGAAGAGGCTTCATTCCTGGGGTAGCACAAGATCAGCAGCTGCACGAGATTGCGGGAGGTGAGACGCACAGCTTGCGTTTGAGAGAGGTGGACGTTGGGAATGGCTTTGGGACGAGACTTTGCGATGCAAGGCAGACCGGTGAACGGGGACGAATCAGAGGGGAAGCAAGGCGGATCTGCACACCTCTGTAGCTGCACTGCCGCCCAGTCCGTCGTCCACAGCGTCTGGGAGCTGAAAGCGTCAGATATTACCTTGCGCAGTTCTGCCTGCGCTTCTTCTCGGTTTGCATCGGTCATCTGTCCCAGGCAGTCTGCGACCCATGCTCTGAAGAGCGTATGTGAGTATAGCCGGCTATAGAAGGTCAGGAGGACGGACTTCAGTGGTGGTGGCCAACTCTCGCTAGACATTGTAAGGGATAGTTTCTAGTAACGTTTGCGAAGGTATTGGATATGTATGAAGCGCAAGACAGAGAGACGAAGAGGAGGACTTGTGCAGACTCGGAGCAGCTTCCTCGCTTCCCTAACAATCCGTGAGAACATCATTCCTCTTTCGTCTCGTCGATATCAGCCGAGTCATCTCAGACTCTGTTCTCCGTGATCCAGTAAAGACTTCCTGCTATTCTCCCCAATATTAGACTCGCCGGCATTGTAAAAAGTAGAGAGGATCTAGTATTCACTACGTGCCCCATCGAGCTGCATTGTTCAACGTCGACAGACCACCATCCATTTCTACGTTAATAATTACAGGAACGCTCGTACGAAGCCCCTGGCCAATACTAAAGAAGAAGCCATCCCGGACCCGTGTCTAGTGGCCCTTGTCCGAAGGCGGGTGGTACTCTGGAGACGAGACTAAGTAAGGAGATGTTTTGTACAACAATGGAAGTGGTACGCACGGATTTTCCTGTTCTTGATGACAGCCCATTTGAAGCGCTTGACGTACAAGCTGAGGGCAGTCAAAGCAGAAAAGAAAATGACAGCCTTGATACCGGTCTTCTTGCGCTCGTCGTGCTCTGGCTCAGCGGCCCAGTTCAAGAAGGTGGTGACGTCCTTAGCCATCTGCGCGGTGGTCGCCGGCGTACCTATATGGCGTGACATGTTAGCTTGCAGAATGATAACGCTGCATGCAGGCAGCTTACCGTCGTCGTACTCGACGAGACCGTCGAAGATGACACGGGGCATGGAAATAGCACCGCCGGGGAAATACGGGTTGTAGTTCATGCCCTCGCGGATTTCGACACCGGCCGGGGGGTCGACGTATCCAGTAAGCAGGGAGAAGATGTAATCCTGAAAAACATCCTCAGTCGCGGTATCTCCAATTATGAGTGGAGTTCACTGACGGCAGCACCGTGACGAGCCTTGACAATCAAGCTGAGATCAGGAGGAAGAGCGCCGGCATTGCCGGCACGGGCAGCCTCCTCGTTGGGGTAGGGAGCAGGCATGTAGTCGGAGAGCTTTCCGGGCCTCTGGAACATCTCGCCCTCGTCGTTGGGGCCGTCGGTGTACTCGACCTCCTCGGCCATGGCCTTGGCCTCATCAACGGTGTGCGAGACACCGACAAGGTTGCGCCAGGCAATGCGGTCGAGCGAGTGGCAGGCGGCACAGACCTCGCGGTAGACCACGTAACCTCTCCGGATGCTGCGACGCGTCGAGAAGGCGGGGTGAGCTGAAGTAACTCCGAAGTGAGCAGGGGCGTTACCTGGCGTGATCGAACGAGTCGAACCAGCCCTTGTGCGACCAGGGGTATTGCGGCGGGTGGAGGCCCTCCTCCGCGGGCGACGAGGCGTGCGCCTCGCCGAGGAACGGAAGAGTGTCGTAGAGATGGGTATACCAGGCTATTGAGCCGACAGTCAATGCGGTCGCGGAGGCCAACGTCGCGCGCGAATTCAGGAATGTCTGCATCGTCTGTCGTCTCAGCTGCATGCTCGCGTGTCACGAATGGTTTGCATACCTGGAAAGCACTCTCCGACGCGGCGTTGGAGGACGCAAAGCGGACCTGCTGGCGACGATGGGTCAGTAACCGCGCGCTCCGCGAATATTCTGAGAGTTCTCACCGAACCAGCGCGCGCCGCAGACCGCAGGTTTGCGGTGCGTGCGGCGTTGAGAGGCGCAGACTTTGCGAGAGCGGCCGCAGGGAGCCTGGAGAGCATTTTGGTGGAGGAATTTGGGAGGAAGGGGACAAGTCACACCGTCACACCCTTTCTTAGCGGGTCCAAACGGAACTCGTCAAAGCCAATCGCGTCACTCCAGTTTACTCCCCGGCTGCAGCCGACATCCGTTCAACTCTCGCCCAGGGCAACGCATCGTGGCTCGCAACGTCAGGCTCCGGGGGTGCATCGGAAGGAAAGGTGGGCGTGCAATTTCATAGAATCTCAATATATACCGCTCGAGGCTTCTTGGGACACACTAAACTACATGCTGGGGAAGAAGCACGGAAAACGTGCCAGCCAAGGGAGACACGCGTTCCGCGGGTATTCCGAAATTCGACATAACTCTCTGAGTTCTGAACACCCGAACTAACATAAAAGGCTCAAAAGTAGTGGTTTCGGGCACCGGATGGGAAAGTAAAAGGTAATCATTCGTAGCATAGTCCGGACATATCGCAGACTGCGTCCTGTCCGTAACGAAATGCGTGTAAGGTAGAACAGCGTAAAGCACAACAGTCGTCGGTCACATCATGAGAAAGCATGCCCGCGGCCTTGCTGCACTAGAATAGGCATTCGCAGATTTCTGCAGAGACGACGTGTCAACGCCAAGAGTGGAACGGAGAAGTGTGGGCACGCACCTTCCGCGCAACAGCACAGACACATGCCCGTCAGACACGCCATGCAGCAGCCGGGACCACCGCTCTCTTGGGGCGCGGGTTGCTGGCTGCAGCGCAGAAAAGCGGGTAACGTAAGGGCTTCGTGTTCAAAGCGATCGAGAGCACTACTTACACGTAGACGGTCTGCGGCGGAGGCTGGGGCTGGTAGCCTGGCTGTCCCTGGTAGCCACCCTGGTACGACTGTGGTGGTTGCTGGGGATAGTAGCCGCCCTGCTGTGGGTAGCCTTGCGGCGCACCTGGAGCGGAAGCGACGCGTTAGGCGGCGGACGGATAGAAATGTTGGCGTTCTACGGACCTTGCGGGGGGTAGTACTGCTGCTGCTGGCCGCCGCCGTAATAATCTTTGTTGGACATGGGTGAAGGAGGGAGAGAAAGAGTTGACAGTGGACGGGAGGTTGGATGGACAGGGCCGGAAGTTCTCACGGTGCTGGGATCATCTATTCAATTTATAGCCGTCCGGCTCCGTTCTCCGACCGCCGTTGTTGCTGCGGACTCAAACCAGCAGGATCGCTTTGACAATACTTCAGAGCATCCGTCGTTGTCGATGCTGTGGCCGTACAGCATCCCTCCTAATGTCTTCTTGTTCACCTTTTTGCTCACGATACAGCCTTATTGTCCCTTAGATGGCAAACAGGCGCCCCGATGCCCGACCGATATCATGGTTTGTGCGTAACTGTCAGTCCTGCTGCGGTCAGCAGGCTGTGTAACCATCTCCTCGAGGCCTCTAATCGGACCTTACCATGCATGCAGTGCGTGTTTGCCGCCATGCAGCGAAGAGGTTCAAGGGGTAGTCTCCGTGCTGACCTGAACTCTCCTACGTATAGGACACATGGTCAGGCGCGCGGCACTCTGGCACGTTGCAGTACAGTTCTAAAGCGTTTCACCCGTGCTCAGCAAGTACTAGAATTTTCGAGCACCTTGTGTTATTGTTTTTGGTATTGTTTTCCACCTTATAGCAAACGAGGAACCAGTGTTACCGTTTTCTTCCCTTTGTTAGAACAAGGCAGATCGTAACGTGGAGACATGGCGTGCTGGACAACGGCAGAAAACTACAATCGAGGGTAGCTAGATCTGTCATCAGCCAGCCACGTCCAATCCACGTATCAGCCTCCGTGCTTCTTGAATACCAAGCCCCAATATTCCCGAGGTGGTCGTGGGTTGACCATATCTTAACTGGAAATGTCGTGCGACATTCCCTTCAACGACCCACATCCATCTTGCGCATCGCATTGCTCGATTCTATTGCCAAGTTCGTTTAGACGTCATGAGGCGTGCTTCGGTCAAACATTCCGAGATACCAGGCTCTTGACGTCCCCAGATTTTTGCGGAGCGCCCGGCCGGGCTTGAAGCGTTCCGGTTCCTTGCGAAAACGTTCCTGTTGTGCGTTCAAAGTTGTTATGTTCAGATGCGGTAATCCGGTGCCTGCGTATGTTCACAACGACAAGGAAAGTCTGCGCCCCACCGTCATTTCAAAGTGAACAAGCGGCATTGCCTCTGCTGCCGTCATGGCCAAGTTGCTGTCTAATCAGATATCCACGTTGTCGATCAGGTCGGCCCTAACTCCTCGGCGAAAGGAAATTCAGACCACGCGAAGCTCCCCAACGTTACCCGTCTCCCAGTCTACTCAAGAACTTGCGCGCATTGTATCCAAAATGGCAAGACTTCTACCAAAGAAACAGCGGGACGTGGAAGAGGTGGTCTCGGGCTCTGACCTTCTAAATCTAGTATTATCCTAGATTAATTCAGCAAGGTGGTTCGTCGTCGTAACTGTAAGAAAGTCCTGAACAATCGCGCGCTCTGCAAACGGCTCTTTTGGGTCAAGAAAGAAACAGGGAAACATATGTAAATGGGGCCGTACGAAGGCGAAAGAGGGCTAGTCCGCGGCAGAAGCGGCGCACAATGAAAGATTTTCCGTTTTCCAAACACCAACCCGCCAGAACGAAGGTATCGATATCGTCGGTACACGGCACACAAGAGCGGTACGCAGTTACGCCACGTCAGTGCGGTCTGTGAACGAAGAATGAGCCACACGTCCCGCGCACGCAACACACAATGAGGGACTCAGAAGGGGTGGTCGTAGAGCCGGGCAGAGCGAGAGGCAAACGCATACATTCGGGCACCCTGCTGCAGGAAAAATTCGGTCAACGGCGTCTGGGCTGCGCGAGGCGTCAGTGGCTGCGTCTGGACAGAGGCGCGGCACGCACGCGGGGCGACATAGCTCTGGCGGGCCCGGACGTCGAAGGACCGCGTGTGGGCGTGAGCGAGCACGGCGCCGCTCTCGCCGACGCGCATCATGCCCGACGGGTCGATCCTGCGGGCGGGTCAGCTCGGGCGCACGGGAGGCAGAGCGCGTTGGCGAACGTGCCCTGAGAGCCGCATGAGGGTGATACGCAGCGAGTAGCGCCCCTGCACGCGGATGCTGACGTCCGGAAAGAGGAAGTACACGCCCGCGCGGCCCTGCAGGTTGCGCAGGTGGTGCGGCGAGGAGACGAGGTTCCCGTACAGCAGGCGGTCTGGCGGGAAGTGCGTGCCTGGCCTCGACGACGTGTCGAGTGCCGTTGCTCCGTCCGCGGTATAGAGAGACAGGTGCGAGATGAGGAACGGCAGGTCCGGCTCGCTGTGAAAACAGTTACTTATCGGACGGCGCGCCGCATGGTGAGTTCCGCACCTGTCCAGGACGTTGCCGCGGCTGTCACGAATTATCAGCTGCACCACCAGAGGCGGAGCTAGTGGCAATCGCGATAAAGCCGCTGTGCCAAATTCGGCTGAGGTCTCGGGTTGCTGGACGATCTCGAGGTGATATATCCTATGTCAAATTGATCAGTGTACGATTCCGAGGAAACAAGAGGAAAGTTTGCCTTGCATCGCCGTCCGACGTTATGGGACTTGGGGTGGCCTGAAGAAATACGTCTGGAGCGAGAAACGATGATAAGGATGTATCCAAGGCGCGAGACGACTGTCTGCCCCAAGATGCCGCGCTGCTGCCCGACGAGTAATACTGAGATGAGGACGTGGGTCTGTTGCTCGAGCTGTACGAATGCGACCGGGAATAATTCTCAACGGTTGAACTTGCGGCTCTTGGCGTTGAAAATTGGTTTTCGTAAGCGGAGAACGTTAGGCGCTGTATTGACAACTTGTCGGTTCTATCACATGAACAGATGTCGTGGTGTAGTTTGAGATACACAATTCCAAGGCGAAGGATATCCGTGAAATGGTGGACATCCAAGATCAGATAAGTTGCTCGCGAGGCGCAAACGAGCCACGGGTGCAGCCGCTGTGGCGCCTGCAGACCGAATCAGAAGTATTCCCTTTGAGTAAGCACACCAAAATGGCTTCGTACATATGGGGAGCACATCTCTAGTGCGGCATCACGGTGAGCTTCTTCGGTTAATCGTTGACGGGCATCAAAGTCAAAGTATTCAGTGAAGCAGAGGGAAAATATCATGGACATAAAATCATCAAGCGACGTGTCTGCGAGAATCGGGGCTCGCGACGAAAGGGAAGTCATCAGGAAAGAAACCGTCTTGGGAGACGAAAGCAGTCAGGGCAGCATACGAGCTGCTGGCGACCAGCTGAGAAAGTCGAAGGGACGTTGCTCGGGAAAGCGTCAAGCTTTTCTGACACTTGGCGAAGCTCCATATATACGGAGTTATGTCGAAGCAGGGTCGGAGAACGAGGGAGCCACGAGAATTTGGTGGATTGATGGCCAGGTCGGTACGCACTTCACCGTCGAGGTGGGTCCGATCTGGGGAAAGCCGCGCACCCTCGTCCGTTGACCCGACGTAACCGGTACAGCGGTACCTGTAGTCAGAACTCAGCTCGCTTTACTCAACCTTCACGGAAATCGAGAAGGCATAAGATGGGGGGTGATCGGGGTGAAACGCTGCAAGCGTGAAATAGGAGAGATCTAGATATTACATGGGATATAATGTATCTCAAACCCGTCTCTTCACATAGCTCCATGCTCCTGCCAGACCTGAGACCAAGGTGGCCGCTGCCAAGGCAGGTTTTACACCGGCTAAAAGGGGATGCAGACTGAGAAACAGAGCAGCCTGGAAATGGGAATGGAAACACACCTGTCGATTTGTAGAGGGCACCGGTCAATGCACCAGCCGTCATACTTCCGAAAGTGTCATGTTTTCCCCGCAGAGCGTCGATGGTCGAGTTAATCCCGTTATATGCCAAAGCTGTGATGCGAGCGCTAAGTACAGAACAAAAAGGATGGGTGAATGAAGAAGGAGACTGACCCACGACGCCGGCTGAATTGCCCAAGAATGTGCCTCTTCGCGTGATGGAGTTCAAGATGCTGTTGATTCGCAATCGCGTGTTAGACACTGCCAGCGGACGGCGTGCGCCTTCGCGGAAACCCCAAACACCACCGAGGGCCAGACCTGTGGGAGGAGGAGGACATGTGATGGTGCAAAGACAATAAGATGATGAGATAAGGTAAGAGGGGATGGGCAGAGAGCGCCATAGACGGACACAGGGCAAGTCTCGTCAGAAGGAACGGGAGATTAGAAGAAGGATAGATGACAGACCGCTCAAATACATAGTTCCTGTGCCATAGCACAAGTCATCACTCCAACCCCTTGAGGGGATGGCAGTTCCTGAGCCTGGCAGTTCGCTGACCTTATCGTCATCTAGGAGAAGGTAATCGAGCTTGTCTCCGAGACCGGCTAAGGGGTGCAACTTTGCAGGGTCGTAAGCACCGAGCAGGAGGTCGGACGCGGTGACGTTTTCGGGCGGAGGCGCAGACTGCTCGCCACGAGAAAAGGAAGCATTACGGAGGAAGTCTGTGGCGTCCTGCGAAGAAGACGGCTGTTTTTGGGCGTCTGAAGATGACATTAAGAGGGTATGAAGGTGAGATGGAGGAGAGGGGGACGGGTGAGCACGCGAGGTCGCCACTGCAGACAGCGACGAGCAGGTTACGGACAGTGCTGGCGTGGCCCGGATTTTTGAGGCGGCGCGATGATGTGGGTGGCGCGCCGACTTCCCGGGTCCGGGAGTGCCAGGTCGGACCAGGAGGCTCGGACGTGCCACACTCCGTCATTCCACTCGACACTCTCGCCCTCGGCGCCTCAGAAGTCTGCAAAGACAATAAGCTCTTCATCTTACCCAATGTTTCCTCGTCAACGTGGCCCCGTCCTCGCGCGAAAGTTTGCCCGCGCTGTAGCTCCCGCTGCAAACTCTACTAGCCGTGCAAGGCCTCTGCACTCGGTATCTGCTCTGGTTCGCAGTGCCCAAACGACCCTGCCCTGCCGCTCATCCAGATTCCCGGCCCGACCATCAACCGCCTCTCCTGCCTCCAAGCGTGAGTTTCGTTCCTTTAGAGTTTCGGTCCATCTGAGCGTCAGCCCCGTAACTCATATCGTTCAGTCCTAATCTCTCGTTCCACCAGGTTGGGCCACTTCCACCACCCCACACTCCACCGCATCGGATCCGGCTGAAGCTGAGGCACTGCAGTGTCTGGAACAAGGCACCCAGAAGCTCGAGGAAGGGGACGTCCAAGGCGCTAAGGAGGCGTACCAGCGCAGCGTCGACGTTAAACGTAATGCCAGTTCCCTCTTTAACCTGGGTGTTACCCACTACCATCTCAGTGAGTCGTCTGATCATCCGGTTTGCTCACGGTCCTTTCTGATCTCTGCTCTACAATCCCAGAGGAGTTTGATGAAGCCATTAATGCATGGAAGGAGTCCATTGCTCTGCAGCCGTCCAGCGCGGACGCCCATACTAGTCAGTTTCCCATGCATGATGTACGTCGGATAACATTCTCAATTCATCACAGACCTAGCTAGTGCCTACATAATTTCTCCTATCGCACGGCCCGATCTTGCCTTGCATCATTTGAGGTATGCATTATGTACACCCACCTTGCCATACCCCATCTGACCGGCTTTATCCTCAAGCATTGCCTCTTCACTTGCGCCCGAGGACCCAGAGATTGCTTTCAATCTCGCAGCCGTCCTCGAAGCCTGTGAGTACATTACTACTCGTACCGACAGGATACTGACACCTTTGCGGTGCAGGCGGCCGCCTCGAAGAAGCCCTCGAGCACTACAAGCGCAGCAGGGAATTCGGCGTCGACCGTGCGGCAATGCACATCCGGAACGTGAGTCCGCAGGATGACACTACACGCACCTGAGCAATGAAATGACATGCATTCCATTTTCGTTTCCCAGGTCAGCGCGAAGATCCTGGGCCAGAAGCTCAAGGCAGAGGAAGAAGCGGACGCGGCGAACAAGGCGACCCCGGATTCCTAGACGTCACCGGCGCGGGTCAAAGTTAGCAGCGCCAGCGCCGCGCGCTCGTGCGGACGATAGATAGGGGCCTCTTATTGTCTTGCGCTCTTCTTAGAATGCCATCCTGTTCATACATACACACACGCTGTAAGCTGCCGGTCTCGCCGCGCCCGGCTTGCAATGTTCATGTCATAGAGCCGCCCGAAAATGACGTTGTGCCACGATCGTGATTATCCTGTTACTGCAAACAGACACTGCATGTACGTCCACCTCAGTCGAAAACGACAGGATCGCCTGCGGAGCCGCTGCCGCGCCACGACGCATTGTCTGACGGGCCCCCTCTGGGCCATCCTCTCCCCCGCGAACCGCCGCGATATGGATCGTGCCCATCGCCGCTGCCCACACCCCTGCTGCGCGCGGCAGTACCCCCGCGCAAAGAACCGTGCTGCATCTGCGCCCCACGGCCGCGCGCACGCGAAGGCAGGGGCCCCGCGCCGCGTCCGCCGCGATAGCCTCCGCCCGCACCACGGCGGAAGTAGTGCGGTATGCGCGCCTGCGCGGGCGGCGCGACGGGCGCGGCGTCGCGCAGGCGGTGCAGGACGGCAAGGACGTCGTCGCGCGTGTACGCGGCGGACGGGTGGTCCGCGGGCGCGAGGCGCAGCTCGCGCGCGTGGCCCTCCCATGGCGCGGGCGGCGCGAAGGTGCCTGCGAAGCGCGCGAGGACGCGCAGGCCCGTCGCCGCGTCGGGGATCGTGGGGTGGTTCGATCCTGCGGTGCCGGTCAGTAAGGTCTCGGAGCTAAGGCGTGCGGTACGTACGTTGTTGCAGGCGTTCGGCACACAGCTAGGGATGGTAATGAAGATGTTAGTTTGGAGGTGGGTGGTAATGTGGGTGGACGCACGTAGTAGGGCGTGTCGAAGAAGAGGACCCAGGTAGACGTTCCGGGGAACTCTCGGGCGATGTTGATCCAATGCGCGCGCTGCCTATGGGTTCGAGGTCAGAGCTAATTACGTGCAGACGGACGTCGGGCTCGGGACTCACGAGGCGTCCGCGTTCGTGCGGTCTATGCATACCGAGAGGCCCTGCTGCAGGCTCTGCCGCGCGGCGGCCTCTACGCGTCTGCGGTCGCCGAGCTCGTCCTGGTTGCACCGCCGGAACTGGGGGAAGTGCAGCTGCAGCGCCTCGGCGAAGGTCGACTATGTTTTAGAAAAGAGGTAACGGGTTTAAACACGCGATGCGCAGAGAGGTGCGTCGGGCTGCGTACCTTGCCGGACGCGATGAGGCCGACTAGGATGAGGACGACGGGGTGGTCGATTCCGAGATCGGCGGGCTGGGTGGGCTCGGACATCTGGTCGAGTCCTAGAACGACTGTCTTCTGTGTAACTAGTCGAGTCCCAGGTTGTACACGCGTTGCGGTCGAGTTGGACGACGTCCTGTTGTTTAGGCTAGTGCATCAATGTTGCTCGATGGAAGCGTCGCCGGGTGGAAGGAGCAAAGATAGTGGTGTGCTGAATCGGGCTATGGAAGCGCCCAAGGCTGGCGACGCCGTGGAGGGATGTCCGTCGAGTGTCTAACAGTCTAAGGGATACGTAGATCGACTTGCCACAATAAAAGGTTATAGGATTAAAAACACGCAATTACAGTCCTATGGACCAATCGATATCATGGCCCAGTGCATAGCTAGCCCGACCCAGTCTTAGAAGGTCTTCCAAAATTCCAGATACTGAACTCAACACAGCCGACCAACACTCCGGATACAAGCCTCATTCAATTCGCACGCACTAATTTTACGCCTACAGAGTACAGCGACTTTTGGAAACACGTATATAGAGCAAAAGCCCGCGCCGGGGCAAAGCAGGATTCAAGGCGAAGACAGATGTGTGAGCTGGGAAGGGGACGGGGGCGCGGGCGGGGTTTTTACAGCGCTCTCGCGAGCGACGGTACACTTTTGAACAGGGTGGGGGACGCAGAAGAAAAGATATTAGAATAAAGAAGTCGAATGGACGAAACGGATGCGAATGTGGAGCGCGCAAGTGCGCGGTACAAGTGATAGATTACCGTAGCGGGTAGTTCAGATGGGGATGGGGGCAAAGCAAGTGGAGGAAGCCGAGTCCTGGATGGAGGGATCGAGACGGAGATGGAGGAGACAAAGCGGCGCGCGCGCGCGCCGGCCTACGCACTAAGTACAGCAACAACATATTACCTCTGAAACCAAACGAAAACAACGGCAGGCGGCCGCGCCCGCTTTTCCTACAGACTGAGCGGCGGCACCGCGCCGCCGTACCCGCCCCCGCGCTGCACGCCGCCCAGCGCCCGCCCCTTCGCATTCGGGTGGTGCTGGTGCTGGTGCCGGTGGTGTTTCCCGCCGGACCCGCCCGGGCTCACGCCCATCATGCTCTTGCGCTTCATCATCTTGTCGCGCCTGCTCTCCTTGCTGCGCCGCCCGCCCTTCGGCGGCGAGAGCAGCTGCTCCGCGACCGTCGGCGTGCGGTCCCCGTCGCGGTCGCGCACGGGCAGGATCACGGGCGAGACGATCACGTCTCGCCGCGCGCTGCTGCCGCGGCGCCCGCCTTTCGTTGCGGCAGCGGCGGCCTTTGCTTTGCCTTTGCCTTTGCGCGCGGTCGGACTCGCGGGCTCAGTGGACGCCGCGGCGGCGCCCTTGGCGGACCAGAGGACGCCGTTGAAGGGGCTGCTTCGCATCATGCCGTCGAGCACGAGGTCGTCGCCGGCCTCGCGGGTTCGCCGGAATGTGCCCATTGGGATGCGGTCCCAGCGCTGTAGGTGCCGCCCGTGGTCGTCGGCGCTCTCGTCGTCATAGGGCGCGCCGGTGCTAGAGGACGGGAGTGGGAGGCAGGAGGGGTCGGTAGAGGGCGGCTCGAAGGGGTCGGAGTCGAGGAGGGAGGCGTCGAGCACGTCGGAGAGGAGGACGGGCTCGGGCTCTGAGGAGGGTTGATCAGAGGCAGGCGGGAGCTCGAGGGAAGGGCTCATGGGCGTTTCGGACGGGGCGAGGGGCGAAGGCGAGAGTGGATTCGATGACTGGGCGACGGAGAGTGCAGACAGGGAGAGCGAGCGATCGCGGCTCTGTGGCACGAGGACGTAAGTGTCAAAGTGCTTCGAAGGCGGAAAAAACAACGTACACAGCTCATCTCGCGTCCAGATCCGACGTCATCTTCTCCTCTCCTTCGCTTTCTGGCACACCTTCTTGGGAACGGACTGGGTACTTCAGCCGGATGTCCATCCGACCCATCGATGACCGCTCTCCGCAGCGCATCACTGCCGCTCGTCGCAAACGTGCCCATTCTTGGACCAGCCTTACGTTTCTTTGACGGGCTGCCACGTTTCTCCCCTTCTTCAGATGAGCCCCGCAAGGTGAGCCCAGCAACATCCTGCACGGGCACTCCATCCGCACTGCTCTCCTCGTCATCGTACTCGGGATCCCAGAACGCGTGTCGGCCCTCGAGAATGTCCAAGGGTCGCGGCGATTGCAAGTCGGTAGAGCTTCGGCGCCGCGACCTGTGTTCGGCAGACCCAGGGCTCATCGTGGACATTGGGTCAATGGCAGACACAGGCACAGAGTTGAAGGGCGGGAGGAGCGGCAGCGGACGGAAGAGACGCATGAGGCGCTCGGTGGGCAGCCCGTTCTCATCGACGAGCTCCTCGTCCGTCGTCACGCCATCGTCGCTGTCCATCGCCATCTCCGCAGCGCTGTCGCCGTCGTCTTCATCGCGCTCGTAGCCGGTCTCCCACGCGCCAAAGTCCTCGTCCATCTCCATCTTGACGTCGACATCGCCGTTGCCATCCGAGTCGGAGCTGGAGCCGGACGAGTTTGGCGCGGCGAGGAAGAGCTGCGCGTGGGCCGCGTCGACGTTCGCGTCAAAGTCAAAGTCGAGCAGGCCCTGGCCGGGCCCGAGTCCGTTCGTGAAGATGTACGTGCCATCCCAGCCCTCGGTCACCTCGAACGCGACACCCTGCCGGTGGTCGCCCTCGCCCTCGGAGACAGTCTCGTCGCCGTCGTCGCCGTCGTCCGCAGGAAGCGGAACGTCCGAGTCCGACGAGTCGGTGAGGCCGGCGAAGAAGAGCTCCGCGTCCAGGCTAGACTCTTCGTCGTCCTCGGACCAGCCCGTCGCGATCCCGGCATAGGTCACCGTCTCCTCGTCCTCCTCGCCCTCGCCCGTGTCCTCGCCGCGCACGGGCGCCTCCACCTCCGCATCCGCCTCGTCCGCGTCCTCGCCATCCTCGGCCTCCGTCTCTTCATCGTCGTCATCGTCTGCGTCGCTGTCTGCATCCTCGCTGTCCGCGTCCATCGCGACGTCCATCTCGTCGCCGCTCGCCTTGCGCGGGCGGATCTCCCAGTTGCTCGTGCGCCGGCGCGGACCGGAGCCAAAGACGGGGTCGCCGAGCAGCTCGCGGCGCACACGCGCGCGCTCGTGCTCGCGTTGCCGCTCCTCCGCGACGATGAAGCGCTCCTCTTCGCCCTCGATCGACGAGTCGCCGTCAAAGTCGAACGTCTCTGTCTCGCTCTCGCTGGAGGACGACGATGAGGACGCGGAGGACAGGGTGGACATGGACATAAAGGTGGGGAACGGCATGCTAAGATCTGCGTCCGGCGCTGAGGGCGCGGTGCCGGCGGGGCAGTATTCGTCGTCGCTGCCGCGACGGGGCGGCGGCTTGCGCCTGCCGGTCGTGTCTCTGGCCCGGGGGGCGGGCTTGCTCTTTTTCGGGTTTTGGTTTTGGTTTTGGGCGGGTGGGGGCGCCTTGGCGGCGACGGGCCTGGGTTTTGGGGGGCGCTCGCGCCGCTTGGGATTGTCGTTGTGTTTTGCGCCGCTTGGGGAGGGCGCGTGCGGGCGCTTGAGTAGTTTTGCAGGCACGGTGAGTTTGATTTTTAGTGGTGCGGGGGCGGCAGGCCGGGCAGTCGGCGGGGCTGGAGTCGGGGTGTTGTTGGCCGGGGTGGAGGAGTTGCATGTGCAGTCGCCGTCGCAGATGGGGCATATGTCGCCTATGTCGATGTCGTCGTTCTCGGCCATGGAGAGATCGGAAAAGCCGGTATAGGAGTGAGAAGGCGGCATTGCGGGAGGCTGTTGGGTCTGAGGATTGTCTGGAGAAAAGAAGGGGCACGCGGGTGAGCAGGTGTTGGAGATGGATTGGAGATATGTAGTGAGAAAAGAGAGGAGATCAGATGATGGATGGGCGACCTCGAGGCAGACACCGCAGAGAATGTGACGAAGGATCCGAGTGTACAAGGCATGCCTGGCCCGGGAAGGCAAAGAAGAGAAGGCACGGAGATCTGAGGCATACTCTACATGGCATGCGACGACGAAATGAAGCGATCGAGGACTGCTACTCTTGTCTCTACGTAATGGGGCACACTCACTGATAAAGAATGATTTTTTGGGATGCATGGTCTGCAGCAATTGAGCATGAGGAAAGATTTTGGAGGGAAAGGACGGCCAGGGTGTGTAGCGAGCGTAAGATGCCGCCGAAGGCGATGTGGGAGACGAGCGAGAAAGCAACCGCCGCAAGTTATCACACCGCCAGACCCTAACCCCGTCCTCAATTTTACTTTTCGCGACTCGCTCCCGAGCCGAGCCCCGACTCGATTCATCTGCTCTCTGCGCTGCTCCTCGAAATACTGTCTACGCCCCCGCCATGTCCAATCACCGTACGTGTTCCCACAATCCCTCGCTCGTTTCACCGACTAACCCCCCTCTGACCGCCCCTTCCCACTTCCCCATCCTCGTGCTACTGAACCCGCTCTCTCCTTCCAGGCCTCTCCCTCGCACAACAGATCGCCCTCCTCGACCAGCCCACTCCCATAGGTACGCTGCACCTTTGACGCGCTCTGTCTCCCCACTCATGCCCATGCGTACCGCTATTTCAGACGTGGACCCGGAAGATGACCAGGGTCACGAGCACATCCGTACTGGCTCCGCTGATCCAGAAGACGCGAACGACGCGTCTGCTGCTGCCAGGGAGCACTATGTCGATGTCGGGTACGTCCTTTTGTCTGCACATGGTAGTGGGGCTTAGCTGATGCGGCCTAGCCCGTCCGCACTGAGGAAGGCGCAACAAAGCATCAGTGACCCAAAATATGACGGTGTCAAGACCAGTCGAAAAGCACTTCTCGACGATAGCGAGCTGTCAGAAGACGAACAGGACGACGAAGATGCGATAGAGTCCGCTCAAGAGGTTGACGACGATGACATTCCCTCGGGCAGTGAGGAGTCTGAGACTCAAGAACAAGGTGAAGATGAGGAACAAGACGACGATGCATCTCCGCCTACCCCACCTCAGAAATCCAGATCTCGAACTTCCGAGCCCGACACCGAGGAAGCTGAGCCTGATCTCGCGTCGACACTGCGCCAAACGCGCGCCGAAGACGTTAAAAAGGGCAAAGCAGTCAAACGACAACTCGTACGTCTCCATCGTTTCGCATAATATTCCTCCACCTACACAGTTCCCGAATAGGGCCTATGGGACACACTCCTCGACGCCCGTATCCGCATGCAAAAATCTGTCGTCGCCGCAAACGCCCTCCCCCTCGTAAGTCCGCGAAACCTGTATTCACTTCCCGCTCTGTACCTCTAACTACCTCAAATCGATAATTCCAGCCCGCACATATGCCACAATATGCCGCAAGCCCCCGGTGCGCCGCGGCGCGCTCGGCCTTCCTCGCCGAGGCGCTCGCGCTCGCGGACGAGCTCTCCCTCCTGCGTGTCGTACGTCCCTTAATTCTCGCCGCGCCGCCTGCTTCCTGCCCGCGTGCCCCTATCTCCCATCGATGCCGGCGCTGCGTCCGCATGCCGTAGGACCCGCGCGGGGGGCTGGCGCGCCGCGTTGTCTTTTACGTCTAGGGATCCTGATTGTGTGCGTGTGCAGGACATGATGGCGCGCGAAGACGTCAGTGTGGACATGCCGAGGCCGGGAAAGCGGCGCCGCATCGATGGCGATCAGCAGGATCGAGATGCTGCTTCGGAGGACGGGCGCGGTGCGGTGGAGGACTGGGAGGGGGACGTGCGGGAGGCGAGCGAGTGGGCTGCGCGGCTCGAGCATGCGTGAGTGGCTTTTTCTTACGATGTTTTGCGTGGGCTTGAGCGGGCGGGGCGATGGTGCGAGGTGCAGCGCGGCGCGGCGCGGAAGTTCGACGTAGAACGTCCCCCGTCGTCACTCAGCCGCATGCTTCTTCTTTTCCTCCTTTCGTCGCGGGTCGAGCCCCCATGCTCCTTCGAGCGACACCCGAAGCTCCGCGCTTCTGCAAGAGCACGCCGTGGCCGGACCTCACCCGTAGACGAGACCGCTGACACGCTGTAGGTACCACCCGCACCTCACGCGCACGCTCGCAAAGTGGAGCGCGAAGATCGCGGCAGTCGCGCCCGGCGCGCTGCTCCCCGCGGGCGCGAAGGCATTCTCGCGCGGCGCGCCGCCCGTCGGCGCCGCGCAGCAGGTGGACGCGATGTTTCCGGGCGCTGGCGCGCGTACGCGCGTGCGGCGGGGAAAGGGCGAACGCATTGGCAATGCGGACGTAGGGGAGGAGAAGGATGGCGCGGACGGGGAGGTGTTTGATGATACGGATTTTTACCAGCAGTTGCTGAGAGATGTGATCGATGCGCGCGGGGCGGGCGCGAGCGAGGACTGGAAGGCTGCGCAGAAGGAGCGGAAGAAGCGCAAGGGCGCGGTGGACACCAGAGCGAGCAAGGGGCGCAAGCTGCGGTGCGTTTTCTCTGTGTTTGTGAGGGCGGGGTGCTGATGGGTCTGCAGGTACGAGGTACATGAAAAAATGCAGCATTTTATGGTGCCGATGCCGATGCCGTTTTCGGGCGGTGGGTGGCATGAGGAGCAGATAGACGAGCTGTTTGCGTCGCTATTGGGACGGGGCTTTGAGGATGCGGGCGCGGAGGCGGTGGTGGATGGCACGGCGCCGGCGGGTGAGGCGCTTGGGCCGGACGTGTTGAAAGGATTTAGGATGTTTGGATAGTTGTTGCATACATTTTGTATACCACGTTCTTCACCTGTGGTGTCGTATAGTGCTGCATTTTCTGCGAATTTTGTGGAACATTGTTGAGGACGGGTTGCTCGGGCAGTACGTAACCGGAGATATAACCGAAGTGGACATGGAAGACCATCGAGTGACGCGCCTCGTCGGTCGTCCATCCCTCACACGCTCTCGCCATCCCATGCAGCACACCCTATTCTAACTTCATTCTTTTCCTTTGAATCCAGTCCTGCACCGTCATTCGTAGCTAGACCCCCTGTGGCAAGATGGACTTCGAGGACGAGAACCCTTTCACCTCAGATCCCCCGCTTTCCTCTGCATCCTCCACCTCCCATGTGAACGTCTCCCCACCGCCTCCCGCCGCAAATCTGCCCTCGTCTCCGACATCCCGGCCGCCGTTTCCTTCGCCTGGATCCAATGCGGCCCCGCGGCAGCCTGCGCAGAAGAGTGACTATTGCTGCTTTAGGGACCAGTGGCTGCACTCTGGCGAGGACGTTGAGATCCTGGTATGCTCTGATGCCTTGCTTGCAAATCAGTGCTCATACATGCAATGGTGCAGATTATCGATGCGGTCAAGACGAGCGAGAATGCGACCTCGCCGTACATCACGTATCTTATCCGCGCAGGCGTACGTCTCCATCTCCCATCCGCGAACAATTACAGTACAGCTAAACCACATGCGCATTGCAGAATGCAACCGCCCGCCACCGCTACTCCGAGTTCGAGGCCCTGCGGCTGTCGCTCACGCAGCTGTACCCGACGCTCATCATCCCGCCCATCCCGTCGAAGCAGACGCTCGGCGACTATGCGATCAAGCAGGGCAAGGCGAAGGAGGACGCCGCGATGATCGCCCGCCGCCGCCGCATGCTCCAGACGTTCCTCAACCGCATCGCGCGGCATCCCATCCTCGCAAACGAGCACGTCTTCCACCGCTTCCTCGACGGTGACGTCTCCTGGGTGCGTGTGTCCCTCCCCATAGTTCATACAGTACTGATTGCGGCGGTGACGGCAGACGGAGATCACGCACTCGCCGCCGCTGTCGAACCTCCCGAAGAACATCCTCAAGGCGCCCGCGCACAACCCGACGGACCCGAACGCGTCGCCCGCGTACGCGGCGCTGCCGAACCCGAGCGCGGCGCACCCGCTGCGCCGCCCCGACCAGCGCTTCCTCGACTCGGAGGTGTTTACGAACAAGTTCGCGAGCCACCTCGGCGGGCCGATGGAGAAGGTCACGCGCCGCTCGATGAAGCGGTGGTCAGGCGAGTGTTGCTTTCGCCTTGTGCGTGTGTGGGGTGCTGATGCGTCAGTGGTAGAGTATGCGCAGGACCATATGGACCTCGGCGCGGCGTGGAATGGGTTCAGCCTGAATGAGCACGGGGAGCTCTCTGCCGCCATTGAGCGCACGGGCCAGGCCATCGACGCAACGTACATGTCCACCACGCGCCTTGTGAGTTTTCCTCCGCTCTGCATGCACGCGAGGCTGACCGCGAGGCAGCTGCAGGACCTCGAGCAGAATTGGCAGGAGCCGCTGCACGAGTACACGCAGTTCGCGGGGATCATCAAGAAGCTGCTCGTGTACCGGCATCAGAAGCACGTCCAGCTCGAGATGACGCAGGACGCGCTCGAGGCGCGGCGCGAGGCGCTGGGCGAGCTGGAGAAGAGCGAGCGCGAGGCGCGGAGGCTCGAGGAGGCGCTGGGGCGTGGGCGCGCACGGCCGGCCGGCGTCGAGAGGAGCGAGAGCGGGGGCAGCGTCAGTGGCGGAGAGGACCGCGGAGAGAGCGAACCAGAGGCACAGGAGGCGCCGGAGGCCGCACGGGAACGTGAGGGGGAGCAGGAGGACGAGACGGATCCGAGCTCTTCGTACTTGCCGCCGCATCCGGGGCCCAGTCCGATCAGGAGGCGTGCGCCAGGGATGGGGCTGCTGAGTGCGCTGAGCTATACGTTGCATGGGATGATGGACGCTGACCCGGAGACGGCGCGGAGGAACGGCATCAGCAAGACCAGGGAGAGCATTTCTCAGGTGCGATTGACGCGTCCTTTTTCTCATTTTCTGCATTGTTTATCGTGTTTCCCGCCAGCTTGAGGATGCCCTGCACTTGTCTGCACAGGACCTGAAATACGCGAGTTCGACGATTCAGGCGGACCTGGACCGCTTCCAGCGGCAGAAAGTCGCCGACCTGCGCGAGATGGCGATCAGCATGGCGCGGACGCACCGCGATTGGTGCCAGAAGGTGCGCGCTGCCGATGCTTCCGCTTTTCATATTGTGACAGGTACATTAATTGCGTGCAGAACCTGGAAGCATGGGAGGAGGCGAAGCGCGAGATTGCGAAGATCCCCGACCACCCGAACCGCATGCAGCCGGAGGAGGCGCAGTCGCCTGCTGCTGGGCCGTCGGCCGCTCGGCGGGATTCGACGGCTACTATCAATGGGAGGTAAGGTGTGGTTACAGCTGGATGGCAATGGGGCGTGTAGGCTTTCGTGCTTGCTTATTCTTGTGTACATACGTGAACATTGCTTTACTTGTTCATGTCGTGGATGAACTTTTGGATCAGTATCTATTGGAGAAGATGCCGCTTTCATTACGTCCGATACTCAACGTTATGTGAAGGACGTGGCAGCCGGCGGCGGACAGCTCGACGATAACTGGACACTAGTGTCCGATCCCGAGAGTTGTCGAGGAGACGGATCTAGGCACGTGGCCGGAGCGGGATGCCCACACGAGTGTCCCTTAGCCGCTGCAAGCGTAGCTTGATACGAAACGGCAACCGTCTGCCTCTCCATCATCCTTCTTCTTTACCCGTGTTATCTCCTTGCCTCCGTGGCGGTTCCATTCTTTTCTAAACACTTCCTAGTCGCCACACGCGCGAGCTAGGGCATCGACTATCCGCCGCATCTCGCTCGCATCTACATGGCTAGCACGTCCGCCGCCCGCGGGGAGTACAAAAATGTTGCGCTGGAGGAGGAGGACGTCGTCGAGATGAGGAAGGCAGTTGCGACGGGGAGCGCGAAGGACGCGTCGGTGTCGTCGGGTGAGTGCGCTCTGTGCTTTGCGTCTCGGGCGTCTGTGACACCGCAGCTATGCCTTGCAGTTCCACCTATCGTGTGCTACTGTCTCGCGTCCATTCTGATGACAGTCATAAATAAGGTGTGTTCGTCTGCATGGTAGAGCCTGAGCAGTGCTGACAGCCGGGTAGTTCGTAGTGTCGGGGCGCAACTTCTCGATGAACTTTCTGCTGCTGTGCATACAGTCGACTGTCTGCGTGTCCTGTGTGCTACTTGTCAAGCGGCTGGGCATAATCTCGTTTAGAAATTTTGACATGGGAGATGCCAAGATGTGGTTCCCGATCAGCTTTCTCCTCGTCAGCGTCATCTACACGGGCTCGAAGAGTTTGGTATGTCCATTCCGCGCGTGGGTGCCGAATGTGGTATTCACGCCGAGCAGCAATTCCTTACCATTCCAGTGTACACAATATTCAAGAATTTGACTATCATACTCATCGTACGTTGCATTGCCATCTCCGCTGGCTTTCCGAAGCTGACACCCACTAGGCATATGGGGAGGTTCTGTGGTTCGGCGGACGGGTCACCGCGCTTACATTAGTATCTTTCATCTTCATGGTGCGTGGCTTCCACGGGGTGCTCTTGGCAGATGCCTTCACATCTATTTATGCAGGTCGTGTCCTCGGTGATTGCTGCATGGTCAGATATCAATAACGCTATGAACGACACCCTCACGAATGGTCTTCCCGCTTCGGCTGTTGGAGGCCTGACTGCAGTAACCGGCGCCGTGTCGAAGATGAACGTCGGCTACTTTTGGATGCTGGCGAATTGTGTGACGAGCGCGGCATACGTCTTGACCATGCGGAAACGAATCAAGGCGACGGGCTTCTCGGACTGGGACTCCATGTTCTATAACAATCTCCTCTCTATCCCCGTCTTGATTGTTTTCTCGTTCCTCGTCGAAGATTGGGGTTCAGAAAACTTGAATCGCAATTTGTGAGTTTTGGCGCGTCCTCGGCCGCAACATGCTGACGTGCGTGACAGCCCTCCCGAAACCCGCAATCTCTTGCTCTTTGCTATCGCATTTTCGGGCGCCGCGGCCGTGGGCATCTCCTACACGACAGCATGGTGCATTCGCGTGACAAGTAGCACGACATACAGGTCGGTGTATACCTTGCCAAGACGAACATTCGTTGATCCGATTTCATAGCATGGTTGGGGCGCTGAACAAGCTACCCGTCGCGGCATCAGGCATGATCTTCTTTGGGGATCCTGTCAACGTTGGCTCGGTGTCGGCAGTGGGAGTGGGGTTCTTTGCGGGTATCGTCTATGCGGTCGCGAAAAATAACCAGAAAAAGGCAGAGGCTGCCGCGAAGGCTCCCGAGACGATTATCCCGTTGGCGAATCGGAAACCGTGATGCGGGCAGGGGTGGTTTATGTGCTTGTCAGATGATATTTTGGGTCGCACGTAGATTAGAGCTGCTGTATACAGCCTGGGACATACAACACGGTACTGGGACTTACGGGAAGTTACGGAAGGAACGCGGAGCACCGCGGCCTGCTGGTAGGTCAATTTTCTGCGCATCTGTACAGGTGACAAGGACAATGTTGGCATTGGCAATGTGATTCACCGCGTCAGCGACAGAGAATGCGGGGGAGTGGAGTTTACGGATGAACTGCAACGAAGTGCGATCCGCTCTAAATCCGGCGATCACTCGAGTACTCCGGACGGACTGCGAGTATAAATGGGCGACGCTGCTTCACTCCGAACCACGCTGTAAGCAAGGTGAGCCCCGCAGGACGAGTGACGCCGTCGAAGTTCCAGTCTGGTCGCATATTAGCAGAGCTCCATTCAAGCAAGCAGAGCCGCGTCCAATCCTGGCCCGTCCTTTTTCGGCTAGATAAGCGCTCCGCCCAGACTTATATACAAGATCCCCATCCCCAGCTTGTCAACCATCTACCACCATGTCTCTACATCCCCCCCGCCTCGGCCCCTTGTTCGCCGTCACCCCCAGTGCACCGGGCACCCCGGTGCACTCGATCCAGACGATGAGGAGAAAGGCCGCGGGACACAGCGGGCCTTTAACCAAGATCCTCGTCGCGAATCGCGGGGTACGATCTATTCGAGAGCTCAGACTGTCCGGGATGACTGAACAAAGGCGCGCAGGAAATTGCGATTCGTGTTTTTAGGACTGCTCACGAGCTTGCAATGCACACCGTAGCCATCTACTCGTATGAAGACCGTATGTCCGCCCATCGGCAGAAGGTATGGCTCTGTTCCGCCCCGATTTTTCGGATGCTGCTGACCGCCGCCTGATAGGCCGACGAAGCGTACCGTGTCGGCCAGGGCCTGACCCCCGTCGGAGCGTACCTCGCCCAGGACGACATCATCCGCATCGCGCTCGAGCATGGCGTGGACATGATCCATCCCGGGTGACTATATGCGTCTCATCGGTTATCTATACCATCACTGACGTATGTCATGATGCATCCGTTAGCTACGGCTTCTTGTCTGAGAACGCCGAGTTTGCTAGGAAGGTCGAGCAGGCGGGCATTGCCTTCGTTGGTCCCTCGCCCGAGGTCATTGACGGCCTCGGCGACAAGACCAAGGCGCGCACGCTAGGTAAGAGATCACTACATGCGTAGTCCGCATCAGCGGTGCTCAGACTGATGTTTGGCAACAGCCATCAAGGTTGGCGTGCCCGTCGTCCCTGGTACTCCAGGAGCCGTTGAGTCCTGGGAAGACGCCGACTCCTTCATCAAAGAATATGGCTTCCCAGGTGTGTGATGACTCAAATTCAGTGGTTAGTCCTATGCTAACCGCATGTTAGTCATTATCAAGGCTGCTATGGGAGGTGGTGGTCGCGGCATGCGTGTCGTGCGCGAGCAATCCGACTTCAAGAACGCATTCGAGCGCGCCACCAGCGAGGCCAAGTCCGCCTTTGGTGATGGAACCGTCTTCATCGAGCGTTTCCTCGAGCGTCCCCGTCACATTGAAGTGCAGATTCTCGCGGACGCACTGGGCAACACTGTGCACCTCTTTGAGCGTGACTGCTCAGTCCAGCGCCGTCATCAGAAAGTTGTCGAAGTGGCGCCTGCGACCCATTTGCCGGAGGAAGTCCGACAGGCTATCCTTGCGGATGCCATCAAGCTCGCGAAGAGCGTGAAGTACAGGAATGCGGGTACCGCAGAGTTCTTGGTGGATCAGATGGGCAGGCATTATTTCATTGAGATCAATCCTCGTATCCAGGTCGAGCATACCATCACTGGTTGGTTTCTGATCATCACTAGCTTGCAGGATATTAGTTGACGGATTTTCACCAGAGGAGATCACCGGTCTCGATATCGTTGCTGCTCAGATCCAGATTGCAGCGGGTGCGACCCTGCCCCAGCTCGGACTTACTCAGGAGGCTATCACGAAGCGCGGCTTTGCCATTCAGTGCCGTGTCACCACGGAGGATGCGTCTCAGAACTTCCAGCCGGACACGGGTAAAATTGAGGTGTACCGTAGCGCAGGTGGTAACGGTGTTCGTCTTGATGCCAGCTCGGGCTTTGCTGGTGCTCAGATTACGGTGAGATCCTAACGGGGTTTGCGATAAGGCGAAGATCGCTGATATCGCTCCTTTTAGCCCCATTACGACAGTCTGTTAGTGAAGGTCACGGTCACTGGTACAACCTATGAAGTCGCCCGCCGCAAAATGCTCCGTGCTCTGGTGGAGTTCCGTATCCGAGGCGTCAAGGCATGTACTCCGTTTGACGCCTCGAATAATCCGAGCTAACATCGGACATGTAGACCAATATCCCTTTCCTCTTCCGCTTGCTGACTCACGATGTATTCATTGGAGGCAAGACTTGGACGACGGTGCGCATCTATTCTTCGAAAATTTCCGGCGCGTCTCTGAGCCCCGATGCGTTAGTTCATCGACGATACGCCGGAGCTCTTCAAGCTCGTTCAAAGCCAGAACCGTGCGCAGAAATTGCTCGCGTATCTCGGAGATGTCGCTGTGAATGGCAGCGCCATCAAGGGTCAGACTGTATGTATGCTTTGTCTGTCATGTATTGATTATATCTCACAATCGAGGAAGGGCGAGCCCGGTTTGAAGGACGAGATCGTTGTTCCCCCCTTCCAGAACCGCGATGATCCCAATGGACCACCTCTCGATGCCTCCAAGCCTTGCGAAGTCGGCTGGCGCAACATCATCGTGGAGAAGGGTCCCGAGGCATTCGCAAAGGCCGTGCGCGAGTACCCTGGCACGTTAATCATGGACACCACTTGGAGAGACGCACACCAGTCGCTGCTCGCGACGCGTCTGCGTACCATCGACATGGTCAACATCGCGAAGGAGACGAGCCATGCGCTCTCGAACGCGTACAGCTTGGAGTGCTGGGGCGGTGCGACGTTCGATGTCGCCATGCGCTTCTTGTACGAGGACCCATGGGAGCGTCTGGTGAGATTCTTATTGGACATCCTCTCGGTTCCGGGGATTGATGTCTTCCTCCCACCAGCGTACCCTTCGTCGCTTGGTTCCCAACGTTCCTCTGCAGGCCCTTGTTCGCGGCGCCAACGGTGTCGGATACACGAGTTACCCGTCCGTTTAACTCACACTGATTCTTGTCAATGCGCTGACGGGCCGGAAACAGAGACAATGCTATCTACGACTTCTCGAAGAAGGCTGTAGAGAATGGTCTCGACATTTTCCGTGTCTTTGACTCCTTGAACTACATCGGTATGTTCATCTTGATGGAGAAGCCCACTGGCGTCTAACTTTTTACTCGCAGAGAACATGAAGCTCGGCATTGATGCCGCTAAGAAGGCTGGAGGCGTAGTCGAAGCCGTGGTCTGCTACAGCGGAGACGTCGCAAGCCCCAAGGAAACAAAGTACACGTTACAGTACTATGTCGACTTCGTCGACCAGCTCGTCGCGGAGGGCATTCACGTTCTTGGAATTAAGGACATGGCAGGCTTATTGAAGCCGGAGGCCGCAAGACTGTGAGTATCGTTTCTAGCTTTCTTCTCTGTCCAAAGCTGATCTCGTGTTAGGCTGATCTCTACCATCCGAGCGAAATATCCTGACCTGCCGATTCACGTGCACTCTCATGACACAGCTGGTATCTCCACTGCTAGCATGCTTGCTGCGGCAGCAGCAGGTGCCGACGTGGTCGACGTCGCTATCGACAGTAGGTTTTCTTTCTCATAGTGGAAATGAACCTCCGAGACTGATGTGTTGGGTAATAGGCATGTCCGGCTTGACGTCTCAACCGCCCATGGGCGCTATCTGCACGGCTCTTGAGCAGACCGGTCTGGGCACTGGCATCCGCTACGCCGATATCCAGGCTCTCAACCTCTACTGGACCCAAGTCCGCCTTCTGTACAGTTGTTTCGAGGCCAACGTCCGTGCTTCCGACTCCAGTGTCTTTGACCACGAGATGCCGGGTGGTCAGTACACCAACTTGATGGCAAGTTGATGTATATCATTCCCGATAGGCATCTCTGACTTCTTGTCACGTAGTTCCAAGCGGCTCAGTTGGGTCTCGGCACCCAATGGACTGGTAGGTGCATGTTGAATATGTGTCTGCCGTTACTCATATGTCGGCAGAAATCAAGCGGAAGTACATCGAAGCGAACGAGCTCGTGAGTTTGATGATGATCGGGGTAAAATGCTACTAACCTCTTGTTCAACTAAGTGCGGCAACATCATCAAAGTGACGCCTTCGTCCAAGGTCGTCGGCGATTTCGCTCAGTGGATGACGCAAAACAGCCTTTCGAAGGAGGAGGTCCTTGCCCGTGCCGACCAGCTCGACTTCCCATCGTCGGTCGTTGAATTCTTCCAGGGTTACCTCGGCCAACCGGTTGGCGGTTTCCCCGAACCTCTGCGGACCAAAATCATCCGGGACAAGCCACGGATTGACGGTCGCCCGGGAACAAGCATGGCACCGTTGGACTTCAAGAAGATTAAGGCCGAGTTGCGCAGCAAATACGGAAAGCACATTACTGACGCCGATGTGACGTCGTATGTGATGTATCCCAAGGTACGACGCGCAGTGCTTATTAGGGGTTCCGCAACTGATTATATGCGTGTCATTAGGTCTTTGAAGAGTACCAGAGCTTCCAGGAGAAGTATGGAGACCTCAGGTGATTAACTTCTTTCGTAAAGAAGGGAAGCGATGGGTCATTAATTTTCATCAATCAGCGTCATTCCTACACGCTACTTCCTTGGCCGGCCTGAAGTAGGGGAGGAAATGCACGTCTCCATCGAGAAGGGCAAGACGCTCATCATTCGGCTTATGGCGGTGGGGCCTGTGGTCGAGGGCCGCGCGCAACGCGATGTTTGGTTCGAGGTGAACGGTGAAGTAAGTGATAGCTGTGATAGTTTGCGGCAGAGTTGCTTACCTGGTGCATGCTAGGTGCGGGCGGTCTCTGTTGAGGACAAAAACTCCGCCGTGGAAACTGTGTCGCGCGAGAAGGCGACATCGGACCCTGGCTCTGTTGGAGCACCGATGTCGGGCGTCGTGGTGGAGGTCAGGGTCAAGGAAGGCCAAGAGATCAAGAAGGGCGATCCTCTTTGCGGTGGGTGAACTTAGTTCTGCTCGAAGATTCTAGCTAAAGGTAATTTTTGCAACCATGCAGTGCTGAGCGCCATGAAGGTAAATATACGTGTATCATCACCCGCATTGCACCCTACTGACCCCGGCGCGTGTACAGATGGAATCTGCTGTGACAGCACCCGTTTCTGGTCGCATCAAACGTGTTGCAGTGCAGGAAGGTGAGTGGCTGATGGTCAGATCTGGTGGCCGTATGCTCATGCCTCGATCTGTATTCAAGGCGATTCTATCACTTCGGGCGACTTGACTGTTGAGATTGTGCATTGAGAATATTGTAGGGTCCACAAGAATAGCGAAGAATCATGAAGGTGTATAAATACAACTACTAGCAAACTAGTAGCGGACGAATCCTGTCAGAATACGTCATGTAGAATTTTCGATGTAGCTTGCAGTCTCTTTGAAATAGCATTTCAAGCCAAGTTTATTCACATGCAGCGAGCAATGCGATAGCACTTGATCTCCCATAGGCTGACCTTGAAGCTTGAAGCTTGAAAGAATACTGTAGGTGACAAGTCGATCTCCAGCTGCATGTCAAAGGCGAGGCGCGACTTCCCGGGCGTAAAGAAAGGTCAGGAATTGCAAATTCCACGCTAGAAACCTACTCCCCGAAAGAAACGACACAGGACGGAGATGGTATCAGGTCAACAGAGCTCAACAGAGCTCAATTCAGCACTTCGTCACCGGCAGTGCTGCCTGGCCAGCATATCATGTGTACGCTGTAGAGCCAATGGAGAAGAAGCGGGGTCGCTGCATCAGATGATCCAAAAACAAACTGACGGAACAACCAAGTGAGTGGATGCTTCGTCCACATACGGACCATCGAAGCTTTAGGCCGCCGATGGACCAGGATTGGATTAAGAGGTCGTGTATGCATGGCGTCGGCCCTTCTAAGATGGTGTTCGGGTTCTCGAAATCAACCCAACAACGTCATAATTTTTAGAACGTGCGATGTGGGAAGGACGTCGGTTCGGCTAGTTGCACATGAACTTCGAGAAACTGGATGGAGTAGCGCTGGAATGCGAATAGAAGAGGGCTGCCCTGAACCCGGGGCTGAAGCTGTCAAGGAAGGGGCAGGTCCGTCCATCGGAAGGCGTCACCCGTGCATTACAAGTTGCAAAATTACAGTGGACTAGTCTCAGACAGCCATGAGACGCGAAGCCGCATGCAACCGCTCGATAATCTCATCATGCAGCTCATGAACGATGTCCTATGGGAGTTGCATGAGAACGCCACCGGCAAAATAACGGTGAGAAGGGGACGCACCTTTGCCGGCTTCACTTCTTTGACAAGCCCCACGCCTGTGCCCGCCCATACCACCCTGGCCTCCGGGTCACCCCTCTGCGCGCCCTCCGCAAACTCTTTCTTCACATCCCCGATGTCTGCGCCGTCAGCGACCTTCTGCACAGCAGGGATGCGCAACCCTCGGCCGTCAACGCCAGCAGGCCACCCAAGCGAGTTATTCACGATATCGAACACGCCTGAGCGAACGCTGGTCGGCGGCCGCCGTGAGGATGGCCTGCTTGCGAGGCTCGGGGTACTGTGCCTCTGGAGTGAGGAGGAAGCGCGTGCCTAGGACGGCACCGCCTGCGCCGAGGGTCAGGTATGCGGCAGCCTGGATGCCGTTCATGATCCCGCCAGCGGCGAGAAGAGGCGGTGCTGTCTCCTTCTGCAGAGCGGTGGTGATTTGCGTCAGGAGCGTGACGAGGGATGGAGCGGCGGCATAACCATGTCCCCCTGATTCATTTCCTGCTCGGACGTGAATCGGACGTTCGATGGACAGAACGTAGTGAAGAAGCCGTACCTTGCGCCACGAGGACGTCGACCTTCCAGTCCCGGACTGCGACCAATGCTTGCTCTAGAGTGCCGACCTGGACAAAGATCTGCGTCTTCTGGCCCTGGCCCGCCTTGTTGTCGAACTCGCGGACGAATTCAATCCATCGGAGGGTGTCCTCGCCACATGCGAACCATATGGCTTGCACTTGGTTTTGGAGAGCAATCGCGAGCAGTTCGACATCCGGGGACTTAGGTTTCTCGAGCCTCCAGGCAAGAAACCCGACGCCAATCGGAAGGGGCCCTGAAGGGACATTGAGGGCCAATCTGGCGATATTGATTTGATTGGTGAATTTCGCTGTGCCGTCATACGCTAAGGAGAGATATCTGAACATAGTCTAATACGACGCTCAAGGGCTGGACGCACTGGGGGCTACGAATCCGAAGCCTCCTCCGAGGGAGACTTGGGCAGCCAGAGCACCCCCGCTAGCCCCTGCCATGGGGGCGAGCACTACAGGAGTACGCACGCCTTTGTAGATGATGTCATGAGGTGAATTCCGAGTGTAGACCAAGATGGCTCACGCAGAAGGCTTGTGATGGAGGTCTTGATGGACATGCTGGCGGTCTACGATTTTGAGATTTTGAGGCTCAAGAGACAAAGCACGCTGTTTTAACTTAGAGAGCTCTGAAAGCAGAACATGACTCGTACTGCCTGAAGATCGGCCGAGCGATCAGCTGCTGAACGTAGAAGTATTCAAGGAAGTTACTAAGTAAGGGTCGTGCACTGTGACTCTAGTCATGTCATCAACGAGCAGAAGCGCCCTGCAGTCGGCCGTGCACGATTCGAAAGGATTTGAAAGTAAGAGAGGAGCAACGGCATTGACTACTGTAATTGAACGGGCGGGTCTCAGTCTCTGCATCGCGTCAGTCGATCCCCGCGTTGCTTGTCCGTGTTTGTCGACGTCCAATCTGTCTTCGCGTCGCGACTGTGAGGCTCCTCATCGTCGCTGCCATGCCCAGGCTCCCTCTCCACCTCTTCAGGGCCCTGCGCACTGTTCAAGCGCAGGCCCATCACCTTCCAGTTGTCAATCGCCATGCGGCGGTCATCCCCGCCACCCGTCTCTCATTCCTTGCCACGCGTCCTTCGCCGATGAGCCTAGGCAGTCTTCTCCCTATGGCCAACGGGCCTACCTTCGCACCTGCGTCTGTACAGGTCCGGCATAAAGCCCGCGGAAACGAGTATCAACCGTCACAACGAGTCAGGAAGCGTAGGCACGGATTTCTCGCGAGGCAGAGGTCTGTGGGTGGCCGAAAGATTCTGGCGAGGCGGAAGGCGAAGCAACGGCGCTATTTGAGTCACTAGTCTGGTGCGGTTCTTTCCTACTCGCTGTTTTGTATTCTTTTTGATTCTGAGCACCATTCAGGCTTTTGTTCCTGGAGTTACACATGGGCAATAGAGAGCACCTACGAGATTCGTCGCGTCTAAGTTGGGTAGAATGGAAAGGGCGCATACATTAATCCATCTATGTTTAATCCAACATGGCGACAAGTCCGCAAAATAGGTCCTATTCACATGATAATACGAACAAAAATCCTACAAACACTATCCAGTAACAATTCACGCTTCAGACACAAGACGCGAAGACGCCTGCAATCGCTTGACAATATCGCTGTGTAACTCACGGACAATATCCTGAAGTACCCAGGTAAGTACATCGTAAGTGAACAGCGTGGAGGAAGCAAGGAAACACTCACCTGAGCTGGCTTGACTTTCTTCGCCAATCCTGACCCAGCTCCAGCGAAAATAATCATAGAATCGAGTTGACCCTTCTGCATTCCCTCTAGAAAGTCCTCCTTCACTTCCTTGAGATTTTTGCCCTCAGCTACTTTTTGGATAGCATCGATGCACAAAGCGCGCGCGTCAACACCATCAGGGAACCCACTGAAACCACCCATAATGTCGAATAACTCCGACCGCACGGTCGCGGACGGGTCGGCCGCCATAATGGCCTGCTTGAACGGCTCGGGATATTGGGTCTCGGGGGTCAGCACGAACCTAGTGCCAAGGACTGCACCAGAGGCGCCGAGTGTGAGGTATGCGGCCACTTGCGCGCCGTTGGTGATGCCGCCGGCGGCTAGAACGGGGACAGGAACACCCTTTGGATAGGCAGCCATAATTTGCGACACGAGCGTAAAGAGCGATGGAGCAGCGACCCATCCATGGCCACCCGACTCATTTCCTATCGATACGCGTAAGCTTGTGATGACAATTTTAATGAGCGAAGTGATCAGCCGAACCTTGTGCCACAAGAATGTCGACCTTCCAGTCGTTGATGGCGGTGATCGCCTGGCTGAGAGTACCGACTTGAGTAAGAACGAGCGTCTTGTGGTTGTCGCCCGCCTTCTGGTCATACTTGCGGATGTACTCTATCCACCGAGGTATATCCTGGCCGAGTGCAAGGAAAATCGCCCGCACGCGGTTCTCCAGAGCGATGTCCAGCAGCTCGATAAGGTCAGGCTGTTGCTCAAGCATAAATCCAAGGAACCCAGCACCGATCGGCAACGGCCCGCGGGGAATGTTCAATGACGCTCTGGCGATGTCGAACTCTGCGCGGAGGTGCTTGGCGTCCTCGTAGGCTGTCCGTAAGGTCATGTCGGGCACAGCAGAGATATATATATATACTCGTACTCACAGACGCCAATGTCTTTCATCTTGATCTGGGACGCCAGGAATCCGAAGCCGCCGCCGAGCGTGACATGGGCGGCCAGCGCACCCCCGGCCGCGGTGGACATGGGCGGGACCACGATAGGAGTGCGAATACCTTCGTATGCGCCGAGGTCAATGACACAAGCCTCTTAATTCCTTTGCATTTCAGCGACTTACCGAGAAGGCTGGTAATTGACGTTTGGATCGACATGGCGTTTGGGAATAACGACGATCGCGGATCATATTCTTGCTCGTTTTATATCCATAGTCAGACGGAGGTATTGACTCTCCAAAAGTCCACACTCGAGATCCCTGAGGCATCCCCTGAGGACCCTGGCCCTTACTGTCATGACTGTACTACGCCGAATTGACATAGAGTGCGCTAATACAATCGATTGCTGAGCGCTGGCGGCCAAGTGGAGCTCACCTGGGTGTCAGCGTCGAGACTTGCTGTGCATTGCTCGCCAAGAGCTGGATTGTCGAGCTCGACGGAGGCAGTGAGTACAAGTGCATGTTCTTGGAAGTTGCGCTGCGCAGTCTCAGGATCCACTCAGTGCACAACTCGAAGATTGTTTGTGCTTGTTTGTCGCAATCTTATTGCAGCTGCCTTTGCGCGTTCGAAACTCGTGTTCTGCACCTCTCGTCCATCCTACAGATCGCCCATCATGGTGAGTCCGTTTTAGCCTTTAGCTCTATACTTTGCTGACACTTTTGCGCGACGGTAGCCGCCTCCTAAATCTAAGGGTGGGAAAATGCTCAGCCTCATTAACTGGAGGCTGAAAGTCACCATCAACGATGGTCGCGCCCTCACGGGCCAGATGCTCGCCTTCGACCGGCATATGAACCTGGTGCTCGCGGACTGCGAGGAGTTCCGTCGCATCAGGCCGAAGAAAAAACCCGGCGAGACCGAGGCCGGCCCCGAGCAGGAGATGAAGCGCACCCTGGGCCTCGTTATCCTGCGCGGAGAATCAGTCGTGAGTCTGACAGTAGAAGGGCCCCCTCCCGTCCAGGAAGAGGATAAGAAGACTCAGGTATGCACTTCACACACCGTTCGGCTCCCGTTCTCACATCGCCTGCGCAGCTTCCATTTGGCCCAGGTCGCGGGGCGCCGGCAGGCCGTGGTATGGGCATGATGCCTCCCGGTAAGTATATCATGTCCGTTGTCGATCAGAGAGACCAAGCGCTGACTGTTGTGTATGATCCCTATAAGTCGGTCCGCCGTCACTATCGCGTCCTCCGATGCCGTTTGCGCCGCCAGGCATGCCTGGCCAGCCGCCTCCTGGATTCCGTCCTCCTGGCTTCCCCCCGAATGTTCCTTTCCCCCCGCCGCCAGGCTTCGGCGGACCTCCTCCTGGGTAAGCACTCACAATTGTATGTAGGAGCGTTCTGTTCATCACCGCCGCCTTCGTAGCTTCCAGGGCCCCCCTCAATAGTGGAGGGGCAGTGTGACCCAGTGTATCATTGCCTTCTTGGACAAAACAGGAGCCGGGCCCTAATTGAAGGTATCCCATATCGACAGGTGTATAATGCCGCATCCGGCCTCCAGAGACAGGTTTGTAGATGTATTGACAGTAGGCATTGTCGCGGCGAGCTGCTGGTTCCCAAGGTTCCCAAAGTGTGTTGCTATTTGCTAGCTCCGCTGTTTCCAATGCCACTTGCTTTTACTGTGATGGCTGTTATCCCCCTCGTGACCGCAGTCTGATACGGTTTGTGCGCCACTCCTCTCACTGCTGAGTTTGTTTGCCTGCGTGCCTGTGGGTCTTCGTTGGCCTTTGTTACCTCACGAGCTGCTTCTCCGAGCGATGCGGTCCCTCGTTCCTTTTCATGGCGACGATTCTTCACAGGCTGCTCGAGGATCACCTTCTTTGTTGATCACGGACCAGCGGAGTTGGGGAAAGTGTGAAGAGCTCTGCCGTCCCGCCCAAGTACCGCCCGGCAGGTAGGCCCATCGTGCGACTCTCACCGTTCGCCACTTTGATATGGAGTGCCCTTCGCTGTCAGGTTGTCTAGAGACTTTAGAAAGCCGTCCGGCTTATGGGCAGACACTTGCGCCCCCACTGCCGGCGCCACCTACAGTGTCACCATGCGCGCCGCGGCACTCTGCACATGCAGCGTGTTGGGGACGCAACGTGGGCGTGTGGACGCCCGGGGGGATTGCGCACCTCGATCGCAGTTCTGGAATTTCGTTTTCGTCACTGCGGGTAGATCTGAAGCCTGAAGCTTGAAGGCTCGCGCCGCCTTCTGACGCCGCATTGTGTGCGACGCGCTCAGGTGATGTCTGCGGCCGTGCAGCTCCCGCCCAGCAGCGTGGCCGGGTAGGCGCCTGGGTGTCGTCAGGCAGATTGCAGATTGCCAGGCTGCCGACGTCAATGTGGTCATTGCAATGCGCCGAACGAGCGTGGCGACGCCATCCTGTGGATAATAGCGCACTTGGGGCCACCGCTGATAGAGTTCGTATGAACTCTGATGATGAACGACTGTCCGCAGGAATGTAGGTGCGTGCCTTTGGTTCCATGCGATGTGCCAACAGTTGATATTATGCAACCCGCAGGAGGGATTCCCGACTCCCATGAGTCCTTCACATGGGATTGTGCGCCTACAATACATGCTCGAAATACGGATGGATCGTTCTACTTGAACGTTGCAATGACGACAAACGTTCGATCAACCGGGTGTGCCTCGTGTTGATCGACTGATTAACCACTACGTCCACCCGAGCTTCACGGGGCCTCTATTTAGATCTGCAAGATACGCCTCGAGATTCGAGAATACACAGTCCCAAGTCACAGCCGATGTGCAAGGACCACGGTGCGGAAACGTGTCCTTCCCCAAGATCCTGGACCGTCGATCATGAACACTGACGTCCATGCAAAGGGGATAACAGAAGTCACTGATAGTGGCGGGCCTTCTGTGACATCGTCGTCCAGCGAATACTGTTGCTTCCTTTCAGATAACTCAGATTGGTGGGTTCCAAGCCTGCTTGTATGTGAGTACGAGCTGACAAAATTATCATGTCATCTGATCAGATCTCAGGAAGAGAAACCCGAACAGACCTATCCCTCGGGACGCACAGTTGGCAACTTGGCATGGACGTCCTAGGATAGCATAGCCGGTCTGGGCTAGGGTCTCTGCAGGGTCTTGAGTGGTCTTGGGTGCCAAGTACGCAGGCAAGCTGCCACAGATGCTTCCGTTTCGACGATAATTCATCTACGATTTAGACGGCGAAGCCATTTCGCATTGATGGGGTGGCGCAGGTGGCGGCGCCGTGCCTGTCGGCGCACGAATCGCGCGCTTGTCGGCGCTGTCAGCGGCGACGACAAGCCTACGGCGTGCCCGACAGGACGGCCCGCTAGGGCTATAGACTGCGCCCGCCCGCCCTGGCTAGCTGCAGGCGCGAGCTAGAAGCGGCGTGCAAATCGCATAGGCGGGCTTCTGCCAATTCTTTCCTGGTAAGAATGGCCTGACTCTGCCAGGAAAAGCGAGCGCGTGCGCGCGGCCACCGGATGGAAGTCGTCTGTTAAGCTTCGAGCAAGATAGGACGCCTCCGTGACGGCAGGGCAAGGGCGACATATCGAGCTTAACCTTGTTGCCTCAGCTGACCTCTGCACCCTCACACGTGCTGATTGCGAGCACGTTTCGCCAACGTACAAAAAATGCAGGCTCCATGCACATGTCGCAATAGGCGCAGAGCCCGCGCATCGAATGGTGCGCCCCAAATATTGGATGATTAGGCGGCTGCCTTGGGCGCGGTGGTACAGCACCGGAGGATTCGATAGCAATCGAAGGATCCTAGCCGACGGACATAGCGTTACATTGCGCAGCTATGTATTGAATGCGACAGATCCAGATGCGGATCTACCTCCGCTGAACTGGGCCAAAGAATAAAATTATGCAGCCGCGTCGGCGGGGACGCACCAGCGGATGCAGCGCTGTTGCATCCGTCTCCCGCGTCGGGGCTGTCCTCCGGTCCCACATTCGAGACCACGATCTGGGAGGCGGAGCGGCAGAACCTGGGCGGGGACGTGCAATGGTCCGGGCGGGACTGAGGACACACGGGAGTCATGCTGAGATAAGGCGTATTGGGAATAGATCGTGTAGCGCTGACGACTGCGAGGGTGTGCGCATGCCCGGGTCCGACGCCATCGCGGGTGTGAGACACGCTATACTTGGCCGGTGTCGGCCCTGGCAGCGAAGCTCGCCGCGAGGGAAGCTGCCCGCGCGCGTCGGCGGGTGCGGTGTGGCTTGCATGGACAACGTCGGGCGGGCTGACTCGCATGCGCACCAGGAGGGCGCCGAAAGCGTGCTGGGCGTTGCGCATAGGGCCAGCTGATTTGCAAACGCGCCGGGGTGCTGGGGTGGGAGGGTGGACTTACAGATCTGGGAAATCTTGAGTGAGTGGTCGGGGGCGGTGGGCGCGGGGGCCTGGGCTATCGCATCAGGACTCTTTGAATGGCACCGCGGCAACGGGCTTCGAGAACACGGACGGGGCTTCCTGACAACTGTATTGTATTCGCCGTGTCCTGGACGTTGCCCGCAATTTTAGCCCTGCGCTGCCTCGGTGGAGCACGCTGTGATACCCACCACCTTCCATGATCCCGCGGCGGTCCCTTGTTTGCTGATCGCGAACGCTAACTTCCCTGCTTCAGCATCAAACACTCCCGGAGGAAGGCACACGTACGGACTGCGTCCCCGTCTAAGGCTGGGGAGAAAACATCTCTATAATGGGGCGATGCAATATGCAAAATAGACAGTACAAATAACATACTCGTACACGCACATCGGACGATAGATGGTAGTGATCGATGGAAAAAGATGTGCAGAGGGGGGAAATCACAGAGGGTGTGGGAGTGGGGTCATGTGCAGTGTAGAAGGCAACGGAAAAAGGGGGACAGCCGAGACACAGGCACATGGAAGAGGGGGTGCAGGGAGGGTGGGTATGTGTATGAATAGAAAGAACATCATGGATTGAAAGAGTGGACCGGACATGCGACGATTCAGTGTAGACAGTTGTGTTGGGACGGAATTGTGAATATGCTATTTAAGGAACGGCTGTTGAAATGTAGATTTTGAGGGAGGAATTTTGGATGCGAGGGGGGGTAACGGCCTTTCCAACAAGCGGATGGTGGGAAGACTGGAGAGAAGAGCCCGAAGGCGACGGTCGCGAGATGAGTCCGTAGATGGAAATGATTTGGGCATGAATACAAAGAATGAGAGAGCCGAGAAACCGAGACGTCTATGAGATGTGCAAAACCGATCATGAAATGTGTATGCGCGCCGCCTTGCGTCCCCGGGAGCGGAACGCTGGATGCTCGGCGGCGGCGGCTTGCAGTGGGGCAGTCGAGTAGACTTGCCTCTTGGGTGCAGACGAGTTCAAGAACCAGCCAGACAAGAACTCATCCTCTCGGCTATCCCATTCGCCTTTCGACGGCAGGAGGTCCTCGTCGGGCACCGCGAGGGGAGAGGCCACCCCGCGATGGGCGCGTGCAAATACTGTAAATGGTGTTGCATCCAGTCCTTGGACGGACGCATCGCGCGCGAGCCGTTTTTGCGGAGGGGTAGGCTTCGCTGCGGTAGGGGCAACCCAGGTCCGCATCTGGGTCGCGAGCGTGCCCAAAACGGACGGCTTAGCTACCTCCGGAGACTGAACACGAGAGGAAGCGGGGGTGACGACGGAGTCGGTGAAGAAAGAGGTGGTCATGCTGAGCTCATCCGCCGAGTGGCGATGAAGAACAGCGTCGTCGGAGGATTGAGGAGTGAGAATCGGTTTTGACGGCGTCGGCTGCGCCGGACGCGGGGACGAGACTGAGACGGACGGGGGGAGGGGACGACGGTGCATGTCGAGGAGCTTTGGTCGGGGGGTTTTGGGGGAGGAGCCGCGACTGGCCTCCTCCTCCGGGGGAAATCCAGGCGAGACCTCGCGGGCCCAGGCCAGAATGCCGGCATGATCATTTCCCGTCCAGCGGCTGGTCGAGGGAACAGTAGCGGACAGATATGCTTGGTCGTGCTGTTCAAAGATAGAGGATGGAGTGGACGGGGAGTGGTTGTCCGAATGGTAGCATTCTGCAGAGCAGTAGACGTCTCCGCTGCCGCTGTTTCCGTCCTAATGGGGAGTTAATGAGAGCGACGAAGACATGACGGAATGATACGTACGAGATGGCGGCTGCAAGCCAAGCACCAGTCTGTGTCCATGACGAATCGTAAGAGGGATGGAGGGAGCTAGTTGGGGAGGAATGAGGGGGCGGTGAGGAGGCAGTAGGGATCAGGCGACCTGGAGTCTTATACTGAATGCGGAACCAAACAGGGAAAAATAGCTGGCGGAAGGCAATAAATCTGAGATGAAGCTGGAAGCATCTGAGATCTGGCTCGGCTAGCCGAGATCTGTCCCACTTTTAATTTTCATTTTTGATTTGCGTCCATGGACCGTCGACGCTCGCGTGGACGAGGACGCATCTACATCGTCCGAACAGACAGTAGTACATCATTCAGCGCCATCCACCCCGCAAGACAGCCCTCCAGCACACTCATCTCACTCAAGCACTCCATCGCCGCCAGTCGTGTCTTGCTTCGCCCGACAGGTATGGCCTGTGAAAGGGTCAGCTACCTCACCACCTGTCTCCCACCCTACTCACATCAACGTAGTCACCCATCGCTGCACTGCTGTCCAGATCCGTACCCCCTCTTAGCCGATTTAATCTTCCTCGACACAATGAGTCCACCGTGTGAATGATTCCACCCAGGATCTACGCGTCGTCTCCAGTCAGCGACGCCATTGTCTTTCAGGGTCATATATAGCTCCTTCTTTCTCACCTCACACGCTACGTCGTCACCGTATGTGTCGGCCTTGGGCTGCGTCGCTACCTCCCCAAGCGACGCCCCTTCCATATGGCTCTGTACTTCCGCTACGCGTTCCAACAGTCCTATTGTTCTATAAGCGGGTTCCAGCCTGCTCTTCTCGTCTTTCTGGTATAGCACAATGAGCCCGCACATCACCCACAGCGAAGGTGAGATCGACCCATCCGCCCTCACACACAACAGGGGCGCGTCGTCCGGCGGCGCCGGATCGCCGGAGGTATGCTCTCCGTTAACGCCGCTTGACACCAATGCAGAGTCCGCCCATCCCTGGTGCCCGCGCCATGTCTGAAGGACTTCCACGAACACGCCGCTGTCTCCCCACGACGACCCGCCGGTCAGACTAGAAGCGGCCCACGCGGCCTCCGCTGTCCAGGTTATCATGTCGTTATCGTTCCCGTCTAGAGCAAACCCGTAATGCACAAGCAACTCTGCGTTGGTCAGTTTCTCCCCGTACGTGTTGAACACCTCGACCCCAGGGGGAATTGTCGCGTTAGAGACCATTTCGCATGTACTCTCGTCCGCGTCGGGGCGCGCCTGGGCAGCGTCGCGTGGGACCAGATCCGGCGAGACCTCCGCGTCCCGGTCGTGGGGGCACTCGAAGAGGGAGCCGCACACGGCACAAACGTCATGATCTGACTGTTCAGGCAGGAGGGCAGCACGGATCGCGGACACGGTACGGAGGGATTGTGGCGTCAGCTTCTCCAAACAGAAAAGAGGTGCAGTGGGAGTACCTCGAGATGGACGTGGTGGTCCTGGGTATGATTGAATCTGTATATGGAAGGTCCCGCCCCACCCGGGCCACTATCAGCTTCGCATTCTCAGGAGCGCACCACGCCCGACAGCGGCGGCACTCACGCGTCGGCGATGGGCACCATCGACAGCCCATGGTACGCGTCCACTACGAACGCGCGCGAGCTCACGAGGGCGAAGGCGTGGCAAAACGTGCGCAGCGTCGTGGGCAGCCCGCGGCGCACCAGGAGCGGGTGCACCGCGTCATGGTAGAAGCACCGGACTTCTTCCTGCGATAGTAAGTATATCAGTGCGCTAGTGCAGCCTCCTATTGAATCACCACGCACCACGATGCTGCGCCCGGTCTCGCTCACGAAGTGCGCGGAGGCCTGCGTCCTCTGCAGCCATTGCGCGGCTTCCGTGCCGTCAGCATCAGTCGGCCCCGTCCCATCGGACACGACATCAGAACCCCAGAAGAGCGCGATGCTGAACCCGTCGCCAGTGTGCGGTAGTGATGAGAGGTAGCCGAACCAGCGGGACGCTTCCCCGCGCAATCTGTAACGTCAGCGAAGATCGCACGCTCGGCATTGTCCTGGATCGGCGACAAACAGGAAGATCTCACAGTTCAGAGTGCACCGCCAGTGCGAGTGCGAGCTGCGCGCCGATGCCGTAGGGCGCGTGTTCGATGTGGTCCGACAGGGAGCAGGATCGCGCGGACAGCACCGCTGATTTCGGTATGAAAACAACTGTTGCGATCAACGTGTACACTGGTCAGCGCTGTCATGCAAGTCGTCGCCGACGCGGGGGCGTGGATCAACGTGTCTGAGAGGGCGAACTTACGTGAGGTCGAGCAGGGTATCAGGTCCTTGGAACGGACTGATATTCCAGCGTTCTCATCGTCGACAAGTTCGAGCCTGGGATCTATTCGGATGCCGTTGTGTGTGGACCAAGCTAGAAGAGTTCTGATCCGGTCTGACGGGAGTCTCAACGTAGATGAGGACATCGGCCGTAAGAGGTGGAAGTACAAGGTACGCGGCACAAGGCGAGGCTCTAGGTACTGTACTGTCATTATCAAATCTGGCTGACTAGATCAACGTCTGTTCGTCACTGCTCCTTTTTCTCGCTTTCTGTGGACTCTGCGATGCTCGCAGTGTCTGCCTGCTGCTGTTTCTCGAACTTCGCGATCTCACGTGCTTCGACACGCCGGGCGTACTCCTGCCCGGCCTGTGCAAGAAACACATGTTAGTTGGCGAAGCGAGCAGTGGTGGTTCGCGTGCTCACCTGCAATGCCAGGATTGCACCCAGAAGGACGATGACGATGGTGTTGCCTGCTGATGCAACGCTCATCGCCTCGATCTGGTCGTCGCGCGTGTCAATGCCCTGAATTGGCGCGACCACTGTCCGTAAAGCGGGTATAACGACGGCCGTGTAAACCGAGATGCAGAAAATGAAGATGACTGATTCCAAAGTTGCATGAGCAGCGTCGTGCTAGTTGACTAGGGAGGACGAACCTAGGGAGCCTCCATCGAAAAACATCGCACTCTCATCCCACTTGTGCACCTTGCCTATCAGCGACAGCACCGTCACACCCATCATGCCGTGCAGCAATGCCTACAATAGGATCCAGTCAACCAAGGCACAACCGCGTGGAAAGAAGGACGTACTTTGATTGCTGGTGGTGCATTGAAGAAAGTCGTGTAGAATTGAAAGCCATCTTCAACCGTTTCGTCGGAGAGCGTGACAAATAGCACGCGGTGGTCGACGTTGAAGCATGCGAACAATACACCTAAGGACAGGCGGTCAAGTATGGTCCCCTTGCAGAGTGCCCCACATACCTAGAAAGAAACATACAGACGACAGCACTGCAGCCTGACGAAAGCCCATGATGGAGAGAAGGAGAACCGAACGCGTCCGCCGAGTCCGGGAATGATCGAGTTTGCTCTGCACACTGAGTTCTGTTGACACGTACGCTCCTTGGCGTTACAATTTCAATTCACGTGTCAGTACTTCAGTGGTTGACATTTCATAAATGCATATTTAATTGCTGTCTTCCATCGTGAATAATTGGATCCATGATCATACAGCAAACATCTGGAAGCGAAGCTGAAATTCCGAAACCATTTGGACAGACCGTCATCCTGTGGCATCTCGACACAGACCAGCACCGGATTTGTACATAGTAGTAAACAGTGTCCGACAAACAGGTGTACGTATAATATAGCCATGAGTGATGCAAAGGGGTATACGACTATGATGGCAATTAATCAGACAAGCATAAATCGGCCAAAAAAAAATAAGTACAGTATCTGCCGACACCGAACGCGAGCATGAACGTGTTTGAGCAATCAGACCCCTGACTACCTTGCTGCGTGGGATGGCGAATGTGTTGAAGCAGAGTCGCCTCCAGTACCAGAATGAGGGGGATGTGGGGATGCAGGTGGACGTGGTGACACAGGAAGTCCCATCATGCGACTGTGTCGTCGCGAAGCGTTAGTCGATGTGGTGATGTTCAAGCCTCGAGACGCTGCTACGTTCGAGGCACGCGAGCGGATGGTGGACAAGCCGTCTGCCTCGGATATGTCGGCGGTTGGACCCGTGTCACTGGGTATTTCGTTATCAGTGGCATCCGTGCCGCTCTCGTCGTGCACTGAAAGATCATCGCCGTCTTCTAATTGGGTATCGTCTGGAGCTACAGTTGTCCAGGTTCTATATTAGCCAAGCTGTTGGGGTTGCAGATAGGGATGCAATGAAAGGACGAACCAGATAGTGACCTCCCGGATAAACCAAGTAACTGGTCAGCTGCGGCTTCTGAATACTGACGACTGTTCCGACGACTGATGTCCGATGAATGCTCATGCTCAGTTGTCACCATCTCCCCACGGCTGCTCTCCTCATCGTGAAGGAACTGAGTGTCCGCATCTGCGTCATCATCGATATTAAAGACTCGGTTGAATTCTGCAAGCATGAGGCTCAAAACGCCGGCAGGAATGCCTAACGTTGGGCTAAAGACAATGCCAACATTCCGCATGGTCATCTTGTTAAGATTAGCGTTGTCCACGATCTTGATGAGATGGGCCGTGAGTGCGCGCAGCAAACTATAATTAGCCAGCGGAAGGGCCGAGACGAGACGAGTCAGCTCTTTTACCCTGTCCTTCTGGTCGACCAGATCTATGGATGGGATAGTCAGAGTCGACCAAGCCCTGTACCATCAGACGTACCTATAACTTTAAGGAAGCGCATGTGTAGATCACGGGTCAGGATACTCGACGGCAATTCGCGGAAGAAACTCTTCAGCAGTCCGGCAATCGCGTGAGGGTCCCAGTACTCGTCTGATGCCAGCAGATCAACATCGCCCTCTATACGTAGGCGTCAGTACCACGCTCGTGTGTAAGCTGTAAGATCGTCACCATTGTTAAACCTGTCCTTGAGGCTCTTGATGACAGCGGAACTTCCACTAAGCCGATAGATACCCTCCTCTTGTTCTGCTTTCTTCCTTTCGAGATACTGAATACATCGGAATACAATGGCAGGAAGGCTTGCTATTTGGGCGATTTCCAACGACTCGTCAATGCTGACGCCAAAAACGTTGCGTGGAACATGGGGGACGGCTTGCGACTTATCTGCTGCTGTTCAGACAGCTTATCAGCGTCGATGAACACATAAGTAAGAGAAAGAACGAACCACCCGGCCGTCCAAAGTTCCAGAACATGCGCGACTTCGCTTTCTCTCTGCGCTCACTTGCTGGAGGTTCTGGAGTGGCCTCTTTCGCACCGAATTTGTAGCCAGCTGGGATTGGCGTGCCATTCATGGGACCAGAGATCTTGACCTTTCCGTTTGCGTCTGGCCTGGGAGTACTTTGGCCTGCGTCTGGCGATGGTGCGCGATCTGGCGCGTGTGGCGTGCTTGGAGTGGACTTAACAGTATCGAGAGTGGGTTGGTAATTAGTCCGTGACGGATGCCTATGCCGCGGACGCTCTGGTGAAGGCTGAGGAGGCCGCCCACGCCCACTTCGAGGATCTGCCAAATCGGGATAGTGACCTAACTCGGAATTGGCACGTGGGGCTGCTACCAGCAAGTCTGCACCCGTTGCTTGCTCCAGCGGGGACGAAGTAGGAAGAGAGCTAGAGAGAGGAGACTCAGACGCAGGCGCAGGCGCAGACGCCGGGTGGCCTTTCTCGAGAAGACGCTTGGCAGTCTGACTATCAGAGAAAGAGGGAATCTGCCGGTCCATCGGGGAGTCGTTGCCTTTCAGCGGACTACCGTGGATGGAAGCCTCGTCGAAATTTGGCGTACTCTGAAAGAGCTTCGCATTGGCAGGGTCCTGAGAAAGCTGAGAGATCGGGACCGCTGGACCTACTGCGATGTCATCCTTGGACATCGCACGCCCAACTTGTTTGCGATCACGATGAACACCGGCGATGTCGACGGGGGCATTAGAACTGGTGCTTGAGCGTGGAGCACCAGCGACAACGCTGGGGTTGATAGACGTGTTGATGGAAGGTTGAGGCTGGCCTGCACTGTTGGACGGTACGGGTTCATCGTTGTACGACCCTGTGACATATCGCACGAGGATATCCACCCATTGATCCCGTTCTTCGTCACTTTCCGCGCAAAGAACGTGTCGATGAGATGAAACGGCACCCTTCCTTGGTTCTATGACAAGGAAGGCATGCCTATACTCATTTTCTTCGTCCGACTCTCGCCTGTCCACTGGCTTCTGTTGCCTTCCTATCTGCGCACCAGTGATGGGTATTGAGCCCAGGTGGGTACCACCGCGCTAAAATGCATTCGCCATTAACTTGAAACGCATGACAGAAGCGCGTTACTTACACTTTCGTAATACTCCAGCACAGGGCCTTGAACCACGAAAAATCTTGTCTTCCAACCACCAAAGTTCTTCCCGCGTTTAGTCAGGTAACCTTCCTTGTAACCTTCGCGTGAGACTGGCTTATTTGTCTCTCTCAAGACGTCCGAGGTTAAGAATGCGACGATTTCATCGTTGTTCTTGACTGGAAGGTTGACCACTCCCTGGAGATACTGCTCCATGATGGCCTGGGGAAAACATATAGTTAGCGACACGTTTGCGCACCCGAGATTTTCACTTACCTTGCGCTGGTCCACTCTAGATGGTGCGTGGTCTTTCCATAACTTTCCGTCAGGTAAGTTGACCATCTTCTTGCCTACAGTCTTTCCAACTCGTGCCCTGATCCGCTGATCCAGCCCTAACACGTCACCATAAGTCTTCTCAATGGTCCAAGGCTCCTTGCCGCTACCTGCGTTCACGAATACAGTGAATGATAAGACATCCTTCCCTCGGTCATTGGGTCGAATAGTCGAGTTTATCACTGTGATACGGGTCCGAGGAAGATCGTGTGGTAGCAGAGGTAATGCGCGAAATTTGGCATTGCTGCTCTGCGACGGCATGATCGAGCTGATTGCCGAAAACACCGACGTATGTTTATCGATCTTTAGGTGAGGGCTGCTGAGACCCGTTGAGCCTGCTCCCTCGGTGTAGGCAACCGAGTTATCATCTGAAAGTGTGGCCGATGACGCGTGATGCACGAATCCAGGGTGCAAAGACGGCGGAACGGATGGAGACTGCGCAGTCGGTTGAATTGACGGAATAGGCTGTGACTCTGGGGGCATAGCGGGGTTGGTGGAGCTTAGATGAGATGGAGGAAGGGGGAAATCTTCTACAGAAGCTCCGTGATGCGTGCCGTTGTTCTCCTCTAAAGAAGGTTTGCCTTCTAGATCGGCGGGGCTTGACGACACAGCGCTTCTCTCTAGCACCGACTCATAGAAACTACTGTCTTCATCTTCCATATCCAGAAACTCGCCGTCAGACAATTCCCTGCGAACTGAGGACTTGTCTAAGGATTGATGAGCCGCAAGGGATGAGGATGGCGACTCAGCCCGACTCTGATCACTGCTATGAACATGCTCCGCCATTTTTGGACTGGGCAATGGGGATTCCTCCATAGTAGAGACGAACCGCTTTGCCTCATCTGGGAGGGATAGGGCAGACTCATGAGGAGTCAGCTGCAAGTGGGGGTCGAGAGTAAGACTCGCGTTGCTAAAGACCGGGTCAACGGATGCCATGGAGGAATACTCCTGCGGTGAAATGCCGCCAGGTGATACAGATGCGCTTGGAGACAGGGATTCCGCTTGGTTGTTCGTCCTCAGGATGTGTATAGAATGAATGTCGTTGGAAGACTCGGCATGTAATCTAGGATTTAAACTATGCGTCCTGGATGGTCCCTGCAAGGTCAGAGGTATTGAAGGGTGCGCATGGACGCTGGGTTCTGGAGGGTGTTCCGGGGTTGAAGATGGTTCATGTGGTTGCGTTTGTGATATCGTGACAAGAGGCGCAGCAGATCGCTGGTGAGCGACAGGTCCAACCGGCTCTGTAACAGCGCCTAGCGTCGTTTCTTTGAGGCCGTGTACAGAAACGATTCCATAAGAAGTCAGTCACCGTCAAACGGGAAGTATGAAACACTCACTCGGATCGTTCGATGAACGCGACTTCGTCGGTGTCCTTGAACTCGAAGAGCCGTGCGACCTGTCAGGAGGGCGGAGGCTAGAGTTCGATACGGGTGGCCTCAAAGCTTTTTCTTTCTCCCTAAGGCTCCTGATTATCGCTTCCGTACTGTGGCCTAGCTCCTGGAGTTTAGCCTTGTAAGCATCCCTCTCCCCCCTGACCCTTTCCAGATCTTTCGAGCTCTGGCTGTACGCAGCACGTGCTTTTTCCAACAGTTTCCATAATTGCGCGTTCTGGCTTGACAGAACATTGCGTTCTGATACTGATTGCTCCAGAGCAGCAATGGCAGGATTTGGTGCGTTGGCATGCGCTGCGAGTGCCGAATCGACAGTTGTGGGTGTCGTGGATTGATGTACAGATGACGAAGGGGTCGGCTTGGGCGTTAATGGGGAAAGTGAGGGATCATGCCCTCGCCTTGGAGGTGTAGCTATGAGGCCATTCATGACTGTTGTCGACAGATTAGATGTTGCTCTATCTAGGGCAACACGCGTGAGATCAAACGACCAGGAAACCGTGGCAAAGCGCGTGCAGAACTAGACAGCTATGATATAGAGGAGCTTACAGGGATAGATCGTGGCATAAGAGAGCCAATGGCCACCGAATCGGAGCAAGTGCCGAGGCCAAAAGGCGTCTTTGAAGTAGGAGGCACAGTATCAGAAACGCACCGACTAGCACGAAGATGAGGCTCACTGCGTAGCAGCCAAAACGGAAACGGCGGTCACTCGGCGAAGTAGAGAAGGAGTAGGAGAATGGGAAGGGGTAAGGAGGAACAGTTTCAAGGTGTCCAGTGGCAGTAAGTAGCTGCAGCTCCAAGCGTTGCTACTCGCCTTCCAAACTGCCTGATAATTATGTAACACGTTCTCACTCGCCGAACAACTCCTTATTTTGCACTGGCATACCTGCCCGCAGCTGTATTCTCTCGCTTATTGTCTCGATCTGATGATGTTCTTTATGGTTGCCTTGTCCTATTGTGATCGTTGCCTGTGAGCTTGAGCGTGAACCTTGATGTTGCCATCAAGCCTATCATAAGCACTTAACTTATGTTTGCTTGCAATTTCAAGTATAAGTATGATGATCAAAGCGGCCTATTAAGTACTCAGTACTGAGTAGTACTTGTTGAAGGTATCGGACAGTCTAGTATGTAGGTACAAGCTAGTTACAATCATACAGTTCGTGATGTTTGTTCTTTTCTTCATGCGTTTGCAGAGCTCAGCCAAACGCAATATATTTGTGTTATTCCTCTTTCTGAATCTGCTCCCCGGTTGAAGCTGAAGTTCCGGTTCTCGCGCAGTATTCAACAGTACTCCGCCTCTGTGCCATGTTCGCCCGCCTCATTCTGCATTTCGCAGGCAGTCCAGTTCGGTTTACTGTGTTTATGGTCAATTGTTGGCCACTCGTGATTTTAGTTTTAGAATGGACGACTTTCCGCGGCCTTATTTCTATGATATGATATGTTTTCGAGGTCATTGAGATTGAAAGTCCGCTGATCTGCGCGACCTGATTGGCCGAGGAGGTCATTTTGGACGTTAGCGAGGCATTTGACAGCTAATTGCAAAACGTTAGGCCGTGTCTGGGAAAAAACCCGGGTAGCATCTGTTTTGATGGCGCTTTACCCCGCTTCCCCAAGCGTCTGCCGCGGTATGCCGCAGCCACCGGCTCGACGGCATTATCGTGCGGAGACGCAAATCGAGGTGGCGCCCAGCGTCACGGTTCAATTTCCGTCATACTCCGTCCCCGCGCGGCCGTCCGACTATTTTCGGGTGATGGCCTAACGTTTTGCAATTAGCTGGAAATGGCCTCAGGAATATCATACCTTAGATTTAAGGCCGCGGAAAGTGCACCAAGTCTTGCGCTGTTATATAGATGATAACGTAAGACCGTACCAATCGGTACATAATAGATGATCGATCTGCTGCTATAGCTGTGCTGCCTGTGCTGCAAGTTACTTACATAGTTGAAAGTATTTGAACTGCATGTTCTGCGTGGCTGCTTCTGAGAGATCTGTGCGACGCTATCCCTGCGACTCTTTGTGTTGAATTTACCCTGCCAGGTCAAATTCGCAGTCACGTATCATACTCGGATAGCATATCCGAGTAAGCGAACAGGTGAGTGTTCCTATCTTCTGAGACATCTCTTTCGCTTTGTCGAGCATATACTGAGAATTTCATAGAAGTCTTGTTGTGGTTTGCTTCTCGGAACTCAAATACTCACATTTGGGTGTGCACACAGGAGGATCGCCATGCTGCCTCCTTGCATCCGTAGCATTTCCTCTCCAGCACGCTGGTCACGACTTCCGCTTTTCCCCCGACCAGTGATTCCTTGCCGTGGACTCTCCAGCACGCGCTGTAGCAGGAGCGATATGAATGTCTTGAAGTCGGTTAACAGTGATGATAAGGATCGGAGCAGTTCAGAGGGTCTTGTGGACAAGCCAGAGCATGCTGTCATTTCGACATTCGATCTCTTCAGTATAGGCGGTGCGAGCCTTATTCATTTTCAATTAGAGCCTCGTGCTAATGCTTCAAACCGGCTATTGCAGTGGGCCCAAGTAGTTCACATACAGTCGGGCCCATGCGTGCAGGAAAGATCTTCATTAACGACCTTGAAGAGCTGCAGCTTCTTGAAAAGGTGACGTTGTGAATCCAGTGATTTGAATCCCTGTATCTGACACTGAGATAGGTCAAAACCCTCAAAATTACCCTGTAAGCCATCCTTCTAGTCCTACTGTGTCAGTAAATAATTTGAGAATGAATAATGCAATATTGTAGATACGGATCTCTGGCTGCTACCGGTATGTAAAGGTGTTTCTGCCCACGATTCTCGTTGATGACCATACCTGCTTATAGGCAAGGGGTACGTGCTCGTGTTTCCCCTATATATGCCATTCCCAATGTACTTGCATACATACAGCCATCACACGCCTCAAGCAATTCTACTTGGGTTGGAAGGTACGTTCATTGGCTTCGCATCCTACAGGCATTGACTGACCAACATATCTCGCATGTACTGACAATTGATTAGGTTCCGATCCGGAAACTATAGACACTGGAACTATCCCATCGCGATATGCTACTATCGTCAAAGACAAGACACTTTTTTTGGGTGCAAAGCATAAAATTACCTACGACATGGATCGCGATATGTTATGGCGTTGGGATCAGGTCTTGAAGACCCACCCAAATGGTATACGATTCTCCTGTTTCGATAACGACGGGAACTTGCTCGCAACCAACGAGTACTTCAGGTCAGCCATCTATTCACGTGTATGGCCGGTAACGAACGTTCATCGATGTTTGAACTTACAGCGTTGGAGGTGGATTTGTAGTAAATGACAAGACTAAAGGTAATTTCCATCTCACGCTCTTCTCTCTCTCGTGTTTATCCCGACCAAAACATAGTCGACGAGAACCTGTTCTACAAGGGTGTCGACAAGAAGAGTGTCCATGGTGCTAGATTACACCAGTTTCACAGCCTGGCCGAACACAACGAAGAACGAAAGTCAGATTTGCAGGACGATGAGCATCCACCTTATCCATTTGCGTCTGGAGACAGCCTTCTGAATTTGACTCGAAAGCACAATGTGTGTCAATCTCGTCCAGTAGCCGAAGTTGGACTGATGTTCCCTTACATGATTCAGATGACCATTTCTCAGATCGTCTATGATAATGAGCGTTTTTTTGGGTTAACAGATGATGAGATATATACCAAGGTGAGTGATAGACAGGTCCAATTGAAATACATCGATGAAATCCATATTTCTTACCCAGCTAATGCGTATCTGGCGTGTCATGGACGACTGCATTCGAAATGGTGTTGCAACCACGGAGACAACCCTACCCGGTCGGCTAGGTCTGCGCCGTCGCGCCCCGATGCTCTATCGGCGTCTTATGCGAGGGTCTGTTAGTGTCGTTCACTCCATGTTGCTCTATTAAAAGATGCCTGCGTCAGTTTTTACCCAGGTGTTGCTGGACCTCATCTGTCGGCAATTGGCGATGGCTCTCAGTCCTATGGATCAATTGAGGCCCCTGAATCCGAGAAGAGTACCAGTAGTGGGCAAACGTCGACCCAAGAACAGACGTCTTTGAACGGACGGAGGCTTGCACGTGCAACGAGGGTGGTAGGATCGCTAGACCATCCCGTACTACCGGAGCAACCCGTATGCAACCTTTCATTCCCTTGTGGTTTACTCTGCTCACTTGTCACTTCATTTGCAGCGTAAAACCATGATTCCCGCAGTTGACTTTCTCTCCTGCTATGCAATCGCTGTGAATGAGGTCAATGCGAGCGGAGGTCGTATCGTTACTTCACCCACTAATGGTGCTGCTGGCGTCATTCCCGCTGTATTGAAGTATATCGTGGAGGCAAGTGCCTGAGATTTCTTCCAATTTTCGGACTTGAACAGTCCGATTTTTAGTTCGTGAGCGATGACCCAGAAAAGTCTGTGAAGACTTTCCTATTAACGGCTTCAGTGAGTCTCCAGTGTCATCAGTAAATTTCTCGGTAACATAGATTCTCGCAGGCTATTGGGATGCTGTTCAAACGTGGTAGCACAATTTCAGCTGCGGAAGGTGGTTGCCAGGCTGAAGTTGGCGGTAATGATGTTTTGCGCGATTGAGATGACTACTGACAGGTTGTCACAGTTGCTTGTTCAATGGCCAGTGCCGGATTTGCAGCTTGCATGGGAGGTTCGTCTATGGTATACCTTCACTACATCTAACTCACCGTTACCGTACAGCATCACCGGAAACCGTTCTCCAGGCTGCAGAAATTGGAATAGGTATGACATTTCTGACCTTCCATCTTTTACTTCCCCATTAACTTCCGTGGCGCTATTTAAAGAGCACAATCTTGGCTTGACTTGCGATCCTATAGATGGATTGGTGCAAGTGCCTTGCATCGTAAGCGTGACTACATATATCAATCTTCAAATAGTATTAACATCATGTGTCTTCCAGGAACGCAACAGTCTCGGCGGTCAGTGAATGTACTTATGCTGCTCAGGCCAGGGTGCTAAACCTTATCGGTTCCCAACTACAGCTGTCAAAGCTGTCACCGCGGCCCAGCTATCCATGGCTGCGGATGGTGTTTACAGTGTCACCTTGGACGAAGCGATTGAAGCAATGCGGCTCACGGCAGCAGACATGAGCGTTAAGTACAAAGAAACAAGTCTTTCGGTACGTGATCATCCTATCCTCGCGTGTCTTACTTGATGATGTGCGTTTTAGGGCCTAGCCGTGAGTATTGTCTCATTATACAAATATCTTTGCTCAACCTTCCACAGACCACTGTTCGCATCCCGCTCACAGTTCCTGCTTGTTAACTGCTGCCGACAATATTCCATAAGGTATTTCCGACATCTACTCGTGCTTGGGTCCTTTAATACTTTCGCATATGGACATTCTGGATCTTAGGTGTATTTTTCGTGACATCATATCCCGCAGAATATCCCTCCTCGATATCTAGAAACGTATACACAGCTAGAGTACAGACTATGCATGGATAATCATACTACGGCTTTGCGGGAATGGCCGAACCATCTTGAACAAACACTTGCAGTTCTTGTAACCGATTCACCGACGCTTCAATATCAGCCTCTATATCATGGTGCCAGATATCTTCCCACAAGTCTTGTAGATCGGCCTGTCGCTCTCTGAGACTAGGTCCTGATGGTCCATGACCCTCATATACATCCCCAGATTGTTTGCTCTGTTGTAGCACGGAGTTTGCTCGGGGCTCGCGGATGCGATCGTATGCTCCAAGTATAGCCTTCACAGGTATAAGAATGAGGGAAATTTAGGTCCTATGGGATACACGCACCTCCAAATTAGATGCGTTCGCCTGCGGATGGGCTAACAAGCGTGTAATCACGTATGAATCCTCGATACCCTGGCCGGCGCCGGCGCCGAGATGAGGTAGCATAGCATGGGCCTGTTTGGAATATTAGTTGCTTCCGAAGAATCTGTTCAGTTCAGCCCGGGGACTGACCGCGTCCCCGACTAATGCAACCCTTCCCCTCACGAAAGACGGGAGAGGCGGATACAGTCCATGTAAGGACCATTTCGTTGGGTTTTCTATAAATTGGAGGACCGTTCGCGCATCGTCACCCCAGTCGCTGAATTGACTCAATAGTTCATCCTTGGACGCTGGAACAACCCAAGGCTCCTCTAGGGGGAAGGATAAGTGTCCCATGGGCAAGCTAAAGTCTGTTACGAAAGCCACGACGTTTAGCTGGAAGTTGAGCGATCTAAGTGAATATACCGCAGAGCTAAGAGCCCAAGAATTCTTACAACTTTTTGCCTTCGAATTGAGAAGGTAATAATATGCTAGAAAGAAATCAAGGCTGTGGATATTCAAATTGAACCACGAGGAAGCATACATACCCTCGAATCTCCCATCCAGCAAATTGGCATGGGTGTGAGTTGTGTCTTGACGCCGGCTCTCACGAGTTCCTCGATGCTGGCAAGACCACGATAAGCCACGGTGTTTGTGAATGTCGGCACATAAGGAGCAGAGGATCCGTGAACGACAAAATTGCGGACGGAACTCTTTATACCATCAGCACCTATAACAAGATCTGTTTCATGCGTTGTGCCATCCGAGAAATGTAGGACAATAGGTGATCGCTCGGCGCTTGAGACAGATATGTCTATGCAACGTTTATTGAAGTGTGTAGGAGTGACTTGAGGGTCAATAAATTTGACCAGTGCATCGAGGAAAGAGGCCCTGAAAAAGGTCACGATCAATCATTCGCGTGCCTCTCTTGCGTGTGCTGAAACGTGCCGATAGATTCCTAGCCCAAGATCGTCTTTACGTGCAGGATACTAAAGACGGCCAGACAGTATGAGTCTATCAGCTTCAGAGGCAATAAAGAGCATACATTGTATACGGTAGCATGACCACTAGTGCCTAATTGAAATTTAAAAGGCCGGACAGCCGGCGGGTCTTCGAATGAAGATGCGGCTACATCTTCCAGTAAACCAAGATATCGCAAAACACGAACAGCATTAGGGCCTGTTCATGATTCAGCTTCACAGAGTAGACTGGCATGCTTCAAGTTTGATACCAATGCCAACGCCTGCTCCAACTTCTCCATACTTTGACTGTGATCATTGCATGTAAGCATGGATGCAAGGTGAACGGGAAGATATCTGGGGAGGTAATCCTACCGCTGACTCGAATATTTCAACCTGAATACCAGCTCGAACAAGACCGATAGCACAGACAAGGCCACAGATTCCGCCGCCTACGATAGCAACGCGGAAATCTTTCTGCGAATGACTGTGTGCTGGGGAAGGTTCAACCATGACCAGAAGCTGCTTTGCGAGAGGAATGAGTTAGCCAGAGAAATTGGGGGGAGAGGGGGAGGGGAGGGTTTGATCAAGCGAGTGGACCGCAGCGCTTCCGCGTATATATAGTCGCGACGACTGCGATATCGCAAGACACCTGACGCGCTTCGCAGACTGAACAGTGAAAACTACAGACCGACACGGCAGTCAGGATGGCCAGGGAACTCCGATTGTCCCAAATAACATGGGAACGAATGAAACACGGATCGCCGGTGTTGAAACGGATGTAGCTTCGTCCACGATAAATATAGGTAGTCATCATAGAGGCATACACGCTTGATCAGAGAGATTAACTGCCATGCCTATGGGAGAGCGCAGAGCAATATTGTCGTCAAAGCTATTGCTGAGATCGAACTGTCCGCCCATGGCCGACCAGTCGCCGGCGGCGAGCAGCCTAAGCTAGTGTACAACTGAGTCGGAGAGATTGTACAGTATTAAGTAATCGGCTGAGGCCGATTCGGTCATGGGCGTTTGACTTCGTTTGACCGTGCCGGTCGCACGGCCGGCGCGCGCTCCGACTCCGTCTACTTATACACAACGACGTTGTCGTACATTGGGGACTAGTCACCCTGTAGCTCATCGCGGCTCTAGCACAACTCTGTACGTGGATGCTCAACCGTTTCAAGCTACATCCATTGACGCTAATTCATTGATTGGTGTTCACAGACCCTCGATCTAGCCTTGTTGCGTGTCGGGTGACTTGGAAACTAATGCCTTCATGGCTGTCTACGTTGGCCTCTGTAGGGATGGCTATCGGGCCTCCTCTAGTCTATGCTGATCAGGCATACTCTATCATACGCAAGCGGTTCGTAAACCTGCCACGATTTGTGCTATACGTTGCCTGACTTGCCTCTCGCTTTCACAATTTGACATCATAGAGACTCGACAGGGTTTTCTCGTGATATATGCGCAGTGTTGTGAGCATCCAATCTGTGGCATATATTCTATCCCTTGCTCAGGTCCTGTGAAAGGCTCTTCGCTAACATAACCCGATGCTTTTTCTGGCTCGGCAACCAGTTTGAATTTGCTCTGTTAATGCAATCCTTACTCATGATCATTGCACAAGTCAGTCACTTTTTTGGCATTTGCTTGATACTGAATTGAGCGTGAACCAGCTGGCCCTTCTTTACATCTGTATACAATTTCAACCGAAACACAGCCCTGAACACCTAGGCACTTCTACTCGCCCACTCTCCTTCTGGCAATGGCCAACGTACTCTCAGTACATTGAGTGTCTGGCTGGCTATATGTGCGCTGTCAAGAATCATATAATGATATAATGAATTGTAATAACAGCTGATGCATCCTAGCCTGCTTCTCTTCATCCTCGTGCTTATTTTTGGTCGGTTGGAGACATTTGTCTCCGTTCTCGGATTCATAGCCTTGGGATTGGAGAGTACATTACCCATACCACAACTCTTGAGGTAGCTATGATAGTCACGATCAGTGAGTGTGAGTTGTTGACAAAAGTGTCAACAGCAATTACAAACGCAAGACGCTATACGGATTTCGTATGTCGACCCTCGTTGGTTGGGTTGGAGGTGACAGTTTCAAGTGAGCGTACCGCCTTCCCAAATAGCACTTCATCTGACCATCTTCAGGTCCGTGTACTTCGTCCTACAACAGTCTCCATTACAGTTCAAGGTCTGCGCAATATTCCAACTGTCTATCGACGTCGGTATGTCTGATTGCACGATTATTCCAGAGTGATTGCGACTGATCCTCGTTGTCTATAGCTATAGTGGTGCAACGCTTTATTTACGGGACTTCACCTCCGCCGGATACGATAGCTGAAGCGGACGAGTTGGAGCGAGCTTTGGCCTTAGAAGAGGAACACGAGTGAAATTTGATATAAACCAGGCTTCGACTGGGCAGGTACATGGACGTAAAAAAGTACTAGCACAGCGACTTATTGTCACAACACAAGAGTCCGTAATAATCTAGAAGCTCAAGCGTTGAGCGTTCTCAATGTTAGAGCCAAGAAGAGACGACACGTCCGCTGCGAGCCGCTGTTGAGAGCAAACAACCCCAAATTGATCTGTGGTTACCAGTCCCTGCATAGTACGGCCACCACCAACCCTACTCACTCCTTACTTGCCTCTGTCGCGTTCCGGCCTCTCATTGACGACCACTCCTGCATCTCATCCGGAAGCCACTATGGATGCCTCAAAGCCCATCGCGTTTTCGGAGCACCTGCAATTATCTAGTCTCGGTATTCAACCCGCATCCATTTCTTTCCAGGTACGTGTCTTGCGACTGTCATGCTGTTCTTATTCAATGACCTTGTAATTGCCCTTCCTAGACATTAACGCTCGAATCGGACCACTTCATATGTGTTCGAGAGAAAGTCAACGAACAGAACCAAGTCGTTATCATCGACCTTGCAGACGCCAACAATGTTATGCGCAGACCTATTTCCGCCGACTCTGCCATCATGCATCCACAGCAGAAGATCTTGGCACTCAAGGGTCCGTCGGATACCATTTTCTCCCGTATCGCGTTTTTAATCTGTATCTTGCAGCTGGGCGGACACTCCAGGTATTCAATATCGAGACGAAGCAGAAAGTCAAGTCCCACGTCAACAACGAGGACATCGTCTTCTGGAAATGGATTTCCGACACTGTCCTGGGGCTCGTTACTGATACAGCCGTCTACCATTGGAGTATCTCTGACCAGAATTCACCGCCTCAGAAGGTTTTCGACCGTCATGCAACCCTGGCAGGTTCTCAAATAATCAATTACCGCATCTCTCCGGACGAGAAATGGATGGTCTTGGTTGGCATCTCAGGGAACTCAACGAACCCATCGGCCTTCAAGGTCAAAGGATCCATGCAACTGTACAGCAAAGAGAGGGGTGTCAGCCAACCTATCGAGGGACACGCTGCGGCGTTTGCGGAAGTGAAGTTAGACGGTCATCAACATACGACGAAACTGTTCGCTTTCTCGGTACGGACTGGCAACGGAGCCAAAGTACGTTTTCTCACATTTTGGAACTCATCTTGTATACTGAAGTATATCGCAGCTCCATGTCGTGGAGATAGATCACCAGGCGCCTGATCCGCCCTTCACCAAGAAAGCGGTCGACGTGTACTTCCCCCCAGAGGCTAGCAACGACTTTCCTGTCGCCATGCAAGTCTCGAAAAAGCACGGCGTTGTCTACTTGGCCACGAAGTATGGGTTCATCCACCTGTACGATCTTGAATCGGGTGCCTGCATCTACATGAACCGTATCTCTGGTGAAACGATCTTCGTGACGTCAGAGCATGAAGCGACGAACGGAATTCTTTGCGTCAACAGGAAAGGTCAAGTGTTGAGCGTGAGCATCGACGAAGCCACCATGATTCCGTACATTCTTCAAACCTTGAACAACACTGAATTGGCATTCAAATTGGCGAGTCGAGCGAATCTGCCTGGTGCAGATGACCTGTACATCCAGCAATACCAGCAACTCTTCCAGAGCGGTCAGTTTGGCGAGGCCGCCAGGGTAGCGGCGAACTCTCCCAGGGTGAGTGCCAAGTCGTTTCCGTCACACTAGGCAAACATTCAACTGGGTGTACTCTTTAGGGCATTCTTCGTACTGCGCAGATCATCGAGTCGTTCAAGACCGCACCAACACCTCCCGGAGGATTATCACCTATCTTGCAGTATTTCGGTATCCTGCTAGAGAAGGGTGAATTGAATCATCTAGAATCCGTTGAGTTGGCCAGGCCCGTGCTGCAGCAGGGAAGGAAACAGTTGCTGGAAAAGTGGCTGAAGGAGAACAAGGTTTGTGCAATGATCCAAAGTCCGGAGTACTGGCTAATCCATGTTACTATAGCTGACATGCAGCGAGGAGCTTGGTGACATCGTTCGCCTTCACGATATGACGCTGGCTTTGAGTGTTTATCTGAGAGCCAACGTACCGAACAAGGTCATCGCTTGCTTCGCAGAGACTGGCCAGACCGATAAGATAGTCCTGTACGCAAAGAAAGTCGGCTACCAGCCCGACTATGTCGGTCTCTTGCAACATGTCATGCGCACGAATCCGGACAAGGGCGCAGAATTCGCATCACAACTGGCGAATGATGAATCCGGTGCTCTTATTGACATTGAAAGGGTACGACAATTTTTTATCTCAGGATTGGCCATTGTCTTAAACCCTCTTTTAGGTCGTCGATATCTTTATGTCCCAGAATATGATCCAACCTGCGACGTCCTTCCTTCTCGACGCTTTGAAAGATAACAAGCCCGAGCAGGGTCATTTACAGACACGTCTACTGGAGATGAACTTGATACATGCTCCTCAAGTTGCCGATGCTATTCTCGGGAACGAAATGTTCTCACACTACGATCGGCCGCGTATCGCAAACCTCTGTGAAAAGGCAGGGCTGTTACAACGAGTTCGTATTTAGCTTTGCCTTTTTAAATTGCTTCTCTGATTGCTTGTGCAGGCACTAGAGCATTACGAGGACTTGGCAGATATTAAACGTGCCATCGTGCACACCAATGTTCTCGCTCCTGACGTGAGTCCTCGCCAGGATGTTGTTCTGGTTCTAGGACTCAAGCCTTCATTTGCAGTGGCTTGTTAACTACTTCAGTCGCCTCACAACTGAGCAGTCCATGGCATGCATGCAAGAGATGCTTCGCGTGAACATGCGCCAGAATCTACAAGTTGTTGTGCAGATCGCAACAAAGTACTCTGATATTCTCGGAGCGGTGAATCTCATTGACATGTTCGAGTCCTTCAAGAGTTTCGAAGGTAAGCTTTCGCCTAGCTCACGAAGTCCGTTTCCTGACAATAGCTCTAGGTCTTTACTACTATCTCGGGTCGGTGGTTAACCTGAGCGAGGACCCGGAAGTACATTTCAAGTACATTCAAGCCGCTACACGTACTGGGCAAATCCGCGAGGTTGAGCGTATCTGTCGTGAAAGCAATTTCTACAATCCGGAGAAGGTCAAGAACTTCCTCAAGGAGGCCAAGCTTGCTGACCAGCTGCCCTTGATCATCGTCTGCGACCGGTTCGACTTCGTCCATGATCTTGTTCTTTATCTGTATCAGAACGGCCTGACCAAGTTCATCGAAGTATACGTGCAGCGAGTCAATTCCGTCCGAACGCCTCAAGTTATCGGTGGACTGTTGGATGTTGACTGTGATGAGACCACGATCAAGGGTCTCCTGGCTTCGGTGACAGGGAACTTCCCAATTGACGAGCTGGTGCATGAGGTCGAGCAGAGGAACCGACTGAAGCTCATTCTGCCGTGGTTAGAGGCTCGCGTGCAGGCCGGATCTCAGGACCCAGCTGTGTACAATGCCATGGCGAAGATTTTCATCGACAGCAATAACAACCCTGAGCAGTTCCTAAAGGAGAACAACGTAAGGTCCCCAATAACGAACATGTTGTTCTTACTGACAAATTATCATAAAGCTCTATGAACCGCTGGTTGTTGGCAAGTTTTGCGAGGCTCGCGACCCTTATCTTGCCTACATCGCATATGCGAAGGGATTCTGTGACGATGAACTCATTGCCATTACAAATGACAACTCGATGTTCAAGCAGCAGGCTCGGTACTTAGTGAAGCGTCGCCAACCAGACCTATGGGCGCAGGTCTTGGTACCTGATAATGTTAATCGCCGGCAGCTCATTGACCAGGTAAATTTGTTCGCTTGATTAGGGGTTCAGACGCTAAACCTGGATATTTGTCAGATTGTGTCCACAGCCATCCCGGAAAGCACTGATCCAGATGACGTTTCCGTCACCGTGAAGGCGTTTTTGTCTGCTGATCTCCCCATCGAGCTCATCGAGCTATTGGAGAAGATCATCATCGAGCCATCTCCGTTCAGCGACAACAAGAACCTCCAAAACCTGCTCCTCTTGACTGCTATTCGTGCTGATAAGGGCAAGGTTGTCGGCTATATCACCAAGCTCCAGAACTACGACGTCGCCGAGATCGCGAAGATTGCCACCGACCATGGATTGTACGAGGAAGCTCTCACCATTTACAAGAAATACGAGCAGCACGCAAATGCCATTAATGTCCTTGTCGAATACATCGTTTCTATCGACCGTGGTCTCGACTATGCGAACAAGGTTAATCGGCCAGAAGTTTGGAGTCGGCTTGCTAAGGCACAGCTGGATGGTTTGCGTGTGAAAGACGCTATCGGTTTGTCTAACTAGTTCTGCATTCGTGCTCAAGACTCACCTCCGTCATAATTAGATTCGTACATTAAAGCGGCAGATCCTTCGAATTTCGCAGAGGTCATTGAGATCGCCAATCATGCGGGCAAGCACGACGACCTTGTTCGCTACCTGCAGATGGCGCGCAAGAGTCTTCGTGAACCGAAAATTGACACCGAGTTGGCTTATGCGTATGCAAAGACCGACCGTCTTCACGATATGGAGGATTTCCTAGCCATGACCAACGTTGCAGACATCCTGGAAGTTGGCGAAAAGTGTTTCAATGATGAGCTTTACCAGGCTGCAAAGTTGCTGTTCCAGAGTATTTCGAACTGGGCTCGTCTGGCTACCACTTTGATTTATCTCGGGGAAAATCAGGCTGCAGTTGAGAGTGCGAGGAAGGCAGGCAATACTCAGTCGGTCTTTGTATCATTTCATTCCGAATGTGTACTCATTATCACAACAGGGTCTGGAAGCAAGTGCACGCTGCTTGCGTAGAGCGGGCGGAGTTCCGTCTGGTAGGTCGCTTACTTATTTACAACCCTTGCTGGTCTCACCCTTTCCCTTGACACAGGCACAAATATGCGGTCTCAATATCATTGTCCATGCGGTTAGAATATTTCCAGATTAAATACCTTTCTTGCCTTACAACTATAACAGGAGGAACTACCTGCGCTCATCCAAAGTTATGAGCGTCGCGGTTACTTCGAGGAGATATTGTCACTCCTTGAGGCTGGCCTCAGTCTTGAAAGAGCTCATGTGTGTGATCTCCCGCATGCAAACATTTCTAACCTGACATGTCCTGCAGATGGGAATTTTCACAGAGCTGGCTACCCTCTACAGCAAGTACAAGCCTGAGAAACGTTAGTCTCTTGACCTTTGCATGCTTCCAAATACTGATATTCGTCCGCAGTGATGGAACATCTGAAGCTTTTCGTCTCTCGCATCAACATCCCGAAGGTCATCAAGGCTACAGAGAAGGCGCATCTTTGGCCAGAACTCGTACTTCTTTATATCAAATACGACGAATTCGTGAGTTGTATCTTTCTGGCGCATCTAATTTCTTACATATAACCGGAATCCAGGACAATGCGGCTTTGGCGATGATTGAGCGCTCCTCTGATGCATGGGACCACAACCAGTTCAAGGATGTTGTTGTACGGGTCGCCAATGTCGAGATGTAAGTGTCTACGCTTCCTATATTACTTGCATTTTTTGATATGGAAATATTGGTAGATACTACAAGGCGCTGTCATTTTATCTGCAAGAGCAACCGACATTGTTGACGGATTTACTTTCCGTCTTGATCCCTCGAATTGACCATGCCCGCGTCGTCCGCACCTTCCGCCAAATTGATCATCTCCCGCTCATCCGGTCGTATCTTATTGCTGTGCAACATGTAAGTTTAAGAAAGTACTTTTGTGACATCATTTCCCTTTCTCATGGCGACACTAGCTCAACGTTGAGGCTGTCAATGATGCCTACAATGACTTGTTGATTGAGGAAGAGGACTATAAAACCCTCCGGGATTCCATCGACAGCTTTGATAATTTCGACAGCATAGCGCTGGCGAGGAGGTTGGAACGCTCCGAGCTGCTGGAGTTCCGGCGCTTAGCTGCTCATCTTTACAAGGTTAGTACGTTGCAGTTTTCATCGGCACACGATCTCAGATTGTTTGCAGAAATCTTCCCGATGGGAAGAGTCGATTTCTTTGTCCAAGCAGGATAAGCTGTACAAGGATGCGATGGTCACAGCGGCTACCTCGAGCACGACAGAAGTAGCCGAAGAGCTTCTGTCCTACTTCGTCGATATCGGGAACAAGGAATGCTTCGCTGCATTATTGTACATCTGTTTCGACCTCTTGCGTTCCGACATCGTGGAGGAGCTTTCATGGCAACATGGCCTCAATGACTTCTACATGCCGTACAAGATTCAGAGCCAGCGGACACTTGTAGAGAAGGTAATCGAGTATTTGTCCATGGTGACTGAATGGTACCTGACACGCTGGATTTTAAGTTACATGCCCTTGAGAAGGAAGTCAAGGAGCGGTCTAAAAAAGAGAGTCAAAAAGAGCAGGCTGAGGCCGAAGCCCCTATCATCAACCCTGGCGGTTTCGGTGACCGACTCCTCTTGACACAGGGGAACGGGTGAATATATATTGGCGTTTGCATGTGTGAAACCTACTCACTGCCGACCTTCGTCTCAGTTTCCCAGGACAGGCTCCTCCGCCTATGATGAATGGTACTGGTATGGCCTTCCCGCCTGTAAGCACCAGCCATCTTCAAGTGCTAATCATCGTAACTGATCTTTGTCTTTTGATCTTTGTCTTTCACAGCAGATGACCGGATTTACTGCGTTTTGATTTCGGATTATTTTGGCCTCTTCGCAAATATGTATACATCGAGCCACATAATTTCATATTTTTCTCTATCATTTGTTCTTCGTAATGTCAGTCGAGTGGAGTCTTTGCATCAGTCCTGTGGTAGCCTGTGAGTTACATCCAACAATGCGTGAGTGCATGGTCAGAACTTGCACGTCCAGATAAATAGCATACTTAACCTACACGGTCTTTGAAACCGATGCATTATAACTGCGCCTTACTTTATCCGGAAGGACTGGCGTCACTGTCAAGGGTCTATGCAGTATCCGCGACGGTCAATGAATCGATTACATAGGTAAAAGCAGTGTGAGATGGATAGGACTGTTCATTGTGATGTCCGTGTGCTGCTGCAGCCGTGAAAGAATCTATGAGAGGAATAGCAGTGTTTACGGTAGGTTGTCAGGGTACAGATGATCAGTACAATCTCTTGGTCCGAGCGAGGTCAAGTGTGGATGGTAAGTAAGGGTATGAATGAATCAACAATGAGAAGCCCAAAGAAAAAGTGCATGTGACAAATTGGCTGGAAACAATCCACTACGTAGCAATGAACTTATTGCCTTGAGATCATATGACAACACATCCGCTGCTCCCGCTATACGTCCCTGCGCCTTTGGCGCGTGTCGCCAGGGACACACGTGCTGCTTCATAAAACACCTCGGTCACACCTCGGTTATGCTTCGAACTGCATTCTTTTGCTCATGGTCAGAGTCGCGAAGGGATGAGAAGGAAAAGAAGCTATCTCGCACCGAGATAGCGGGAAGCACGTATGCGACGTGCCACAGACAATCCTTCCTCGTATTGTACGGGCTGCATGCCATATCGCGCTAGTCTATCCTTCACGGATCGATCGTCTCGCAGGTCACATTTCAAGGCTACCAACGGTTCAGAGGGAGCTGACGCATTATGAGAAGAATTGCTCACCAACCAAGATCAGCTGAAATGGCGGATACAAGTCAGCCTGGGACCTGTCCCGTCTGAATGTGATCAAATATTACCTTGACGCCTGGGCAGTACTCAAGAATCTCGTCCAGCCACTGCGAAAGATATTAGAGATCAGGACGTTGCTTTTAGATGAGCGATCGACCTTTGATTCAACGTTTTCCAAAGAGGTGGGATTATCCACCTCAAATTTTATTTGTCAGTATCGATCAGCGCGAGGAGGGGAGGATCATTAGACATACAGAGAAGCAAATCATTACAACATGCGTTTCTGCGTAACTCAATGATCGAAGCCGGTCAAACTCCTCTTGCCCTGCACGTTCAAGCTAGTGAGACGAAATTATGAATAATAGAACGAAACTCATACCAGCGGTGTCCCATAGACTCAGCTCGATGAGCTGGTCATCGACGTAGAGATCATGCACATAGTTCTCGAAAACGGTGGGTTCACTGAAAGACGACCGGGTGAACAAGTACGTTCGGATGGACAAAGTGTCAACGCACTATACTTGGGTGAAGAACCCTCGTGTGAAAACGTTCAGAAGGGAAGTTTTTCCTGAAGACGGCACGGATAAGAGATAAACGAAGGCAGAATCGAGGGGACAGAACAGACCGCATGCACCGTCTCCGCAGACAACCACCTTTCTTTGCAGCTGCAGATGATGCTCGTAAGAATAGTAAGAAGGAACGTGTGGACACTTACAGGTCTCGAACGACCAAAAGCTGGTTTGCCGGAAGAGCTGCCGCAAACTGGCATGGTCAGGACAAGCGGAGGAGGAGGACCGAGTCGGCTGCACGAGTTGGTGTTTAGTGTTGTTGACGCGTACTAGGCAATGCTTACATCACGGACGAACGTTCAGAAACGACGACGACACGAACGTCTGGCAAGCCTCCTCATCCTGATCGTTGTACATGCACAGATCTCCTCTCCTTCGCGAGAGCGTATCTCTCATTCATTTCATCGTCAGCCATGCTGTCATCCATGTTAGCCATTCCGCCACCACGCTCAGAATCTGGTAGTATATCCGATTCTGGCTCTCTCTCAGGCCATGAGCCCTCCTTGGCACCTGCACGCTTTCCTCATACCCGTGCTCAGCTCTCTGCCATTGCCCGACAATACAAACTTGACAGTTACGACAGCGATTTCGAAGGTGACGACTTCAGTCGTACCAGTCCTAGTTTTGTTGCTAGGGTCGTCAGTCTCCTCGATCAAGAACACGAGGACGAGCTGAAATCGCTCCTCAAGGACAAGTACGGTGACATCGATGCTGAGGCTGTACGTCTACTTTATCTGATAGTCTTAGCTTAATTAACAAACTCCCTTCATAGCTCGAGCAGCATGTACTTGATCTCATGCACAAGCATCGGGATGACAGTGCGGGTGTTCCATTTCTTTTTCTGACACCTACACGTCGCCCCATTTCTCGTCCCTCTTCACGAGCTTCCTCGCATTCTGTTCGTCTGATTCCGAATCGCCCAGACACACCCAACTCGGCCCCCAGCTCTCCTCTGGCCTATGTTTTTCGCAGACCACACACTCCAGCTACTTCTCCACTGGGCGTCGGCCAGATTCAAACATCCACATCCTCATCTTATATGTCCGGCCCAGGCGGGGAGTCCACTGCTTCTTCGCCTACAGCTTACAGCATGCCGCACTCATATTCGCAGTATGCTACCAGTCTTCCATCATCCCCCCTTTCCTCACCTCGTCTTTTGAACGCCAAAGCTCATGAATTCAAGCCTCATCCTCGTCCACTTTCTGCTGCCTCCTCCAATCCTGGTACATTGGCGGGGCTCAGAGCACTCACACCCTCTCCTGACCTCTGGGCTCATAGCTCCTCCAGGGCAACCTCTAATCTAGCCATTGCCGCTCCACTCATCCCAGACCAATCTATTCTCTCACGTTCTAACACGCCCAGTTCGTCCTTACGTGCATCCATCGGTCCCGGCGAGGAGGATGAAGATGATCCTTTCGATCCGTTTTCAACCAAGGGCATCCCCCGCTCGTTTCACTCCCCTTCTAGTGCCAGTTTTGAACCTTCATGGCTCGCTTCTTCTAGTTCTTCTTCTTCTTTCTCACCAGATGCTGGCCACTTGTCTGGTGCTGAGCATATAACGACATCATTTGGATCTCAGACGTCCCAAGACAGCAACGCGGGTGCAAATTATACAGACACGGATGCCAACGACTTGCTCACTGATGGTATGACACCATTTGATGTCCTGTCGTCAGTCTTCGGGACTACGCTTGCTCCTTCGGAGTTGGAAGAAGCCTTGGCTGCAAATGGATACGATTTCGAACGTGCTATGGCATGGCTTGTCGATAGGACGGGCTCGCCTCAATATCATGGACTACCTACTCAACACGCGAAGCAGCAGAATCTGGGCGGCCGAGTATCTTTGGTATCTCGGGACGGTCATGGTGCTACGGGTCTCGTGCGAGGGGGAAGAACTGGGTACCAACCAGTCAACGCGGGCAATGCCAGGAATGGTAAATTTGTCAGCGGCCGTCCGGTCACAGGTGGGAACAGAGTATGCAGATACTTCCTAGCTGGAGAGTGTTTACGGGCAGATTGTCGTTTCAGGTAAGCTTAAATGTGCTCCGTCTCAAATGACACGCTGAGCTGTTTATTTGTTGAAACCAGTCATGACCTTGAGCGCGCTTTATGTCGCTTCTGGTTGCGAGGAACGTGTGCAAAGCAAGAGAATTGTGAATTTCTGCACCATCTTCCTCAAGATGTTGATGTATCAGGCTTGACTGCTGCTATGTCTCGCGCTGATCTCACAAACTCTCAACCAAGCCTTGATGCGAGTCCTCCTCTTGATGACTTCCCCACTCTGGACCGCTCCAATCCTATCGACGATCAGGGCCGCCGTGGCGGCAACCAAGGCCGAACGTATCATGATCCTGGCAGGACCAGGTTCGCCACGGCCGTCAAGAAACCTCCGCCTTCCACGGCATTTCAAACAAGAGACCATGCTACCCTCGCGGCTAGGAGAGAGGCCATGGGCAGCGCCGCAGACTCTTTACATCATCGCACAGCAATCGTGGCGCCGAAGCCATCTCCTCGGCTTAAGTTACGTCCTGCCACACTGCTTCCTACGTTGCCGACTGGCGAATCCGTCAACAGCCTGTACATGACATACCGGTCTCGCGCACTTCAGCTTGGTGCTGCGCGTAATGCATGTTTATCACGCGCGGCCGATGCTTGGCGACGTGGAGATGGGGCTGCTGCTAAGAGATTTAGCCGGGAGGGTCACGACCTGAACACAAAAATGGCTACAGAAATGGCAGAGGCTGCTGCCAGACTTGTGCGGGAACGCGCGCGGCTCACAGAGCAAGCTGTCAGGTTGCGTGACTCCAGCTGGTCTGACGATCCTAGTGATCGGACAAGCAAGGGCCAGAGCTGTGGTGGAGGACTCGGTGTCGTCCTTGGTGTTGCCCGCATGGATCTTGTCGGAGAGACTGGGAAACTGAGTCCGGAGGAGAGGACCGAAAGCATACTTGACTTACATGGTTTGCATTCAAATGAAGCTTCTGAAGTGCTGGAAGAATTTCTACTAGCTGTAAGTCCTTACCATATGTGGCCTTTAAGTGTCCTCACTCTTTATTTATTGCAGCTAGAGCGCGAGCACTTCTATGGGTTGGGTGAGTTGCTCGCTGGTACCCAAGAATCTGACATGATTATGTTCTGACTCGCCGTTCCAGCTTACTTAGTCGTTGGCGAAGAAAAACATACTGGCACTCAAGACATTAAACGTGGTGCATCGCGCGAGCGCTTAGCAGCTGGCGTCCGTGAATGGTTGCACCGGTGGGGTTATCCTTGGAGTGAACGTGATGGAGTGATCTGTGTTGATCCCCTGACGCATTTGTGATTGTCTGTTTTGTCTTTTTCTTGAGACATAGGTACGATTTGTCAGATTCGAGTTCAATACCTGAGCTTACAATGAACTAAGACAGACCTGATTTATGTTTGTTCTGAGGACTGAATTACATCGGCCCCAGCATTTGGTGTGCTTCGGAGTTCGTCAAATAGGATTTGTATAATTAGACAATTGTTACTTGGATGGGTGTATACTATGTACATTTTGGTTGGGTCAGGATTGAACTTGAACAAGTCCCTGGAAGTTCTGAAAAGTGATTGTTGTGCATACAAAAGTAGATGTGTTGTTTGTGATGATTTCACATGTATCCAGATGTCTGTCTTGTATATATTATAGTTACATATATACCTCCTTAACTGATCAACTGACTTCTGAACTGAATGATCAATGCACAAGCATAACAAATATAAGCAAGAGTGATCTAATGAGAATGAGGATAAATGTCAAAACTAATTAAATAATGAGTCAATAAAGAGAAGCATGAGACTAGAATCTATTACAGTAGTCTAAGAAATTCTAACATTTTTCTAACAAATGCTAGGTGACATATTTCAAAAATTTCTAGTCAAGCAAGCACTGTGTATAGGGTCCTTGGGACAAAAGTGCTGTAGCCTGTTGATTGTTCTGACCAGGTTTGGAACCTGTGTTGTTCTCGGTTCGTACAGCAGTGTCAACTTACTGTCAACACGGCACCAAGTCCGTCACTAGAGCTGCAATGCTACCAGTAGTCTCAGGAGTATGACATTGAGGCCCTTCCCTTAATGAGGAGAGGTTGAGGATGATTGAGGAGGTAGAGGAGCAAGGATGAGCAGAGCGAATCAAGCGACTATATTGCAAGTCGAGATACAAGGTATACAAGAGGATAAACTTGGTGCTACAGGTCCAAGTATGTGGGGTTTATATATGTGTAGGCACAGCCGTATCTGAAGTAAGGTCCATTGAGAGATGTGAAGTTAGATATCCAAGAGGAAGTCTCCTGGATGTTGGATGAGGCAATGAGTCATCTAACAGGATCTTATGTAACCAGTCAATGGAGGAAACAATGACAGTAAGTGATAGATCAATAGATTGACAGATGGATGGGGGAGGGGGAAAGAAATGATAAGTTCTTGTAAATGAGAAAAGAAAAATATGGTCATAACATTGATGGTCTTGTCAAGACTCGGTCGAAGACAGCAAGAGTGCCACCCAAGTCACCAACCAAACACAAGGGAGATAGAGACGAGAGTGAGGATCAACGGCAGCAGTGCAGTACTCTGGATAGCAGGTACAGTATGGTACAGACAAAATGGACAGTCTTGTCACGAATTGCTCCATTTCTCTCCACTCTTCTCACTTCCATACGTGCATCACATCGGTCACATGCCCCCATCGTCCCATCACTTGCACGTTTCATCACATGACCTGGCTCTTTCCTTATCTATGCCCTATACCCTGTTCCCCTTTCAGTCACTATTGTTCTCGTTCCCATTGTCTGATCCATCCCTGTGCCCATTGTCCTTTTCCCATTGTTCTCCCAGTACTTATAGGCTCGCCGTAGCTCACCTGTTTCCCTAGACTGTCCATCTTGTCTGTACCGTACTGTACCTGTTATCCAGGGCACTGCACTGCTGCCATTTGATCCTCACTCTCGTCTCTATCCCTCTTGTGTTTGGTTGGTGACTTGGGCGGCACTCTTGCTGTCTTCGACCGAGTCTTGACACCTGGACAGTCTCTCATATGCCCACCTCACCATTTCTTATCTGCCCATCATATCTTCACAAATCCAACTACCCCTCAATGCTGACATCTTCACATAGTCCTGACACCCACATCATCAGCCGCATCTCCCGTTCCCCATCAAAAGCACCATCGTAACAGACGTGCACCTCTGTGTCCAACCCTATGTGGAGAAAGCAGGTTGGAAAGCAGATGGAGTTTGGTATTGATTGAAATCGTGGAAGCCACGCGCAGGTGCTGTCTTTATTGCTCTATACGTGTGAATTAGAGTCATCTTTCACATTGACACTCAGACGTTTGTTGCTTGCATTTCTGACACTGCCTATCACCACCGACACCCTGGACACGGATCTCTGCTGATCATTCCCCCTTCGACACCGTTTTCCTTCCAAGCTCACAGACTCTTCACCCCGGAACCTTTCTCTGATCCCGTGTGGGCCCACGAGAGAATAGGCCAATCCTTTCTTCACTCCCCATACGCTGCCGACATCTTGATCCCTCGACTCCTCAGCCGTCGCCCCATTGTGGCAGACTTCTTCTAGATAACCACCATTGATTTCCTGGACCCCCGCTCCTTCCAAACCTCTGAGCCATTCCCGCTCGGAATCTTCGAATCCCTTGGCGTCTACTATGTCTACACGCTTGAAGGGACCACCCAGGTCCACTTTGATCACCTGGACGATCATCCCAACCAGTGGTACTTCAACGAGCAGGACAACTTCCCATACCTCGAGTCGAGTGACTTCGACGTCGCAGAAGAAGAGCACCACCACATCCATCCTGCTACACCCCCGCTCCTGTCTCAGGCTCCCCCCATCGTTAACTCCCCCCGACTCGCATCAAACCTGACTCAGTACCACTAGGGATCACCTACAACAACACGACCCAGAAGTATTATGCATACCGGTCCAATACCAATCGACAGGTTGTTGGGTGGAGACGGAACCTCACAGAGAATCGTGATTAGTGGTTTTGGCAGGCCAGTAAAATCTTCCTCACTGACACAGAACTTGCTCTCTCTCAGTTAGTCTTGACGCAGCTCGCACAAGATCAACGAACTCGACAAACTACCCTTTGGGCCCCATCGCCTGCTGTACCTTCCTCGTCTACAACCCCTTCGGCCCCACCGGCAATCTCCACCATCACTGCTCCCCCTGCTATCCACATCGCCCCTGTCCCCTCTGTCTCTCAACCCGCCGTCACTGCTCCTCCTGTCAAACCCATCACCAATCCACCTCCTATCCCAGTATCTGCTCCCCCTCCCCCCATCGACATGTCCACAGGCGAGATTGGCGTAAAGCCCACCCCATTTGAAGGGGATCGTTCAAAGTCCAAGGAGTTCAAGCTCTGTATCCGGTTGTTCCTCTACGCTAATGGCACAAAGTACAAGGATGACTCAGCAAAGATCTCGCTGTTCCTGGACCTCTGCCAGGGGCCTATTGCTGATGCTTGGGCAGTACAGCGTGCTGAGGAGATTTTTGATGATGATGAGACCAAGTTAAAGAAACTGGCTCATACATGCCGTTTCAAAACTCTCAACGATCTCTTCACCTGCTTTGACACCAACTTCTCCCCCCTCGATGCCACCACTGAGAACCGCGATGCCCTCCATAACCTCAAAATGGGCACACAACTAGTGGTGGACTACATCACCGAATTCGAGACCCATGCCCCCCACACCAGTTATAATGATGAGGCCCTTATTCAGTGGTTCAAGGTGGGCCTCAACTCGGCACTGCTCAACGACTGCATGAGCACCTTCCCCATGCCCAAAACATTACCAGAGTGGAAGAAAAGGGCGCACGTCAGGAATGCAGCCTTTATAGAACGCTCGAGGTTCCAAAAGAGTCACCCCTTGACAGGGAAGCCACCAATGAGCAACCGCTCCCCTTAGTCCACTTCCGCTAGCCGACCTCGTACTGTGGCTGCTGCAGAGACCCGGCTCCCTCGCCTCACTGAGCAAGACCGAGAGCATCTTCACCGTGAAGGAGCATGCTTCCGGTGCCACCAGAAAGGACACATGTCTTGTGACTGTGTCGCCAACTCCACCCCCAGCATCAGAGCACTAGAAACTGGCCCAGCCCCGGGAGTAGCTCAACAAGACCAATCGGGGACTCTCAATGTCCCGCCCATCAACAGGTTCATCGCTGACCTGTCTGCGCAGCTACGGGCATTGAGTGCAGAAGAGAGAGAAGAGGCCCAGGCTGCATTGAAGGACATGGTAGTGGGTTTTTGAGATGCCCCCTAGCAATGTCGTCTGGTGGTGGCACAAGGACTTTCTTTGATCCATCAAATCATTTTTTTGTACTATCTGAACTCTGTGAGCAATCGTATCCATCGTCCTTGCACATGTCCGCTATCACATCCAACCGACAGACACCATCCATTATGCTCCAAGTCAAGATTATCTCGACTCCGATCAAGAAACAAATCGATGCTGAAGCACTTTTTGACAGTGGTGCTGAAGGTATCATTATGCACCCTAAGTTTGCCAAGAAACATGGCTTTCCCCTCAAAAAGCTCCCCAACCCATTCCCTGTCCGTAATGTGGACAACTCCAAAAATATCATGGGCTGGGTATGACACTCAGTAACACAGAACGTGCACATACATGCACAAAACTCGGACTCCTACCACGAAGAAACAGCTGAGTTCTATCTCATTGACATTGGCGATTATGACATTATCTTGGGAACAGACTGGCTTCAGGAGCATAATCCTGAGATTGATTGGATGGCCCGACATGTTGACATGACACGATGCCCCCCCTCTTGCATACTACACAAGCCTCCTGTCAAGAAACTGTCATCTCGCACTGAATGATGACAACCAGCTGCTCAACCCTCCTCAGTCAGTACCTCGACCTTGCCTGTTGCTCCACCTTGTCCCTCGCCTCTCCCACCCCCACAGACTCCCTTTGTCCCTACCCCCATCCCAGAATATGTGGTCCCTGCTCGACAAGTACAAGGTGTCTGTATTCACTAAGGACGACGATGATCACTCTTATGTCGACCACTCCTGGGTTGAGAAAGGCCTCTGCCTTGCAGGCATCATCCCTGACACAGAACCCCCAGCTCCACCCGATGAAGATGAAACCTACCAAGAAACCATTCACATATGTTGCTTTTTTACCAATGCTCAGGAGCTGGCCGAACGTGTAGCAGCATGTGGAAAGGAGAAATCCTTCAATGACATGATTCCTCCCCAATACCGTGACTTCAAACCAGTCTTCGATGAAGAAACCTCTCAGTGTCTTCCAGAACAACATCCCTGGGATCATGCAATCGATCTTAAAAATGGCTTTGAACCCAAGTCTTGCAAGGTTTATCCTATGTCGCCTTCAGAACAGAAGGAATTTGACATCTTCCTTGATGACCATGTCAAAAAAGGTTATATTTATCCCTCCAAATCTCCCATGGCAAGTCCCTTCTTCTTCATTAAAAAGAAGGATGGAAAACTATGCCCTGTGCAGGACTATTGTGCTCTCAACAAAGGTACCATCAAGAACGAGTATCCATTGCCACTCATTCCTGAGTTAGTCAACAAGCTCAAGGGTGCCAAGGTGTTCTCCAAAATGGATATCCATTGGGGTTACAACAACATCCGTATCAAGGATGGCGAGAAATGGAAAGCTGCCTTCAAAACCAATTGTGGCCTCTTTGAACCCATGGTGATGTTCTTTGGCCTTATGAACTCCCCTGCTACGTTCTAAGCCATGATGAATGAGCTTTTCAAGGACCTCATTGACACTGGCAAAGTCATCATTTACATGGATGACATTCTTATTTTAACTGAAACCATAAAAGAACACCGCGAACTCATTCATCGAGTACTCCAAAGACTTCAAGACAATGACCTGTTCCTTAAGCCAGAAAAGTGCTCATTTGAGCAGACTTCTGTTGAGTTCCTTGGCCTTATTGTCTCTCATAACACACTCGCCATGGACCCCGTTAAGGTTGCAGGCATCTCTGAGTGGCCAGCCCCTCGTAACGTCAAAGATGTCCAGTCCTTGGTCAGTTTTGGAAACTTTTATCGTCGATTCATCCACGACTTCTCCAAAGTCGCCCATCCCATGTTTGACCTGACAAAGAAGAATCAACCTTGGGTCTAATCAGAGAACTGCCAATGCTCCTTCGATGGCCTTAAAGCTGCATTCACATTGTCTCCTGTTCTCATCATGCCTGACTCAACCAAGGCCTACCTTGTCGAAGTTGATGCCTCTGACTATGCAACAGGAGGAATTTTGTCTCAGAAAGGAGATGATGATCAGTGGCATCTAGTTGCCTACCTCTCCAAAGCCCTCACTGAACCTGAGCGCAACTACAACATCTACGACAAGGAACTTTTGGCTATCATCTGTGTGCTGGAAGCTTGGCGCCACTACCTGGAAGGTTCTCCTCATCAAGTGGAGATTTGGATGGACCACAAGAACTTCGAGTACTTCAAGTTGGCCCAGAAGCTGAGTCATCGTCAAGCTCGATGGGCCCTGTTCCTTACTTGCTTTGACTTCACCCTCATTCATAAGCCAGAAATTTATCACTGACCTGACGCCATATCGAGGTGACCTGACCATAGAGAGGGGGTGACAGAGGACAACTCAGACCGTGTCCTTCTTGACCCCAAGTTTTTCCAGATCCATGCTACATGCCCTGCCACAGTTCAGTCCATCAGCGACACTAACTTGTGGCAAAGGATCTGCGACACCAAAACCCAGGACACTGAAGTTGCTCAGGCCCTTCATCAGGAAGGTTGACAACTTTCTGATTGACCTGACAATTTTTAACCCTACTGATAGCTCCTGATTGACCTGATCCACCTGAAAGCAATCTTGAGAAGCAAATATCTGATCAGACTTTTACATTCAAGAAAAGACATTTATTGTCAGATATAAAAGTTTTTAATCTCTAATCAATAGATACATCAAAATCTTTGATATCTAAAATTTTTCAAAATCTGAGAGTGTCTGATTCAAAACTTTGTCAAATCTGGAGGTCAAATATCAGTCAGATGGATCAGACAGTGTCAGACATCATCAGATGCTCTCAGACAGTTGCAGATAATTTTCAGATATTTGACCTCCAGATTTGAAAAAATTCTCAGATCAGACACTCTCAGATTTAAAAAATTTCAGATATCAGAGATTTTATTATATCTATTAGCTAGAGATTAAAAACTTATATATCTGACAATAAATGTCTTTACTTAAATGTAAAAGTTTGATCAGACATTTGCCTGTGAAGATTGCTTTCAGGTGGATCAGGTCAATCAGGAGCTGTCAGTAGGGTTAGAATTTGTCAGGTCAATCAGAAAGTTGTCAACCTTTCTGATGTTGAAACGATCCGTGCAAATGGGCCCTGCTCCTTAGCCAAGAACTTACAAGAGTAGAGCTATGAGAATGGTATCATCCTCTTCTGTGGGAAGGTCTATATACCGGCCAACAAGGACTTATGACGAGACATTGTCAAAATGCACCATGACACTCCCATGATGGCTGGTCATCCACATCAGGAAAATGTGCAAGTGCTATATAGCCCTATCAGGGCTACATAGATTTCCTAGGGCCATAGAACTGCCCTTTACTCCATAGCCTATATAGCACCCCCTTTGAGCTATATAGAGCTATATAGCTTGAGTGGAGTGCTATACAGTCCTATCATAGCTATCATAGCTGGCTATGAAGCTATGATAAGAGGCATAGCTATGAAAGCTATAACAGCTATAACACTAATATCAACTATACTAGGTAGATATATCTATTATGGCTATTACAGCTAGCAGGTCACACAAGTCTAGTATATAAATCTACTAGGCTGTATTTTACACTTTGCAATTATTTGTAAAACCTCCCAGATTAACCAGTCACACATTAATAAGATAGCAAACAACAAATATATTATTATTAAAGATACAACTATACTACAAAGCTAATTAATTAAAGGCTAAACATCTAAAAGAAAACATAAGAGAAAGTCCACAGAACTTTCAAAGAATATAAGATACTTACCACTGTTACAAAAAAGCGAAAATCTGATGAATAACTAAGATAAGAAACATAAGATAAGAAACATAAGATGAGAGACTATAAGAATTACTTACCAAGATAACAAAAAAGCAAAAACCTAACAGTAGCATAAGCATAACAGCATAAGAAAGGTTACAAGCAAAGCTCACCTTTGAAGTAGCAAGAAAAGATGGACAAAACAAGGGATGGTAGTGGTAGAGAAGAGAGAGACAACGCGAGTTGCATGCACCTTATGTAGACGTGGCGAGCGGAGCCCGAAATGTAGCTGCCGCGACTTGGCCCGGGCACTGCTGGGCGCTGTGTCAGAAGCTGGTGGCAGACTCCACTAAGTTCATCTCACTGCCTGGGAATCTCTAGTGCCTGAGGTCTTTCATTTTCTCATTCAATCGAATGGCTATGTAGAAGGTAAGTACATGTTTTTTCGTGGAATTGTAGCAATTTTATTCAATTTGATAGGCCCAAAGACGTTTGAACTTGCGCGCGTTCGGTGGTCTAGCCACCGAACGCGTGTCAAAGTCCAACTTGTCATTCTCCTCCCACCTCCACTCCCTCATTCTCTCTCTCTCCCCCTCTCCTCTCTCCATCTTCTCCCATTAGGTTAAACACCGAAGGAGGGTAACAGGATGATGAGGGCCTTAGGTAAGTAAAAAATGTTTATTTGTGTCTCTTATGCTAATACAGAGAGTACTGCTTGAACGAGCGGTACTCTCGACCTATCTCCCCCGCCTCTCCCCCGTGCCTGCCCTCCCACCGCCGCCTCGCCTTCATCCACCCACCCCCAGCATCGCCACCACGCCTGCACGGGCTGGTGTGCTGTCTCCACCGCCCACGCTTGCATGAAACAACGCACGCAGCCTGCCAGACAACATGCCCGGCCAGCCCGATCCCTCGCGCATGGGCTCTAGCCCTCGCGAGTGGTCTCGCTATGCATGCGGCGTTGCTGTGTGGCGCACGGACCAGGCGGGCGGCCTCCCGGTCCCGTGCACGGGTGCGCGCCTTGCGCGCATCTGCACCGGATACCTGCATGCAGGTCTGCCAGTGCACACGGGCCCGCCAACGCACGCGCCATCCCCATCTGGCAGCGGCGCCACGCGGCACTGGCACATCATCTGAGAAATTTACCACTGGTATATCAGGCTATATCAGCTATATAGCTTTCCTAGGTCCATAGCTGTCCCCTTTTATACATAGCAGTTCCATAGCTGTCAAGTAATCTATGCAAAGCTATCATAGCTTGCCATAGCTGCCATAGCATAGGGCATAAGCTACATAGCTGCCATAGCATAGGGTATAAGATATCATAGCTGTCATAGCTATTGTAGTATAGAATAGCTATAAAAGCTATGCCAACTATATACTATATCTTCAGTGTTATATTATATCTAGCTAGTGGGATTCCTATCTACTCTATGTCACCTCCATCAATTATGTAGGAACAACATATACTTGAAAAATATTATAGGCCCAGTAGTCTTACATCTCACAGTCACAAACATCAAAAATTGAAAAACATTATATTTTTCAAACAATTTCGTCAAACATTGATAAAGCTACAAAGACTACTAAACAAGTACAAAAAAATGACAAACTTACAATGACTCTAAAAAGCGAAAATGTACATAAGAAAAAAGATATATAAGTATCCAAAGATAATACAAATAACACATCAAAGCTTACCAAACTGACAAAAAGCGAAAATCTACAAGACAACTTGAAGACATCAGTGCAAAACATAACAAAACATACCTTGTAAGACTACAAGGATACTGTAGCAAGTATCAAGACATTAGTAGTCATAAGACAAAAACAAAGTCTTACCTTAAACAACAGAGAGAACAACGAGTGAGAAGTAACGACGAGCAGCAATCGAACGACGACAGCAAGCGAGCAAACAACGGCAGCGAGCAAACGACGACGACAAAAGCGCCGACGTGGCAAGGGATGGTGGGGGTTAAAGAGCAAGAGGTGATGTGCGTTGTGCACACCTTATATACGAATCCCGGGCAAAGCCGAAAATCGTGGCTGCCGGGCACTGCCGAGCGCCGCGTCAGAGGCTGGATCCCAGACGTGACAACTTTACACACGATATGCAGGAACATACAATACAGTAGATATATATCGTTTTCATTCAATGTATTTAAACGAGCAATATTTAGTTGCTTGCTTTTTCTGTGAGTTTCTATGGTTTGATCTGATTTGTTGTGCTTCAAACCGTTTGAACTCGTGTTCGGTGGCTGAAGCACCGAACGCGCGTCGAACTTCGTCTCTGACTTCCCTGCAGCTTTCCTCCTTCCTCAGGCCTCCTCTGTTCTCTCTCCATCCTCTCTCCGTCATCCCTCTCTCTTCTGCCGAAACGAGTATCAAAGGGGTAAAATAGGATGCAGGGGGCCCTTTAATGTGAGTTATATATTTTGTTTATCGTGCTTATTCGTGCTGAACCCGAGAGTATCGCTCGTTCGAGCGATACTCTCGACGTCTCATCTCCCCTCGCCGCTCTTCTTCACGCACCACGCACCCCTTCCGCCATTGCCCACTCGTCACCGATGTCCGGCGCGCCGCCTCCGATGACCACAGCCGCGTGCACTGGCACACACGCGCGGCTGGCCATGACAGCAAGCTGTGCCTGCAACAGCAATGACACACTGCGGACGACACGCGTGCGCCAGGCACGTCAGGTCGGTGCCTCGCGCACGGGTCAGGAGCGGGCACGTTGCATGTGCCCTCGCGCATACGGCCGCACCTCGCGCATAGGCCTACCACATCACGCACAGGCCCGCGGCAGCCCCGCACCCCGCGCACGTCCCTGGTGCCCCACGCACGGCCTCCCCGCCTCGCGCAATGCCCCGCATCTCCGCGCAGGCCTGCCCTATCGCACATGGGCCCAGGCTTCATGCGTGGCCATTGCACCTCGCGTGCAGAACTCTTGCGTCATGCACGGCCTCTGCGCCTCGTCCCGGCCTCCTGCGCCTCGTGCATGGGCTTGCCACACCCCAACCCGTCATTCACAGGTGCCGTGCCTCGTGCACGCTCGCCACGTCTCACGGATGCCCCCCCAACGCCTCGTGCACGGGCTCGGCACCCGGCGCTGCCTCCTGCATGCCGCCCGTGCCTCAAGCACGCACGCCGCGTTCCGCGTATGCCTCCTGCGCGCACGCGCGCGCCTCGCGCCGGTCCCTCACGCCTCACGCAAGGGCCCGCCGCCCCTTATGCACCCCCCGCGCCTCGCGTACGCGCCCGGGACGGCACGGCGCCCCGCGCACGGGCCTCCGGGCCTCGTTTGTGCCCCATCGCCTTGCCCATGGACCCTACGGCCCCGCATGAGCCCGCGGCAGCCCAGCGTCTCGCGCACGGGCCCCGCCAGCATGCATACTCCCGCGTACGGGCCTGAGGCTTCGCATGCGGGACTACTGTGGCATCGTGCACACCAGCCGCACTGTCGTCGCCTTGTCGCGCCCTGTGAGCGCACGCGCGGGCCCGCATATGCATGCCACGTGTAGTGTAGTATACTTAATTTGTATTAGCAATTACATTGAATATAATTAACTATGACCTGGCACCTTTTAAACCTACCTGACTTGACATAGCATTAATAGTTATCATAGCTCATCTGATTAAGTATGGTAGTGCTATATATTTCAAACTGCTAACTATAAAAGCTATGATAACATCATATAGCTGGCACTACTAGCTATGGAATCTATGGAAGCTCTCATAGCTTTCATAGCTCTACATAGCTGGATAAGCAAACTTCATAGACTCTGATAGCTCAATGATAGCACCCATAATATAACCTGCAGCTATATAAAATTCAGTTTTCTCAGATGATGTGCGCGGATGGGCCCGCCAGCACACGCATGCACACGCACACGTTGCGCATGGCCGTGCATAGGCGTGCAGCCACCTGATGCCTTGCACACTGCCCAGGTCCCGCACGCCACCCAGGTCCCGCACGCTGCTCCCGCACCGTGCCTCGCACTGCCCCCGCACCATGCCTCGCGCTGCCCCCGCACCGTGCCTCGCGCCCCCACGTCCTGCCCCGCGCTGCCCCTGCTCTGTGCGCTGCGCCTTGCATGCTGCACCCATCCTGCACGCTGCCCGTGCCCTGCACCATGTGCCACCCTTGCGCCTCGCACAGGCCTGCAGCATCGCGCACAGGCCTGCGGTTTCCCGTGTGCTACCCCCGTGCTGCGCCACGCCTCGCACCGTGCTCCCGCTGTGCCCCGTGCCTTGCATGCCTTGCACGCCGCCTGCGCCCCACGCCGCCCACGCGCCCGTGCCCCTATGCCTCGCATACGGGCCCGCTGTCTTGCGTGCCCATGCTGCATGTTTGCCGCATTATGCATGTGGCCGCCCCGGCCCAGTGCCTTGTGTACACCATGTTGTGCCTTGTGCACCCATGCTCTGGGTGCCATGCAAACTTTTGTATCTTATTTACTTAATCTCTAGTACTGTAGAATAGTTTTTTGCTTGTTTTCTTGTAGTAAATAATGAAATCATTTGAACCCAGACACTTGGCTTAAGATATTTATGCCTGAATATATTTCTAGGTCTAGGTATGGTATAATGGGCTTCATAGCATTGATAGCAACCCTATGATATTATATAGCTTCCATAGCTATCACTCACAACTATAAAGCTCTATATATCCTTCATTAAGAGTTATAGAAGCTATGATAGGCCTCATAGAGCTATATAGCTTTGCTATCCAAATACATAGGGTATATAGCACTACCATAGGAGTCATATTATTGGCTGGAAGCTATGTAGAAAACCAATTTTCCTGATGCAGGATGTTACAAGACATACAAACTTGTCAGTTGAGAATACTGGTGGCCTGGTATGTCTGTATTTGTTCATGACTATGTCAAGGGCTGTGCTATCTGCCAGGCAACCAAGGTTCAGAACCATCGCCCTCACATTGAAACCCTGCCCAATGCTGTCCCAACCCGGCCTTTCCAAGACATCACGTCAGACTTCATTGTCAAGCTCCCTGAATGTCAGGGGTATGACTCCATCAATGTCATTGTTGACCGCTTTTCAAAGCATGTATCATTCACTCCTTGCAAAGAAACAATCACCAGTGATGGCACTGTCGACATTATGTTTGACAAGACCATAGTTCCTGTAGATCCTGTCAAGCATAATGTCGACGGTGCCATCACTGGTGAATGTTTCTTTGCAAGGAGTGAATGATACATGCTTTGAAAAGCGGTCAACAATGACATTGATGGAGTTATACCCCTGACATTCAGGGAGCTTGACAATGAAGTCTGACATGATGTCTTGGAAAGGCCGGGTTGGGACAGCATTGGGCAGGGTTTCAATGTGAGGGCAATGGTTCTGAACCTTGGTTGCCTGGCAGATAGCACAGCTGTTGACATAATCATGAACAAATACAGACATACCAGGCCATCAGTATTCTCAACTGACAAGTTTGTATGTCTTGTAACATCCTGGATGACCAGCCATGGGAGTGTCATGGTGCATTTTGACAATGTCTCGTCGTAAGTCCTTGTTGGCTGGTACATAGACCTTCCCACAGAAGAGGATGATACCATCTTCATAGTTCCACTCTTGTAAGTTCTTGGCTAAGGAGCAGGGCCCATTTGCACGGATCGTTTCAAGGGCCTGAGCAACTTCAGTGTCCTGGGTTTTGGTGTCGCAGATCCTTTGCCACAAGTTAGTGTCGCTGATGGACTGAACTGTGGCAGGGCATGTAGCATGGATCTGGAAAAACTTGGGGTCAAGAAGGACACGGTCTGAGTTGTCCTCTGTCACCTCCTCTCTATGGTCAGGTCACCTCGATATGGCGTCAGGTCAGTGATAAATTCCTGGCTTATGAATGAGGGTGAAGTCAAAGCGAGTAAGGAACAGGGCCCATCGAGCTTGACGATGACTCAGCTTCTGGGCCAACTTGAAGTACTCGAAGTTCTTGTGGTCTGTCCAAATCTCCACTTGATGAGGAGAACCTTCCAGGTAGTGGCGCCAAGCTTCCAGCACACGGATGATAGCCAAAAGTTCCTTGTCATAGATGTCGTAGTTGCGCTCAGGTTCAGTGAGGGCTTTGGAGAGGTAGGCAACTGGATGCCACTGATCATCATCTCCTTTCTGAGACAAAATTCCTCCTGTTGCATAGTCAGAGGCATCAACTTCGACAAGGTAGGCCTTGGTTGAGTCAGGCATGATGAGAACAGGAGACAATGTGAATGCAGCTTTAAGGCCATCGAAGGAGCGTTGGCAGTTCTCTGACCAGACCCAAGGTTGATTCTTCTTTGTCAGGTCAAACATGGGACGGGCGACTTTGGAGAAGTCGTGGATGAATCGACGATAAAAGTTTCCAAAACTGACCAAGGACTGGACATCTTTGACGTTACGAGGGGCTGGCCACTCAGAGATGCCTGCAACCTTAACGGGGTCCATGGTGAGTGTGTTATGAGAGACAATAAGGCCAAGGAACTCAACAGAAGTCTGCTCAAATGAGCACTTTTCTGGCTTAAGGAACAGGTCATTGTCTTGAAGTCTTTGGAGTACTCGATGAATGAGTTCGCGGTGTTCTTTTATGGTTTCAGTTAAAATAAGAATGTCATCCATGTAAATGATGACTTTGCCAGTGTCAATGAGGTCCTTGAAAAGCTCATTCATCATGGCTTAGAACGTAGCAGGGGAGTTCATAAGGCCAAAGAACATCACCATGGGTTCAAAGAGGCCACAATTGGTTTTGAAGGCAGCTTTCCATTTCTCGCCATCCTTGATACGGATGTTGTTGTAACCCCAATGGATATCCATTTTGGAGAACACCTTGGCACCCTTGAGCTTGTTGACTAACTCAGGAATGAGTGGCAATGGATACTCGTCCCTGATGGTACCTTTGTTGAGAGCACAATAGTCCTGCACAGGGCATAGTTTTCCATCCTTTTTTTAATGAAGAAGAAGGGACTTGCCATAGGAGATTTGGAGGGACGAATATAACCTTTCTTGACATGGTCATCAAGGAAGGTGTCAAGTTCCTTCTGTTCTGAAGGTGACATGGGATAAACCTTGCAAGACTTGGGTTCAAAGCCATCCTTAAGATCGATTGCATGATCCCAGGGACATCATTCCGGAAGACGCTGAGAGGTTTCTTCATCGAAGACTGGTTTGAAATCACGGTATTGGGGGGGGGATCATGTCATTGAAGGATTTCTCCTTTCCATGTGTTGCTACATGTTTGGCCAGCTCCTAAGCATTGGTGAAGGAGCGATGTATGTGAATGGTTTCTTGGTAGGTTTTGTCTTCATCGAGTGGAGCTGGGGGTCCTGTGTCAGGTATGATGCCCGCAAGGTGGAGGCCTTTCTCAATCCAGGAGTGGTCGACATAAGAGTGATCATCGTCGTCCTTAGTGAATACAGACACCTTGTACTTGTCGAGCAGGGACCACATATTCTGGGATGGGGGTAGGGACAAAGGGAGTCTGTGGGGGTGGGAGAGGCGAGGGACAAGGTGGAGCAACAGGCAAGGCCAAGGTACTGACTGAAAGGGGTCGAGCAGCTGGTTGTTGTCGTTCAGTGCGAGATGACAGCTTCTTGACAGAAGGCTTGTGTAATACACAAGAGGGGGGGTGTCGTGTCATGTCAACACATTGGGCCATCCAATCAATCTCAGGATTATGCTCCTCATCTGAAAAAACGAAATTTTATATAGCTGCAGGTCACATTATGGATGCTATCACATCAGGAAAAACCCACACTCTAATTAGTAGACAATCATCTCAAATTATCTCAGATTAGATGATAATTGGACACTCTAAATTATCTTGATAATTAGAGCCAACTAGACAAGTCACCTATCTTGCTATCTAGATAATTGAAGATAATGTTCTGGATAGTCAGAGTGTTACACATTGTGTAATATGCACTATTGAGGTAGTCTGAGTACATATGTCTCAGATACTTATCTCTTATTATCTGATAACTACCTACATGCTCTATAGTCTTAGCTTCATGCACAAGCAAGTAATAGAAGACATATACAATCTCATCTGAGAAAATCTAAATCTATATAGCCACCACTGAGAAATACATAAGCTATATGGTCTATATAGGTACTAAGCCTTACAATATAGATCTATATAGACTATATAGACTATACAGCACCAGGCACCAGATATATAGTGCCATATAGCTGGGTTAAATGACTATATAGGCTATATGGCCCTAGTGGTCCTCTATGTAGGCTATATTGGTTATATAATCTATACAAGTTATATCAGCCATATATCTTGAACTTTCTATCTATTTTATGCCTTCTATTTCCACTACAATGGCACTTTTTTGATGTCATTTTTTTTTTTATTCAGAGAAGATCTACACTTTTTTTGAACTACATTATTAAAATAAATTGATTGTATGAGGCAGACCCAGGCAAATACAGGAAGCCTGTGCACAGACAGTGCAGGGTATTGGGTGTGCAGGTGAGGCACGGCATTAGGGCAGATGCCGCGCATTGGCGCGTCGTTGGCGGGCACGTTTGGTGCATTGGTGGCACCACGTGTCATTGGCGCGGCATCGGCAGTCTGGTGCTGGTATGGCGTGGCAGTGGTGCTGGCGCTGCGTGGGCGGTGGTGACACAGCAGGCAGCACGGTGTCATTGGTGCTGCACGGCGGGTGGCGCAGCGGGTGGTGCGGCATCATTGGCGCTGCGTGGCATGGGGCACAGCTGCACGACGCATGAGGCTGGCGGCGATGGGGCGCGTAGGGCACCCACCGTGGCACAGCACATTCGGGCACATCGTCGGCACGGCACGTCGGCGCGGTGCATGGGAATGGTGGCGCTGGGGCGCGTTGAGCGTCGCTGGCAGCGCACAGGGCGGTGCAGCACCGTGGGTCGGGCGCGTCATCAGTACGGGTCGGTGCATCGTTAGCGCAGCGTTGGCAGCATTGGCGGGGTGCTGGGGGCATGCATGGGGCGCGAGGGGTATGCACAAGGTGTTGGCGCCATACATGGGGCAGTGCCGTATGCAAGGACGGTGGACATGGGCGGGGCGCTGGCAGCGTGCGAGAGGCGCGGACGTCATATGCGGGGCACTGGCGCCATATGTGGGGTGCAGGCAGAGCGTAAAGGGCATTGACAGAGCACTGGCGGCGAGCGCGAGGCATGGGGGGCATTGGCGCGGCGCGGGGGATGGGCGCAAGGCGCGGGTGGTGTTGATGGCACACTGGCAACGTAGAGGAGGTGTGGGGGTGTAGACGAGGTGCGGGTGGCATGCGGGGCGGTGCGAGGGCAAATGAGGCACCGGAGGTGCATGCGCTGGCATGGCCATCGCGGTGTATCGCCGGTGCACAATGGCAGTCATCATCATTGAAGGCGGCGGGCTGGGCATGGGGTGCTGGTGATACGGCACAGAGGTCGGAGGGGAAGGGAGAGGCCCTGGAGAGAGAAGGAGGTCGAGAGTATCGCTCGAACGAGCGATACTCTCGACGTTACTACAAGCAAACAAAAATGGAAATTTTCTTACGCACCTTTGTTGTTACTTTGATACCCTCTGCGTCCTCACCCCCTACGGTGTTCGATTTGACGAGTTTGTAAGAGAGGAAGGAACAGGGGGAGGGAGAGTGAGGGAGTGAGGGGAGTGGTGATGGTAAGGAAAGTGAGCAACGAACTTTGACGCGCTTCAGCCACTGAACACGCGCGAGTGCGAATGATTTGAGCATTGCAAATCTAATAAAATCACTATAATTTCGAAAAAAAGACTGTGCCTTTCTTTTATACAATAGATACGATTCTATGAGCTACATAACTATTTATTGTACTCTACGCTACTGGACAGCGAAAGCAACTTAGTGCAGTCTGCGGGTTAGTCTCGGGTGCGTCTTCCGGCAATTTCCGGTACCCGGGTTTGGAGCTCCACAATGCGCTGGCCATATAAGGCCCACGCGACACGTGACTCCTCTTTCTCCTCGACCACTACCATCCCTCTTCGTCTTCCTTATTCAGCAGCCTCAAGACTTTTCTTGTGGTTAGTTGTATTGTTTCTGTAATTGTGCCTTGTTATTAACTTGTAGTTGTTTGTAGGCTTTAATTTTGCTTTTTATCATCTTTGAGGGTAAGTGTCTTTATTACTTGTTGTTGACTTTGTGCTGATGATGTGTCACTTATGTAATAGTCTATTTTCGCTTTTTTCAATGCTAGGTAGGGTTTCTTATTGCATGTTTGAACAAAGTTGTTGATCATGCTTTTAGGTCTGTAGTGTATTGTCTTAACTTAGTATAGGAATGTTTTGTATTAGATTATGATTAAATTTGTATTTTCTTATCTTTGAGTGATTTGAATTATAACTGTTGTGTGATTTTGAATGTTGAGTTTCAAATTGTTGTGCTCAACTATGTTATAAATTCAGCTTTTTTTAGTAGTCTATGTATTCAGATATAGTATGTATAGGCTATACAAAATGGGCAAGTAATTATAGCCTATAGATTATATATAACATATATAGCAGCTATAGCTGACTTGAATTGCATAGCATATATAGTTACCTTTACTGCTATATAGCATCTATAGCACTATATAGCTATCCCTAGTTGCTATATAGCACTATATAGAACACCTGTCTCTATAGCCAAATATATAGAAAAGGGGATAGCTATGGGGTTATATAGACTATGTACTAGAGTATATAGTTCTATATATCTATGTGGATTTTCTCAGATGCTGTTGTATATCATATTAATGTTATTCTGTTATGATATGATGATAACAGCTGATTATCAGCTTATTATCTCAATTTATCTTCAGTTATCTTCTAATCTTTAAATACCATTGCATTTAACATTATGCAACACACAAGACAACATGAACAGCAACAGGTTTCATTCATAGCTTACTTAACATTTCATTCATATCTTATTCTACTAGTAAACGACTATGTACCAAAAAAATAGTTAGATTACTATATGTTATGACCGTATTTTTCTTTTCTCTTTTACAAGGACTTATCATTTCTTTTCTTCTGCGATGACACCCTCCAACCATCTATCGATCCATTGATCTATCACTTACTGTCATCGCTTCCCCCATTGACTGCTTATCTAAGACTTCGTATAGGATATCCTACTGCCTCTTTCGTCTGCCTCTTTTGTCTGCCTCTTTCGTCTAGGATATCCTACCGTACCTACACATATATAAACCCCACGTACACGGACCTGTAGCACTAAGTTTATCCTCTTGTATATCTTGTATCTCGACTTGCAATACAGTCGCTCGATTCGCTCCTCTCATCTTCGCTCCTTGACCGCCTCAACCATCCTCTATCTCTCTTCGCTAAGGGACGGGCCTTAGCGTCGTACTCTTCGAGACCACTAGCAGCGTCGCCGCTCTAGTGACGGACTTGGCGCCGTGTTGACACTGCCGTACGACTTGGGAACGACACAGGTTCCGAACCTGGTCAGAACACTATGTAAAAGAGACATAAGTTCAAAAGAACAGAGTCTTACCAGGTGACAAAGAGAGATCACTTACATTCAATCATAAGGATACTAGTAGAGCAATCACTTACCTTGAGCACTAAGACAATGTGCAGAATTACTAGCTCTGATAGACCTACATGGCAGGATAGCATATATATAGTCCATAGCTGACATAGATGTCCCCTTATGCTATGATAGCTATGATAGCTTCACTTCTGAGCTATGGTAGCTATGATTGCTATGATAGCTTTATATAGATGACCCCTATCTATGGCCAGGCTATATATAAAAGGACACTGCTATGGACCTATCAGAGCTATGTAGCTGACATAGATCTATATAACAGTGGTAATTTTTTCAGATGCTGAAGCCAGTCTGTTCCCAAGATAATGTCATAATCACCAATGTCAATGAGATAGAACTCAGCTGTTTCTTCGTGGTAGGAGTCCGAGTTTTGCGCATGTATGTGCATGTTCTGTATTACTGAGTGTCATACCCAGCCCATGATATTTTCGGAGTTGTCCACATTATGGATGGGGAACAGGTTGGAAAGTTTTTTGAGGGGAAAGCCATGTTTCTTGGCAAACTCGGGGTGCATAATGATACCTTTAGCACCACTATCGAGAAGTGCTTCAGCATCGATTTGTTTCTTGATCGGAGTCAAGATAATCTTGACTTGGAGCGTAATGGACGGTGTCTGTCAGTTGGGCATGATAGTGGACATATGCAGGGACGACAGATACAATTGCTCACAGAGTTCAGATAGTACAGAAAAATGATTTGATGGATCAAAGAAAGTCCTTGTGCTACCAACCAGATGGCGTTGCTGGGGGGCATCTCAAAAACCCGCTACCATGTCCTTCAATGCAGCCTGGGCCTCCTATCTCTCTTCTGCACTCAATGCCTGCAACTGCACAGACAGGTTGGTGATGGACCTGTTGATGGGTGGGACATTGAGAGTCCCCAATTGATCTTGTTGAGCTACTCCCGGGGCTGGGCCAGTTTCTAGTGCTCTGACACTGGGGGTGGAGTTGGTGACACAGTCGTGAGACATGTGTCCTTTTTGGTGGCACCAGAAGCATGCTCCTTCATGGCAAAGATGCTCTCGGTCTTGCTCAGTGAGGTGAGGGAGCTGGGTCTCTGCAGCAGCCACAGTACGAGGTTGGCTAGCAGAAGTGGACTGAGAAGAGCGATTGCTCACCGGTGGCTTCCCCATCGAAGGGCAACTCATTTGAAACCTCGAGCATTCTATAAATGCTGCATTCCTGTTGCACGCCCTTTCCTTTCACTCTGGTAACATCTTGGGCATGGGGAAGGTGCTCATGCAGTCATTGATCAGTGCTGAGTTGAGGCCCACCTTGAACCACTGAATAAGGGCCTCATTGTTATAACCGATGTGAGGGGCATAGGTCTCGAATTTGGTGATGTAGTCCACCACTAGTTGTGTGCCCATCTTGAGGTTATGGAGGGCATCGTGGTTCTCAGTGGTGGCGTCAAGGGGAGAGAAGCCAGTGTCGAAGCAGGTGAAGAGGTCGTTGAGGGTCGTGAAATGGCATATGTGAGCCACGTTTTTTAACTTGGTGTCATCATTGTCGAGGATCTCCTCGGCACGCTGCATTGCCTAGGCACCAGCGGTAGGCCCCTGGCAGAGGTCCAGGAACAGCAAAACCTTTGCTGAGTCGTCCTTGTATTTCGTGCCATTGGCACGGAGGAACAACTGAATGTGGAGCTTGAACTCCTTGGACTTCGAATGATCCCCTTCGAATGGGGTGGGCTTCATGCCAATATCGCCAGTGGACATGTCGATGGGAGGTGGGGGAGCAGATACTGAAATAGGAGGTAGATTGACAATGGGTTTGACAGGAGGAGCAGCAATGGCAGGTTGTAAGACAGAGGGGACAGGGGCAATGTGGATAGCAGGGGGAGCAGGGATGGTGGAGATTGCTGGTGGGACCGAAGGGGTTGTAGACGAGGAGGGTACAGCAGGCAATGGGGCCCGAAGGGTAGCCTGTCGAGTTCGTTGATCTTGTTCAAGCTACATTAAGACTAACTGCGAGAGAGCAAGCTCAGTGTTGGTGAGAAAGATTTTACTGGCCTGCCAAAACCACTGATCACGATTCTCTGTGAGGTTCCATCTCTACCCAACAACCTGTCGATTGGTATTGGACCGGTATGTGTAGTACTTCTGGGTCGTGTCGTTGTAGGCAATCCCTAGTGGTACTGAGTCCAGTTCAATAAGAGTCAGGGGAGAAACAACGATGGGGGGAGCCTGAGGTGGGAGCAGTGGTATAGCAGGATGGATGTGGTGGTATTCTTCTTTGGCAACATTGAAACTGTTTGCCTCCATGTACGGGTAGTCGTCATGCTCTAAGAAATACCACTGGTCGGAGTAGTCGTGCTGGTGATTGAAATGAACCTTGTTGATCCCTGAAAGGGTGTAGACAAAATAGTCTCCGAGGGGTTCGAAGATTCTGAGTGAAAATGGCTTGGAGGTTTGAGAAGAGCGGGGGTCCGGGGAATCAATGGTGGTCATCTAAAAGAAGTCTGCTGCAACAGGGCAACGGCCGAGGAGTCGAGGGGTCAAGGTAGCGGTGGTGTATGAGGACCGAGGAAAGGATCTGCCTATTCTCTCATGAGCCCACACAGGTTCTGGGGAGGGTTCCAGGGTAAAGAGTCTGTGGGCCTGGAAGGAGAATGGTGTCGAAGGGGAGATGATGAGCAGAGATCTGTGTCCGGGGCATCAGTGGTGATAGGCAGTGTCAGAAACACAAGTGAGAAAGGTCTGGGTGTCAACGTGAAAGACAACTCTGATCCTCACGTATAAGGCAACAGAGACAGCACCTGCATGTGGTTTCCACGATTTCAACCAGTACCAGACTCCGTCAGCTTCCCAACCCATTTTCTCGGCATAGGGTTGAATGCAGAGGTGCATGTCTGTTTTGATGATGCTTTCAATGGGGAATGAGAGGTGTGGCTGATGATGTGAGTGTCGGAACTGTGTGAAGATCATCTGAAAAAATTAAAATTTACATAGCAGAGAGCCAAAGCTATGATGGCTATTGGTGAGCTATGGAAGCTATAAAGTTTGACTATCACCCTATGTAGAACTATGAGGGCTATCATAGCTTCTATAGCAGACAGTGTGAGATACATAGCCTCCATAGCTTGCAGTATGAGATACATAGTCCTATCTCACTTAGAAGGGAAGCTATGCTTCCTATGCTTCCTATGCTACATCAGATAGGTCTCTAATTTTTTAATCAATTTTTTTCATATTCAGGGCAATATCTACACATATTTTTTTACTACAATTTAATGAACAACGAATAAGCCAAGGCAGGCCTGTGCACAGCACAAAGAGCCTGCGCTCGGGTGGTGCGGCATGTTGGGCGCCTTGGTAAAACGCATCGTTACCGTGGCATGTCGGGCACGTCGTTAGCATGGCGCATGGGGCACCTCGTGCGCCGGCATCCGCGGCGCCGGCGGGGCAGGGCAGCACATTGGGCACCTCGGCGCGGCGGCGCTGGCGCAGCTAGCACGTCGTTAGCATGGCGCCTCATCAGCGCGGCGCGGCGGCGCTGGCGGGGTGGTGCGGCGCGTTGGGCACCTCGGCGCGGCGGCGCTGGCACGGCGTAGCGCATCGTCAGCGCAGGCGTGGGGCGCGGCGCCTCATCAGCGCGGCGGTGGTGGCATGGGCAGTGTTGGCGGCATGTACAGGGCGGGCGGCGTGTACAGGGCAGGCAGCGTGGCACATTGGGTGCGTCGTCGGTGCGGCGCGTTGTTAGCATGGCACGTTGGGTGGGTCGTCAGCGGCGGTGGGGCGGTGGCATGGCGCGGGGTGCGTTGGCGGGGCGGAGGGCAGACGCGGGCGGCGTTGGCGACGCGCTAGCGGCATCAGCGACGCGCTGGGGTGTCGACGAGGGGCAGGTGGCATCGACGAAAGGCGGGTGGCGTCAGCGAGGGGCGGGGGCATCCGCGAGATGCTGGCACCATCAGCGATGCATGGGGGTGTTGATGGGCGCGCGGGGCGTTGGCGGGGCTCGCGGGATGCATCAGCGAGGCGCGGGGGTGCGGCCATAGGGCTTGGGGTGCTGGTGACGCGCAGGGGGCGTTGGCAGCGTGTGGGCGGCATTGATGGGGCGTGGGGGCGTTGACGAGGCGCGGGGGGCATGCGAAAGGCGCCGGGCTGGAGCGGGCCTGTGCGCGATGTGACAGGCCCGCACACGGGCGGTGTGAGGGCGAACGAGGCACGGGCAGGTGCGGGGCAGTGTGCAACATGGCGGGCCTGTGCACGAGTCGCGGTAGTCATGCGCAACACGTCGGGCCGTCGTGGACGCCGTGTGTGCGCTGGCGGGCCCGTCGTGGTGTATCGCCGGTGGCCGTCATCGTTCAAGGCGGCGGGCTGGGCGTGGGGAGCTGGTGACGTGGTGCAGAAGTCGGAGGGGAAGGGGCAGAGGCCCAGGGCAAAGAAAGACGAGAGTATCGCTTGAACGAGCGATACTCTCGACGTTAGCACGAGTAAACACGATAGAAGTTATTTTTACGTACCTTAGATACCCTCTGCATCCTTCTAACCCCCTCTGGCATTTGGTTTGATGACTTTGAAGAAGAGGGAGGAGGGAGGAGAAGGGAACTGAGGGGAGTCGTGGTGGTAAATAAAGAGAACGAGACGAACTTTGGCACGTCGTTTCGGTGCTGCCACCGAAACACGTGCGAGTTCGAATGATTCGAGCTTTAATCAAATAAAATCGATTTAATTCCGAAAAAAAAGGAGTGGCCTGCGTTTGTACATTGCATTCGATTGTATGAGCCAGAATTCTATTTACTGTATCCTGACTTACTCGACAGCAGCAGGAACTTAGTGAAGTCTGCCACTTAGTCTCCTGCGCGTCTTCCGGCTGCCGGATTTGGAGCTCTGCAATGCGCTGGCCATACATCTGAAAAATTTGCAAGTGGTACATAGTTCTATGAAGTCTACATAGATTTTATAGTTCCATAGCACTGCCCTTTACTCCCTAGCCCACATAGCCAAAGGGAGGTGCTATAGAGTGCTATAGAGCTGAGGGGCAATGCTATGGAGTGCTATGGACTGCTATGATAGCTATGATAGCTGACTATGCAACTATCATAGTATGTCTAGCTATCAATGCTATCAGAACTATGTTATTGATATACGCTATCTTCAATAGATAGACCAAGTCTATCTATCTAATTTACATAGAATATATCAAGTATATAACTTGCTCTTAAAATATAAAGCCTATCATACTCAGCTTATAAACAACTTTGGAAGAACCTCATTTTATCACTGAATTGATTTATTTTTTACACAAAAATATATTTCATTGAATAGTTCTTATAAACTATAAAAAAAGTCAAGCATAAAGACAACTATAAGCCATTGTATTCAAATCCTATGCATATTTGGATTACACTACATAACTAAACCAAACATGTATATATATATATCTAACAAGATATAACCAATTAGTTACAAGTTATCAACACTAGAAAAAAGCGAAAGTCTAACAAAAAACATATACAAAACATTGTCAACAAAAGACAACATAGCAGAACTATGCAACAAATACTTACCGACATAACAAATAATAATAAAGTCTAACAAGAAAACAAGTTAATAATAACATAAGATCAATGACAACACAAAGCTGACATACCATATGCAAGTGTATCAATGAAGAATCATCGAGGGGTCAACAACAAAAGAGATGTGTCGACGAAAGAGATGGTGGAATGTGTCCGGGCCGGGCACTGCCGAGCGTCGCGACAGAGGCTAGACAGCAGACTTCATTATCTTGTCTTTGCTGCCTGATAGTTTACGATACAGTAGCTAGAAGTCAAGCTCATAGAATATATTCTTCTGATCAATATACATACGAGCCCTTTTTTTCTGAAATTCTATGATTTTATTCCATCTGTTGTGCTTCGTTGATCGTAACGTCGCGCGTTCCGTGGCTGGAGCACCAAAGTCGTGTCGTTCGTCTCTCCTCTCACGACTTACCCATCCGTCTCTCCCTCCCCGTCTTGTCTTCCATTGCCCTCGTCGTTGCAGTATCCGGTGGGAGCTCAGGGGCTCAAGGTAAGTCATAATAGTATTATATTTTGTGTGTATTGTACTGATCTCGAGAGTACCACTCATCGGCGAGTGGTACTCTCATTTTTCGTCAACCCACTCCCCCCTCCAACGCCTCGCCGACCCCACTCTCGCGCACCCTCCGCGCCCATTCGCCTGCTCACCACCCCGTTGACAACACCCGTGGCAGCCCACCCGCAGCCCACTCGCAACCCGGCCATACACCCGCAGCCGAGCCCACAACACCTCGACTCGGACACGGGCAAGCCGCGAACGACATGGGCAGTCGATGACGCACGCAGCCCGTCGACGACATGGGTGGCCCGTTGACGACGCAGCCGGCAGCCTGTCGACGACCCGGGCAACCCGTCCAACGACCCGGGCAGCACCCAGGCTGCTCGTCGACGACACCGGCTGCTCGTCGGCGACACCGGCTGCCCATCGGCGACGCACGCAGCCCGTCGGCGACGCACGAGCCCGTCGACGATGCGCCAGCCCGCCGACGATTGCACGCGCACGACGCAATCAGCCCGTGACGACATGGCCAGCCCGTCGAAACGCCAGCAGCCCGTGAATGACACGGGCAGCCAGTGAACGACGCGGGCAGCCGGTGAATGACACGTCGACGACGCGGGCAGCCCGAGGACGACGTCTCGACGACGCGGGCAGCCCGAGGACGACGCGTCGACGGCATGGCCAGCCCGTCGATGCCGCAAGCAGTCCGTGGACACGGGCAGCCCATCGATGACACGTCGACGACGCGGGCTGCCCATCAACGATGTGTCGACGAGCGGGCAGCCCGTTGACGATGTGGGCAGCCCGTTGACGACGCGGGGGAACCCGTCAACGGCACCGCCGGCGCGCACGGGCACGGGCCACATCTGTGCCCACAAATGCAACACCCCGCCCGCTCGCCGCGCTTGCACTCGTGTCGTGCCTGTGTGCTGGTGCCCGCGCCCGTGTGCTCGCGCTCCTGCCCCGTGCCCGTCTCCCCGTCCCGTGCCTGTCTCGCATCGTCGTACTTTGTATGTAGTATACTGTCGTGGCTATCTCATGTAATTATGTAAATTATTATCTTATTGTTGTAATACATCACAAAGCTTGAAATTATAGGCTCTATGTCAATTGGAGATGTAATAGCAGCCTGAATATCCATAGCAACCTTATGAAAGTTCTGTATAGAACATAGTGTCTATAGCATACATAGAGGAAAACTAGATATACATAAGTTACATAGCAGGCATAGTAGTGTCCTATTACTATGTAATGCTACATATCCATCACCTATGACTATGATAGCTATGATAGCTACCATAGTCCTGTATAGCTGTGTGGCCCAGCTACATAGATGCCATAGCACTATGAAACCAGGCATAGCACTGGCTGGCAGCTATATAAAATTCAGATTTTTCAGATGTATAAGGCCTGCGCGACGTGCGACTTCTCTTTCCTTTCAACCACTACCATCTCTCATCATTTCTCCTCGTCTCCCCTTTCTGGCTACTTCAACTTTTTTCTTAATGGTAAGTAGCATTGGTGTATTGTCTTTGTAGTAGTCTCTTGATACTAATATGTAGTCTTTTGCAGACTTTAATTTCACTTTTTGTTATCTTTGGGTATGTCTCTTATTTTTTGTTGTTGACTTCTGCTGATGATGTGGCACTTTTGTAGTAGTCTATTTTCGCTTTTATTATATTAGGTAAGTTCTTTTTGTATGTTTGATCTAACTTGCTGATCATCTTTGTAGTTTTATATTATGTTATTCTTGTAGTTTAGCTGTAGTAATGTTTTGTATTAGGTTTTGTTCAATGAAACTCTTTGTTATTTTCTAATCTTTAAGTGATCTGAGATATTAAGCTTCTGAGGTTATCAATCCTTTCAATATTTTTGGTGCTTGGATAGCATGTTTAGGCCATGTAGTAATCAGAGTTGACATAGACTAGATAGTAAGCCTAATTAGCTAGACATGCTACAATAGTAGTCATAGCAGACATAGCTTGTATAGCTCCTATAGCTATCATAGCAATGAGGGACAGCTATGATAGCTATGATAGCTGTCCATAGCTATCCTGCCAGACTACATAGCTTGCTATAGATAACCCTGCAGCTATGAGAGCCCTATGTATAAAAGGGGACTGCTATGGTTCTAGGAGAGCTATGTAAACCATATAGCTCAATATAGCAGTGTTATTTTTTTCAGATGATGTCGGCATCGAGGGGTAGTTGGATTTGAGAAGATATGGTGGGCAGATAAGAAATGGTGAGGTGGGCATATGAGAGACTGTCCAGGTGTCAAGACTCGGTCAAAGACAGCAAGAGTGCTGCCCAAGTCACCAACCAAACACAAGGGAGATAGAGACAAGAGTGAGGATCAACAGCAGCAGTGCAGTGCCCTGGATAGCAGGTACAGTACGGTACAGACGAAATGGACAGTCTAGGGAAACAGGTGAGCTACAGCGAGCCTATAAGTACTGGGAGAACAATGGGGAAAGAACAATGGGCACAGGAATGGGTTGGACAATAGGAAAGAGAACAATGGCGACTGAAAGGGGAACAGGGTACAGGGCAAGGATAAGGGAAGAGCCAGGTCATGTGATGAGATGTGCAGGTGATGAAACAATGGGAGCATGTGACCGATGCGATGCGCATATGGAAGTGAGAAGAGTGGAGAGAAATGGAGCGATTCATGACAGGTCTCAGAAAACAGGCAGCTGGTAAACAGCTAAATCTAATATATGTATGCTAAAAGAATAAGACAAAAACAGCAATAGACATAGCAATGTGGAAGATGATATCATGTGGGAGCAAAACCAGAAGGCAAATACTTGAGGAGGACAAAAGGTTTTAATATTAAAAAAAATTATATGAGAAAATAAACATGTGATATGGTCATGGAAGCATATAACAGACATAATACATGGGGTGTTCAGTCAAGCTTGACATTGTGCTCTTTTAATATAGGTCCTCAATTGTGATATAAATACCTATTTAGACAAATTGCCTCACAGGCAGCATGTAATATATTAATATATATTTAAAATTATACTTGTCAAGCAATAAAATATGCTGTAGCTACTCAAGATAATTTTCCAATTTTTTTTTCTTTTTTCGCTCTGATTAGAGTCTATTAGCTTAGAAATTGCTAGGATTTTTCACAAATCTGATTAGTCAATTTCAGCTCCTAGCCAATCAGAATTGCAAAAATCTCTCAGAAATTCTCAGCTAATAGACTCTATTACTTATGCTGAGATCAGTAGTACTTCTTTTGCCATATTCTCTCACAATCTCGTCCGAGATCTTGGGACTTACACCCTGTGTCGAGGCAGGACACTAGAGCCAATTGGCCCCCCGAGGAACTTTTTAAGTAGTCCTATTTATTGATGAGTTAGATCAAGTTGGGTGAGCAAGCAGATGTATCTTGTGTACAGCACTGCTGCACATGCCATCTCTTATTTAAGCCATCAGGCGTGTAAAATTACAGAAATGTTGATGTTGTTTGGTGACAATCAACAGCGGTCCAAGCGTTTGACTCGAAATTGTACAATCTAAGTGAGATGTTTATTGTCCAGATGCCCCCGATGTATCTGCACGGCTTGCCATTGCAGCCTGACCAGCAGCAGTGGCCGCCAACCTCGAGCGTTTCCTCTCAGCCTCTGAAGACATATGGCCGTCAGTGCTAGGATATGCAAAAGTCTTTCAATCCAACTTACCTGCTTCTTTCTCGCGTTCAATCTCTTGTACGATTGCTTCGATTTGAGGCAAATCCAGGTTCTGCGCATGTCTGTTCGCATTTCGCTGGATACGATTTGTGGTAACACGCACCGTAATATGGCCATAGCTCTCCATGATGCTTATCTCGATGTTCTTAGCACCTGTTTGGACTACCTCCAATAGGCTTTTGACCGTGAGCTTAACACTTTCATCGCGAGTCATCGCGTCCTTATAGTTCTTTTCAAGGAATTCGCGGACCGTCTTCGATGACCGTCCAATTGCATTTGCCTTAGCCCCAGGCGGTGAGCTGCGACTTTTCCTGAACATTATGTCCGCTTCTTACCTTCCATTCGCTGTAGATACCACTCGGTTCCGTCTGATAAAGCTTTGGTATCGTGTCATTCGGATCAAATCCGATAATGAGTGTAGAAATCCCGAAGGGGCGGACACCCCCAGACTGGGTATAACGCTGTAAAAAGTGTTTAAGGTGGAAATAACACACGAGATAATGTTTGTGATTCACCTGTTGAATTCCAGCTATGTGTCTAGTGATATATTCAACAGTAACAGGGTCCTCAACAGTGAGCCGATGACTCTGACACTCTGTCCGCGCTTTATCAATCAAAACTCGGCCATCGGCCGTTAAACCTGTGGCTAGTCATTCTTTCGAGCCTTGGCTGCAAGTGTAGAGATAACGCACCTGCAAATGCGAGACACACATGATCGTCCAGCATGACGACCTTACGCACAGTGCGCGGGTCCTGCAGTTGAAGAACTGACTTCTTCTCAACTCCCAATACTACAACGTCTTGACCCCGCACGCCAACCTAAAAGATGTGTAGGCAAATAAATTGTTAGATAGAAGATTGGACATACCGCACAAGTCCCCTTTCGCACAGCTTCTAGCGCATACTCCACCTGACATCGCGAAGAATGTGTCTCCGTCGCGAGTAAACGTCAAAGTACAAGACGAACCTGGAACAAATGCCCATCAGGGGAGAAGACAGTAAGGGCTATGATAGAGAATAAGCATCAAACAGATTAAAAATTCAAAATAGATATCCGCACCGCGATCGTAAGACCTCGACATAACTGAGATAGACGTGCAGAATGTGGTGGATTGAAACCAAGAGAAGTGACGCGCGTCCGACGCGCGTCCTGCTACTCCTGGTATTGCTATTATGTAATCTAAACGTGACCACGTACCTCGGCAGCTTATTCCAGCGCTCGTGTTGTAACCAGTTGCCACCAGGACTCCGTAACCAGATACCACACAGCATATTATATTCCTCACGTCACTCTCTTCCTTTCCACCCCGTAATGCCCAGCGATGCTGAGGGAAGTCATGAGCTACCCCGTCACAATCCAAACCGTCCTCATTCCTTCGATCTCACCCTTGAACTAGAACGTCAACTTGATAATGATTCCTTACCCTCTCCTCAGGATGCACGCCCACAATCACTAGATCCACACGTTCTCGCCGCTATTGTAACAACTCTTCGGATGAACCTAGCTGATACGACGAGGGACCGTGATGGGTTGCAGACTGCTTTGGACACATGTCAAGCCAGGGAGCAGAAGTTAAGCAGTGAACTGCGTCAGGCGACGGAAACACAGGCAGTCATGCAGGACGAACTGGCCGAGGCAAAGAAGAAGATTCGGGACGATGAAGAGTCGATATCGATGCTTCGGAGCAAGGTCGAGGAGAGCAGGTGAGGATCTCCTGCCATTTATCTTGCGACATAGCACTCAATCTCAGCCCTACATCAGACGCGGTCTCATGCGTCTACAGACTCAGAGTCGTCGCACGAGCAAAGCATCCAACATGTCATTGGATCTGTCTAGAGCTTCCGTGCCATTTGGACCTCCTTCCAGCAAGCGAGCGTCCTTCACACCACTCACTGGGTCAGGAGTGCCCCTCTCTGCTCACGGGCACAGGCGTATCTCTTCCGTCTCAGACAGTGGTGCTTGGACAAGCGTTGCACAAGGAGACCATTCACTTCCGCCCGCTTCTCCAACTGCTCAGTTAGCATCCTTTCCCGACTTGGGCGGATCTCCTAGTGTCCCTTCAAAGCGTTTATCTGGTTTATTCGGCCGAATGGCACCATCTGAGCACATTGATAGCTCGATGAAGATACATACAGAGAAGATAGAATCTTTGCAACGCGAGATCAGGACGCTGAAGGACGCTTTAGAAGAAGTACGAAATGAACTCACAGAAGCAATAGAAGCCCGCGAAGCTTCTGAAACTTGCGTCAGAGCTCTGCGAGAGTTCATTGCAGAGAACAACGTTGGCATAGTTCGTGCAGATGGCGTGCAATCGCCGACCACTCCACAAGCCCCTGACCTGGATCGCAAAAGAAGTCAAGGTGGTTCCATGACAGGACTATGGGGCCTCAAATTATGGCGTGCCGAGCACGGACGGAGCGCGGGCAGTGGTGCGGAGATGGGACTGCCTTCATCCTCTGTTCATACCGGTTCAACCCCCGTTTCCTCGGAAACCCTAACGAAGAAGTTCGGCGGTTTCTTTGTTGCACGACAACAGCAAACTCAAGCTCGGGAGCCCCTGCAAAGTGGATCAGATGCATCCTCCGTAGCTGACTCTGTAGAGCCGGTGAGCCCTGCATCTGAGAAACCAGCTACGGGATTACTCCCTGATTCCGCCAGTCCCTCGTCTTCTGATGTGGAGAGGACAACGGATGCGATGAAGGGCATGGATCAGAGCGACATTAGAATGGTAGCGTAGCGAGCTGATGGATGATACATGGATGATATTGGGCGGTACTTTCGACACAGGATAACGACTTCTCTTCACTTATCACCCATTGATACCCGTTTTGCAATTTACCTTGGACGATCATATCTGTGCGAGCTCTGGGAGCCTTGAGTCTAGCGATGGAGAGGTGAGTCGGTTCCATGCATAATGTCCATACATACACACCTACATTGAGCTTATTGTAAAGAACGTCGATTGAATAGTCACTGGTGATTGAACGTCGATTTTCATACATCAATTGAGCTCGGGTATCTAGATAGGAGATCTGCTCGGGCGATCGGTGACCATACTGGTACCTTGCGTTGCGAGCGCTGGTGATGATACATTACTATAAATACATAAGCACATAGCCCTATGGAAAGTCCTCCAGTTACTGCTGTGTCGGCTGTGCCTCGCTTGTCAAGTAGAGCACAAATATTGCGTGTGATTGCACATCGCAAGCTACGACTTCAAGCTTCAAGCTTCAAGATCGGCACTAGGGAGTTTGGCTATCTATAGCAAGCGACTATCCACTCTCCGCTTTGTAGCCCTCTGTTTGTTTCCCGCACCTCCGATCGCCTCTCGCCTCTTGCCTTTTTTCCACCCAGACCGCCTTTCCCATTCTTTTCGAGACATGGCTTCTTTTCTATCCTCCAACGATCCATCCTCTCCGGCCTCTCTTTCTCCAAAGCAGCGTCGCCGCAGTGCAGCTCTTTCCTGTGCTGAATGTCGAAGGTTTGTAGTTTGTGTACTTACGGATTTTATTACTTGTTTTCTGACTTCTGTATGTTTCAGACTGAAGCTGAGGTTGGTCATCAGATGTCAAGCCCATGGATCTCGTCTCATCCGGCGTAGATGCAGTCGTATCTTTCCTTGTACCAGTTGTGTGAAGAAAGGCTGCGCCGCGATCTGTCCTGACGGTGAGCTAACTCACCTGAAGCACATTCTGTATACCCGCTAATTGTTCACAGGCTCGCTGACAACCGGCAAGGGAAATAGGCATGTTAACTTGATCTTTTGGTTACACTGCATCGCTCACCCTTCCCTTCCTCAGGTTCATCCTTGCCAATACTGAAGTACTACATGACAAGATTGGCCAATTATCCAGTCGTGTCAGACAGCTAGAAGATGCTCTGGCAGAATCCTATTCTTTTCGCTCGTCCGAGAGGCATCCTCTTTTAAGCGATGACCTATTGCAAATCAAGCGGCCATTAGAGCGTGAAGCAAGGAATGAGCTACCACCAGCACCAGAGGTGGAGGCAGCGGAGGCGATCGACGCTGTTGGATCACTGTAAGTTGCGAGGAAAGCAAATTAGATGTTTTACTTAACGATTGTTAGTTCAATTTCAGAGAAAGGTCGAACAAACTTCTTCGGTCAAACAGCTAATTCTTGGGTATGTGCTATGAAAGGATCTGTCTATCTGTCTACTTCCGTCGACTGACTGTTCAATTCAAGTATCTTCTCAAGGTTAGGATCGGACATCACTGAAATATCCTGAAATATTCTTGATTCATCTTGATCGTAGAATGAAGAAGGCAGCGATGAAGAAGAAGAATTAGCCAGCCCAGAACTTCCTCTTCCCGCGGATATTCCATGGCTTGCTCACGCGTTCCCTCTCGCAGCTAGCGCAGGGAAGTCTGCGGAGAGCATTCGGGGCACTTTAGTTAGCCTTCTTCCTGATTCAGCGAAAGCGCAACAGCTTGCAGACATATATTTCAGGCACGCTGCATGGATGTACGTTTGAATAGCTGGGGGATCATTTACTTCTTTTAATGCATGCGCGGTGCAGGTACACACCCATTGACCAACAAGAGTTCCACGATAACGTCTTCCTGCGCATATACGATCCTCAGGTCGTCCTACCAGAGCACGACCCTATTGCTTCCCATCGATTGGCGGTGCTTTTCATGACCTTGGCCATTGGCGCTTTACTTGACTTGGAGCAACCCCCTCAGTCGTATGATGCTAATCACTACTTCCAACTGGGCCGAGCATCTTTAGCGGTCGATTCAGTTTTCGAGGAGCAATCAATTACTGCAATTCAAGCACTGGTGTGTCGCCCTGCTCACCATATATGCTTAATACCTATCCTCAGTGTTTCTCTGTCCTTTATCAGGTTCTCATGTCGCATTTTATGTTCCTCTCTGATATTGATGGTCCCCGTTGGGCGCTAATGGGGTTAGTTGTAAAGTTGGCCCACAGCGTGAGTTGCTCATCATCCTGGTTGATCTGCGTCACCGAGCTCACGCTGTCATAGTGTGGTCTCCGTATGTGCTTAAATATCAGTTTACTTCGTGAGCTTATGAGCAATATAGACAGGGACAGTGGGAAATGGAATCTCAGTAGTGAAGAGACTCATCGACGTAGGTCGTTGATGTGGGAGATATACACGTATGACTCGTGGCAGGTCAGTGCAAATTTGGATGATGTCGTAGTCTTATACTGATGGGCCTTGTAGAGCCTGACCTATGGAAGACCGCCGTCTTTTTCTTTGCTTCACATGGATTGTCAAATGGCGCATGAGTCATTCAAGAACGAACAGGGCGAAGAAGAGATGATTTGTTCGTATATCTTTACGAGGCCGAGATTTTGGAACTCATATTACACTTCTGCTTCAGTTGCCCTCTGGAAGCACCGATTTTCATCTCAATGCCTCAGTATCGTCCATGATCAAGCTTTTGGCGCTCGTACACCAAGTTACAAAGTTATACAAGAGTTAGACAAGAAAGTTCGCAACTTCTACACTCCTCCTTCATTACAAGTCCCCGGTTTCGGAGGTCCAATGGGAGAAGTCGAGCCTCCGCCCGCCCCTCTGACAATGCAGCGTTACGTTGGCTTCGCTATCAGAGAAATCAGTGCGTCGTCTTCCACGTAGAATATTGTGTTCATGCTGATCGTGTCTGAAAGCACTTTTCTATATGCACCGTGGCTTCTTCGCTCGTGCCATAGAAGATAACTCAGATGATCCCCTTGGTAGTAAATATGCTCCATCAGTGCTGGCAGCATATAATAGTGCTTGCTCTTTTGTCGGTTTAATCAAAAGCTTGTTCTCGCAGCAACCAGCCCTAACTGAGCGCATGTGGTTTCTTTTCACACATGTCTTCTCTTGCGCGGTGAGTTAATCACTACAGTACTTGAAATACCCGAAGCTAATGGGCCCTTCAGATTGTGCTAGGATCGATACCCATTAAATGTCCGGCAATGGCTCTGGCCCGGTCTGCCCTGTCACATCTTGACTCGGCCTTGCGCCTGTTTGAGCAGGTGTCGGAGAATCCTCGTGCGGTCAAAGTCCTCGTAAGTAATGGTACCATTTCAATAAACCGCCTTACTTATTGAAGCTGCATAGCCTGTCTTGCGGAAGCAGAGAGAACGAGCAATTGCTTCTATGTCCGACCTTCAAGGACAGAATCCCATGTTATCACCTTCCCGTCTCTCTCCACCCGAGTTCCGTGATGTTAAGCGCGAAGACGACGAGATGGCTACCTTGGGAGGAAAGACCCGTCTTGTGCCTCGGAAGGCATCAACTACACCATCCTCCCCTGCGAAGGCTGCGTCCCTTCCCTCTTCGAGCCCGCACAATTCCCCCCACCTGAATCATATGCCCACGCCTCCCTCATATCAGCATCAACAGCCTACGCCTGCATTTTCTTCCGTATCTCCGGGCTATTCTAGTACCGATTTACAACAAGAATGGCAGGCATATGGTTATCAATCCCTTCCACAAGATTATACAGCATATACCATGCCTCCAGAACAATGGCAAGGATCCCACGCCGCAGAACTCGCTTATGTGAATACACAGCCTGGAATGTCGTCAATGACAGGAGTCGTAGCCGATCAATTCTCTGTCCCAAACTTCGATTATGCCGCCTCCCTCCGAGCAACATCATATCTCGCTGGGCCCCAGCAGTCGGCTCAGAATGTTGGAGATATGGGCTCTGGTAATGATCCAAATGCTGCTTGGCACAGCCTTGTGGCTCAGTTCAATCATGTATAATCTGTTGTCAACAATCTGTTTGATTTTGTGGCCCCTGTTTGCATGTACTTTTTGCACCCATACTTTATGACTTATATGAGATATAGGATATCAAGCAGAAAGCCAGTATTAGTATACTTATGCAATGGCACATAGTGTGAGATCCATGTTGAGATGAAGCAGTGTGAAGTCTGTTATTTTAGAAGTATGTAGTCGTTTGCGAGCAAAGCAAGCATATCCCGCCTATTACTAAGGACTGAGGCTCCCAAACAAATATGGCCAGATTCTGTGCTGCAATGCTGCTGGGAAAATTGAGCTCAAGTCATGTTCATTGTGCTAAATGCATGTCAATTTCAACACTTCTCAGCATGAAACTTCACAGAACTAAAGCTACGTATCTTTGGATCTGCTAGTTTAAATTTTGAGTAGGGTTTATCAAGAAGGGTGCGGGATGTTAATCCGTAACAGGATGTTAGATAGTTAGTTAGGATGTAGGTCAGCTTACTGAAAATCTTGACCGTACAAATGTAGACCCATGTTGAGGTTGTATTAGGGTCGCCCTACACCAACCCCACTGACCTCAGCCCTGCTCTCTTCACTGACACACTGCACACATGGCAGGACCACCTCTACACAGGCCGGCTGATGCATACACAGGCAGACCAGCTTGCTGCATACAAGGTGGGTGTGCATGACAGGTTTGCACATGCACCATGGAAGGACATTGTGTGGACTACAGACAACATGCCTGTGCTGCATCAGTAAACTTGACCATTTTTCTGAACAGCTGAAAATGGTCTGAATGCATCTGAATGGGTCTGAATAGGGCATTTTCAGACATTCAGATGTTAAGATAGTTAGATTGTTTTTAGAAATACAGATCATCTCAAATTAGAGCTATCTGAATAAAGATTTTTTATCTTAATTCAGATTTTTATTCAGCATTTAGATCATTTTCAGATTTTTGACCAAATTCAGATTACAATCAGACTCAAGTCAGATCTCTGTTACAAAGTCAGACAGGATTTAGATTATAACAAAAATTTCAGATCAGACTAGTTTTTTAGCTCAGATAATAGATCCAGATTCAGACAGTCAGATCCAGATTAAGACAATCAAATTCAGACTTAGATCAGACTAGTCTCAGATTCAGTTCAGATAGTGAACTCAGACTCAGATTCAGACTCAGACTCAGACTCAGACTCAGACTCAGACTCAGACTCAGACTCAGATTTAGACATTTAGATTCAGATTAAATACATGTATTCAAATTGATACTACAAGCTATAAAGTGAAAACTGCACTGCAGTGATGTAGACATTAACATAAGAGACTTACCTTATAGGTACAATAACAGCACTTACCCTATTACTAATGACCATTACTAAGAATCTGAAAGACTACAACATGATTAGTAGCTAATAGGATAACAGAGATAACAAAATAACAAAACTTATCTTAAAAGTGTTATAAAGACTACAAAAAGCGAAAAATACACTAAAAAGATAACAGCATTAGTGTAAAAACATAGAAAGATAAGAAAAGTTAACTTATAGACTACAAAAAGCGAAAATATACCAAAACAACAATAATATTAGTATAAGAAACATTACAAAGATAACAACACTTACTTGGAAAGCATACCAAAGTCTACAAAAAGCAAAAATTTAAGGCAAGGTAACAATATTAGTCAAAGAAACATCACAAAGATAACAAATATCACTTAAAGTGATAAGAAAGACTACAAAAAAGTAAAATGTAGTAAAAAGATTACAACATCAGTATAAGCAACATGGAAAAAATAAGAAAACTTACCTTAGAAGTGTAACATCAGGAAAAACGGTTTTTGGGGTGATAGCCGAGGTATGACCACAGTAGCCAAGCCTTGGCTATAAGTAACCGAGCCTTGGCTACCGTAAGCCACTAGTTTAATACCCGGAGGCACAGCAATCTTACAAAGCCAGCACTACAGCTACTGTACTTCCTGTAGCTCTGGTAGATCACAAAAATAAATCATTCATTCTGAGCTATTCCACACTCTTAAAAGCATGCTTAATTGCCTCAATCATCCTTCAATTTCACTATAGATGTTCACAATGTTTTTCATATGGAGACATGTACAATAATGTGCTGCAAGTAGTATACATGTGTGTGTATCAGGACTTGAGAAAAAAAAAAAGGTGCATGTGAAACATTTGGCTCCAGCCAAACATTTCCCACGCCCTTGCACTAGGCAGTGCCTATGTGCACAAGATGGCATGGGCACGGGGAAGGCTGTCAAGACTCGGTCGAAGACAGCAGAAGAGCCGCCCAAGTCACCAACCGGTTATGCGAACCGGGTGCTCAGGAGGAAAGGAGACGAGAGTGAGAACGATGGCAAGCAGCGCAGTGCCCTGGATAGCAGGTACAGTACGGTACAGACAAAGTGGACAGTCTAAGGGAACAGGTAAACGACCGAGAGACTATAAGGACGAGGGAGATCGATGATGGCAGAGGAGGATGATAATCCGATACCGAGATCAGGAGCTACGGTCCGGTGCGTATCCGATAGGTACAAGGGGAACGGAGGTCCGAAAGATGATGGGATCCGGATAGCAGGTCGGACCTGCGGGCCGGTGAGTATCAGATAGGTACAAGATGGGCGAGTATAGATAAGAGATGAGATAAGGGAGGAGACTTGTGGTGAGTGCCGAGGAAGATCCGAGGAATGGCCGAGGGGTGTCATGGGAGGTCTGGTGACCTCCGGGGAAAGCCCGAGGAACCCGGTGGTCTCCGAGGGGCATCCGGTGGTTGCCGTGAAGGACCTGGTTGGGTCTAGGGCGGCATGACGGGATCATGGTCCGGTCATAGGCGCATGTACTGGATGCGAGGTCCGGTCTGAGGAAGGGAGGCCGGACGTGCTGCCCGGATGGAGGAGAGCAGAGCGGAGAGAAATGGAGCGATTCGTGACATCACCCCCTCTCTAAGGCGCACTTTCGCCTGGAGTGCGTCATGATCACAGATGGCCTTGGAGTTGGGTTTTTGCATACTGCGGAGGTTGGGGGGTCTAACCGCACCTGGATGACGGGTGTAGAATGATGTGACCGCATCCTGTGCATTTGAGAGTGAAGTCCGTGGTCGCCACTGGTTTTCTGAGTCCGGATAACCTGCCCATTTGACGAGGTATTCAATGCCGCGTTTGTTCCGGGTTAGGCGGGCATCAACGATTGACTCAACTTCATATTCTTCTTCACCATCCACCAGATCTGGTGGGGGTGATGCAAAGTTTGGTCCATGGCCTTCGGTTTCCTTGTATTCCGAAAGGAGCGATACATGGAAGACCGGATGGATACGCCAGGTCGGAGGCAGTTTCAGCCGATAGGTGACTGGTCCCAGAACGTCAGTGATCTCGAAGGGACCCAAGCGTTTCGCTGCAAGCTTAGCTTTAGGACGCGTGGTCCGGACATTTTTTCCATCAAGCCAGACCTTATCGCCTTTCCGGAAGTGGATGGTTTGATGGGCATGATCCTTGTTGTTGCGTTTCATAAGGTCCGCTGCCATTTGGAGGCTGGCTTGGACCTCAGTCCGGATATTTTCCAAGTGACGGAAGCGATCCTCCACTGCGGGCGTGGAGGATGTGGGGTTAACTCGGGGGATGGCCGTGGGGATATAGCCAAGGAGCATCTCAAATGGGGACCGGTTAGTTGCACTGTGGATACGGTGGTTATGCGAGAACTCAGCAAAAGGTAGCCAATGCACCCAGTCATCCTGTCGGTAGTTGCAGAAGGAACGAAGGAACTGTTCCAGCTCTTGATTGACCCTTTCAGATTCGCCATCGGCTGTGGGTGATATGCAGTGCTGAGAGCGACTTGATCCCAAGCTTTTCGAAGATGCCACGCATCACTTTTCCTGTGTATTGGGTCCGCGGTCCGAGATGAGCCGTTCCCATAGGCCATAGTTCCTATAAATCCTGTCGAGCAAAATGTCGACAGTTCCGTCACTAGTAATGGTCTCTTTGCATGGGGTAAATGAGACGTGCTTTGAAAAACGATCAACAATGACATTGACGGAGTCATAACCCTGGCATTCAGGGAGCTTGACGACGAAGTCTGAGGTAATGTCTTGGAATGGGCGTGTCGGAATGGCGTTTGGAATGGTTTCGACATGCGGATGGTGGGTCCGGACCTTAGTGGCCTGACAAACAGCACAACCGTCGACGTAGTCCCGAACAAATACTGACATACCGGGCCACCAATATTCTCGACTAAGGAGCTCGTAGGTCTTGTAGCGTCCGGGGTGGCCTGCCATGGGTGTGTCATGGTGCATGGTGACAATGTCGCGACGTAGGTCCTGGTCCGCGGGTACGTATACTTTGCCTCGGAATAGGATGATTCCGTCTTCGATGTTCCATTCTTGGAGGCTTCTGGCTAGGGAGCGGGGACCACTGTTCCGGATTACCTCAAGGGCTTGAACAACTTCTGCGTCCTGGGTCTTTGCATCCCGAATGCGCTGGCGAAGGTTCTTGTTACCAACGGACTCAACTGCTCCAGGGGAGTGGCACGGATCCGGAAATACTTGGGATCCAGTAGGACACGGTCAGAGTTGTCATCTGTCACCCCCTCCCGGTGATCTGGTCGTCGTGACATGGCATCCGGTCGGTGGTGGACGCCGGTTTATGGATAAGGACAAAGTCAAAGCGAGTAAGGAACAAGGCCCAGCGAGCCTGACGACGACTCAGCTTCTGAGAGGACTTGAAGTACTCAAGGTTCTTGTGGTCTGTCCAGATTTCGACTGTATGGGGGGAGCCTTCTAGGTAATGGCGCCAAGCTTCAAGGGCTCGGATAATGGCTAGGAGCTCTTTGTCATAGATGTCATAGTTGCGCTCCGGTTCGGACAGCGCCTTCGAGAGATATGCAACGGGGTGCCATTGATCGTCATCTCCTTTTTGCGAGAGGATGCCACCAATGGCATAGTCTGAGCATCAACCTCTACAAGGTAGGCTTTGGATGGGTCAGGCATGACAAGGACCGGAGAAGATGTGAACGCAGCTTTAAGGTCCATGAAGGCTTCTTGGCAAGCATCGGACCAAAGCCATGGCTGATTCTTCTTTGTGAGGTCAAACATGGGGCGTGCTACTTTGGAAAAGTCACGAATAAACCGGCGGTAGAAGTTTGCAAAGCCGACAAAGGACTGGACATCCTTGACGTTGCGGGGGACCGGCCAGTCCGCAATGCCAGCAACCTTAACCGGATCCATGGCGAGTGTGTCATGCGAGACAATGAGACCGAGGAACTCAACTGAGGTCTGTTCAAAGGAACACTTTTCCGGTTTCAAGAAGAGGTCATTGTCTTGAAGGCGTTGAAGCACTTTGCGAACAAGGGCACGGTGTTCTTCCATGGTTGCAGTGAAAATCAGGATATCGTCCATGTAGATGACAACCTTGCCGGTATCGATGAGGTCCTTGAAAAGTTCATTCATCATAGCCTGGAACGTCGCAGGAGAGTTGGTGAGGCCGAAAAACATTACCAGAGGTTCGAAGAGACCACGGTTGGTCTTGAATGCAGCCTTCCATTCGTCACCGTCTTTGATCCGGACATTGTTATATCCCCAGCGGACATCCATCTTCGAGAACACCTTGGCACCTTTGAGTTTGTCGACCAGCTCCGGAATCAAGGGCAGGGGGTATTCATTCTTGATGGTACCGGCATTGAGAGCTCGATAGTCCTGTACTGGGCGTAGTTTTCCGTCTTTCTTCTTAATAAAAAAGAAGGGACTCGCCATGGGAGACTTCGATGGTCGGATGTACCCCTTTTTGACGTGGTCGTCCAAAAAGGCATCCAGTTCCGTCTGTTCTGAAGGTGACATGGGGTAAACCTTGCAGGATCGGGGCTCAAAGCCGTCCTTGAGGTCAATGGCATGATCCCATGGTCGTCGCTCTGGGAGACGCTCTGAGGTTTCCTTGTCAAAGACAGGCTGAAAATCCTGGTACTGGGGGGGACCATGTCCTCGAAGGACTTCTCTAGGTTCTGTGTTGCCATGCGCTCAGCCAATTGCTGTGCATTAGTAAAGGACCGGCGGATACGAATGGTTTCTTCATGGGTGGCATCCGCATCCGGAAGGGTAGGCGACTCCCAGTCCGGGACAATGCCGGCCAGGCGAAGGCCTTCAGTGGTCCATGCCTCCTCAACATGTGGTCTGTCGTCATCATCTTCAGTGAACAGTCGGGTGGGGGTCTTTGGTAGGCAGATGCGACGGAGACGAACACCGTGCACCCGTCGTGCAGGAACATGTATTTTGGAATCGGAGCAGCATGGAAGGACGTGTCGGGTGCAAGGGGGATGGGCTGGGAGACGGAGTGCTCGGTTCGGTGACAGTATGGGCCGGAGTCGGTCCGGCAGTTGGTGAGTGACGTTCCAGACGTACCCGAAGGTTCTTGACCGGCGGTTTGCAACCTGCAAGAAGGCGGACACCGGGTCATGTCAACCTTCCGGGAGACCCAATCAATCCTTGGATTGTGTTCTTGCAACCAATCTGTCCCAAGGATGATATCGTAGTCTCCGATGTCAACAAGGAAGAACTCAGCTGTTTCTTCATGATAGGACTCCGAGTCCTTTGCATAAATGCGGATGTCCTGAGTGGCAGAGTACCGGACCCAGCCCATAATGTTTTCAGAGTTATCAACGTTGCGGACCGGAAATGGGTTGGGGAGTTTCTTGAGTGGAAAGCCATGTTTTTTAGCGAACTCCGGGTGCATAATGATACCTTCTGCACCACTGTCGAGAAGCGCTTCAGCGTCGGTTTGTTTCTTGATCGGGGTCATGAGAATCTTGACCTGGAGTGTGATGGATGGTGTCTGGCGATTGGGCGTGATAGCGGACATGCGCAGAGACACGGATATGATTGCTCACAGGGATCAGATAATACAGAGAATTGATTGGATGGATCAAAGAAATGTTTCATGCCACCACCAGACGACGTTACTGGGGGCGCTCCCAAAACCCTCTACCATATCCGCAACACTGCCTTTGCTTCTTCCTGCTCGGTCTCACTCAGACCCTTCAATTCGGCAGAGAGATTGGCAATGGACCGGTGGACTGGAGGGGTGGCGGGCATTCGGGTTCATTGTTTTGAGCTACTCCCGGACTTGGACCGGTTTCTAGTGCTCGGATGCTCGGGGCGGGGTTACCGGGACAATCAATGGAGATGTGCCCCTTCTGGCGACATCGGAAACACCCTCCCTCACGGCGAAGGCGCTCCCGCTCCTGGTCAGTGAGGCGACGGAGTTGGTTCCCGGCTGCAGCGACTGTGCGAGGTCGGCCAGTAGAAGGCGTTGGAGACGAGCGATTGCTCACCGGTGTCTTCCCCGTAGGGGGGCGTGGTTTCTGAAACCTGGAGCATTCCATAAACGCTGCATTCCTGTCCCGGGCCCTATCCTTCCAGTCCGAAAGCGATGCGGGCATGGGAAAGGTCCGCATGCAGTCGTCCAATAGGGCAGAGTTGAGTCCGACCTTAACCAGTGTATGAGGGCCTCGTCGTTGTAACCGGTGTGCGGGGCATAGGATTCAAACTCGGTGATGTAGTCCACAACCGGTCGGGTACCCATCTTGAGACGATGAAGGGCGTCACGGTTCTCGGTTGCAGCGTCAAGGGGGGCAAAGTCCGTGTCAAAGCGGGTGAAGAGGTGGTCAATGGTATCAAAGCGCCGGACGAACGTTTTTGGTGAGTTTTGTCTGCATCCCATGATTCATCGTCCTGGAGGATCTCCTCAACACGTTGCACGGCCCAGGATCCTGCGATCGGACCTTGGCAGAGGTCCAAGAATAAGGAGATCTTGGCTGCTTCATCCTTGTATTTGGTGCTGTTGGCACGGAGGAAGAGGCGGATCCGGAGTTTAAACTCCCTGGACTTGGAGCGATCCCCCTGAATGGGGTTGGCTTTACGCCGATTTCACTGGTAGACATGTCGGTGATGGAGACTGGGGTTGGGGCAGGGAGGATGACTGGTTTGACGTTGGTGATAGACGTCGGAGGCGCAATGGTGACGATGTGGGGGCGGGGTCCGGTTCCGGGATGGTGGGAGTGGGATTGAAAGAGCCTGGTGGTGAATCTCTTCAGATCTCCGAAGGCTTGCCAGTCGTGTGCGTTGTTCTTGTTCGAGGTGTTCTAGATTGTTTGCGAAAGCGCAAGCTCGGATTCACTGATGAACTGATCACTCGCCTGCCAAAACCAATGGTCTCTTTCTTCCGTAAGACTCGGTCTCCACGCAACAACTCTCCGGTTTGTATTAGACCGGTACGCGTAGTACTTCCGGGTGACGTCGTCCCAGGTAAGTCCGAGGGGTACGGAGAGCGGTTCTGTGCGTGCTGGGGAGAGTCGACACTTCGAGGAAGAGCTGGTGGGGGAGGTGGGGTCGCAGGGTGTCTCCGGTGGTATTCCTCTGCAGCGGCTTGGAAATCGTGGAACTCTAGATAGGGGTTCTCGTCACGATCAGCAAAGTACCACCGGTCAGCTAGATCTTCGTCCTCGTGGTCAAACTGAATCCGGGCGGTACCAGAAAAGGTGTAAACGTAGTACTCGTCTAGGGACTCGAATATCCCGAGTGGATATGGCTCGGAGGTTTGGAAGTAGCGGGGGTCTGGAGGATCAATGGTGATGTCTAGAAGAAGTCCGCCGCAACAGGGCGACGGCCAAGGAGTCGGGGGTCAAGGTATCGGCAGCGTATGGGGTGCGAAGAAAGGAACTTCCTATTTTCTCGCAGGCCAACACAGGTTCGGGGGAGGGTTCCGGCGTAAATAGTCCGTAGGTCTGGAAAGAAAACGGTGTCGATGGGGGAATAATCAATGGGATCCGTGTCCAGGGCGTCGATGGTGATACGCGAGGTCCGATGAAGGCAACAAATGTCTGGGTTTCTATGTGAAAGACGATCCGAATCCGAACGTATAAGGCAACAGAGACAGCACCTGCGCGCGGTTTCCACGATTTCAATCGGTACCAAACTCCGTCTGCTTCCCAGCCAGTCCGTTCGACGTAGGGCTGGATGCACAGGTGCGAGCTTGTTTCGATGGTGTTACTGATGGCAAAGGGAAGGTGCGGCTGGTGGTATAGGTGTCGGGACTCTGTAAAGATGTCGGCGTCGAGGGGGAATTGAATTTGGAAGATATGATGGGCGATAGAGAAATGGTGAGGCGGGCGTATGAGAGACTGTCCAGGTGTCAAGACTCGGTCGAAGACAGCAGAAGAGCCGCCCAAGTCACCAACCGGTTATGCGAACCGGGTGCTCAGGAGGAAAGGAGACGAGAGTGAGAACGATGGCAAGCAGCGCAGTGCCCTGGATAGCAGGTACAGTACGGTACAGACAAAGTGGACAGTCTAAGGGAACAGGTAAACGACCGAGAGACTATAAGGACGAGGGAGATCGATGATGGCGAGGAGGATGATAATCCGATACCGAGATCAGGAGCTACGGTCCGGTGCGTATCCGATAGGTACAAGGGGAACGGAGGTCCGAAAGATGATGGGATCCGGATAGCAGGTCGGACCTGCGGGCCGGTGAGTATCAGATAGGTACAAGATGGGCGAGTATAGATAAGAGATGAGATAAGGGAGGAGACTTGTGGTGAGTGCCGAGGAAGATCCGAGGAATGGCCGAGGGGTGTCATGGGAGGTCTGGTGACCTCCGGGGAAAGCCCGAGGAACCCGGTGGTCTCCGAGGGGCATCCGGTGGTTGCCGTGAAGGACCTGGTTGGGTCTAGGGTGGCATGACGGGATCATGGTCCGGTCATAGGTGCATGTACTGGATGCGAGGTCCGGTCTGAGGAAGGGAGGCCGGACGTGCTGCCCGGATGGAGGAGAGCAGAGCGGAGAGAAATGGAGCGATTCGTGACAGAAGTGCGAAACACTCATAGCTTGCGCTGTCGCCATTGGGCAGTGTTGGCCTAGTACATCTACGCCTTTCATTCCAATGATGCTGGTCAGTGAGCGGTTTTTAGCTGGTCAACATAGGTACTCACCTGGGCTGCTAGGAAGTCTGCCCCAATTCCAAGATTGAGAACCTCATGGCAAGCACTTGCGTGTGTGCGACGTTGAAACGTATGCTGCTTGAAGGGCGCAAAGGGCGTGCAAGAGGCAGGGCGATGTCACCATCAGAGATGTTGCGATGTGAGCAGGTTGATGGCCGCTATTGATGGGCTGGTGGGCGCGAATGGGCCAGTGGGTCGGCGCCGGAGTGTGCCCGCGAATGCATGCGATTTCCGGCACGAGAGGGAGTGATGGATGATGGCGGGACTGCACCACATTTGGGCGGATTCACAGTACGGAGAGCACGGTGCGTCGTGAGACTGCACAGTCTGCACAGAGCATACAAGGGAAAGACGGGCCTGAGTGCCCAAGTCTACATGCTGCATCACACGTGTAGCGTCGGTCGAGTGAAAAGGTGATGGACAGGAAGGGTGTCAGCGCATTGCTACACACGCGTGCAGCGTGCAACGATGTCAATCGGGGGGATGTAGTGGATCGTGATTGATGTGTTTGCCGACATCGAGGATACTTGCTGGAGCCTGACGGCAAACTCCATGCATGGAGGCAACGCCGTTCTAGCGGTCAGAGCGGAGGTGGCTGTGGGTGAGCGGGATGGCAAGCGGAGGCAGGTGGGGAGAACTTGCAGGAGCAGATAGTGGGTAGGATCAACGGTGGACGGGCGATCTGGGCGAGAAGTGTTTCGTTATGAGGAGTGGGCGATCCAGGCATTCAAGAGAGACTCACGCGCCGGCTGGTTCTACTCACACGTCAGCTGGTTCTACTCGCGCATCGGCTGGTTCTTATGGCTCATCAGACCAACACGAACTGCATCCCGACCGTGACACATCCGTGTATGTTGAGTATTGATGCGTACACGGGCCCAGAAAATTCGACATCTCGATGGAGAATGAGCTCTCATAAGGCAATAAAGTCATGTTGCGACATACCTCATACTCAAGGACAAAACACCCAGCACCGTGAGCTCTACGAATCACGAGACACTGCCATGTGCATGCTGTCGGGGCCTGAGCGAGACCCGTCAAACGTGTGGCCGCATGGCGGAGGACTGTAGAAAGCAAACATAGATGACGAGTAGACATCGCTATGAGCAGCTGTCAACTGCCCAACCTGCCTCGGGGTTTGGAATGCAAGCACGGCGCTGTGACAGTGATCCGTGCTCGTGACCGCCCATCACAGGCCCTTGGCTGCGTTCCTCGGCCATGCAGCAAGCTGGGGCAGGAGACGTTACAAAATGAAGTATTGAACTTACCAACGGAGGATGGTAGGTCCATACAAAGGAGATCGCTGACTGGCGGGGGTAAGTCACAACTAGCGCGCCATTGGCGTCACACAGCCACTGAAGAGCCGGCAGCCAATTGGGTGCCGTCAGCGTCGCCTCCGCCGTCCCTCAACAATCTCCTTGCTCCTCCATTTCCACCCCCCAGCGCTGGTCGAGCACCCATGCGCCTGCTCTCTCCGCCAGCGACTTTCGCGCGCCTGCAGCGCATCTTTGCAGTACCCGACAAAGTGTGTCGCTGTCCCTTGGACCACTCAGATATGCAGCGAGCGAGCTGCTGATGTCGTGCGTACAGCGCGCCCTCCATGATTTGGTAATGCTCCCCGACGAGAAGCCCGTCATCGCGCTTGGCCCGCCCGGGCACAGTGCCGTCACCGGGCACGTCGCGACCGTCTTTGGCTGCACGGGCTTCCTCAGGCGCTACCTTGTCTCGAAGCTCGGTGCGCCCCCTTCCTCTATTCCTTCTTTGCATCTGTGTCTGATGATGTGTGAAGCCAAGGCCGGCACGCAAGTCATCATCCCGTACCGCGACGAGGACGAAAAGCAGCACCTGAAAGTTATGGGCGATCTCGGGCAGATCGTGTCGATGGTGCGTGTGTCCTGTCGGCGCAGAGGCTGCTTTGCTCACCGCACGCAGGAATGGGACCTCCGCAATGAAGGCCAGATCGAGAAGTGCGTGTGCCACTCTGACATCGTCTACAACCTTGTCGGCCGCGAGTACGAGACCAAGTGCGCTTTCACCGCATTTCCCCCTCCCTCCTGTGCATACTCACGGTGGCCACAGGAACTTCAGCTTCCGCGACACGAACGCACTCGGCGCGGGCCGTATCACAGGCGTCGCCATGCGCGCGGGCGTCCGTAGTGGTTTTGTACTGGTGCTGATGTATTGGGTCTTTTCTAGGCGGCTGAGTAGGTTAGATGCTGCGTTGACTAGATACCGTGTTCTGAGCAATAACGTCCATTTACACTGCCAATTTTCTGATCGCGGTCTGTGAGTTCGGGTGCTTCGTGAGCACTCTGGTTGTAAATAAGACTACGAGCCCACACACGGTGGCATCGACCATGTGACTAAACGAACTAAGTAGCAAGTGCTTTGGGAGATGGCAGTATTTCTCTAAAACAAAATTTATCGCGTATCAAGTTCGTAAGAAGTATCATGCCTCAAACATAGTCTGCATGCGATTAAGAACATCTAGTCCTTGTGCCCAAGCTACCGCACGTGGCCACCATATCGCGAAAGGTAGAGTGACCTGGATATACTTCCCAGCACGACCGCATTTCAGCAATTCAACCTCAGGATACTCTCCTTCATCCCACTCTGCCTGAGCAACGCCATAGCCATCAGGCACAATTCCCTGATTGCGCACATTAGCCATTGCAGCCAGAAAAATATCTTCAACCTCGGTGCTTGCAAATGGTGACTCATGATCCGGGACTTCAATGGGGTCGTGGCGAATGTGACCTTCCTGATCTGCTGCAATGTTATCCTGCAGCGAGGGAGCAGCGCCATCTTCGTCAAGAGGATGGCCGGCTCCTGTCTGTCCTGTCAATTGCTCAGTCTCACTATCGACTCCATAGTAGCGGTTGAGGATATCGGGATGCACGTCTTCATAGTCATCCACATATATCCCGTGTTCAAGCTGACCAAGGAGGCGCATGTCCTAACTGATGATCAGAAAAAAATTACTGAGATATACTGTAGTACCATAATAGACCTCACCGCCGGTGACTGATCGTTCGCCTTTCGAGAAATGGGGTGGTGGTTCCAGTCCTGTCGAAAATTCTCACAGTCTTGATTGATCTCCTCCAAGAATAACTTATGTAGTAGCCATAGGTGAACGGGATCATTGGGATCAAGATGATGCAAGTCTTCGAGTCGGCCGAAGAAAACACGCCAACGACGAGCAAATTGTGACCCAACCTCCACCCACATTCGTTCGATGCGGGTATTTCGTGTGGAACTAAGCCACAAACAGTTTGTCAGCGGTTGGTATGGGAGCAGAACAGTAGACCAACACACCTCCCCCACATGAACGATGCACGGTTTGGACCACGATGCTGTATCATCCATACTGACACCTCGATATTCTCGCCACCGCGATCTCCGCGGACGCGCGATGGAGCAGTGCCCTGTTCATACACACCCTCTTTGAAAAGCGAAAGGACCGTGCTTGCCAGATTGTTGGTACTCGGTTTCATGGCAATGATCTGATGACTGGGTGAGCAAGATGTTCCTAGCGGCAGAAAAACAAGACATACCATGCGATCGTAGCCATCCACAAATCCATGGATCACTATCCCATATCGAATAAGCTTATGGTGACCATCGGTATGCCAGAGGTAATTCGGTCGGGGAACCTTATATTCACGTCGGTCGATGGCGGCATGATTACGGATTGCCTGGCCCAGACCGTCACAGCGCCGTAGAGCATCACGAACTCGTTCCTTCTGAACTTTAATTTTATGGTGGTGAAGGAAACCCATCGTGTACCGTAAGCCAGAATCAGGCCTTACGAGCTTGAAGACCGTCACAAGTCGATCGAGATCTTCGTCTGAGATCGGGGTAAAGCGGCTCTGAAGGCCACATTCCTTTAATCTTGTCCTAAGGGTGTTCCGATGCATGCGCATTGTTTGTGATAGCCTTTTCCGTGTGATTCGCCGTGTAGGAGACATCGCGTCTTGCAGGAACGCATCATCAATGACCTTGCGAGGTCGGCCCCTCCTTCCGGTACGAATCACAGAGACGGGATCATAGAATGTGATCTTCCCATGCTGGCTATAGAAATTCAGTTACAACAGGAAGAGTGGCACATTATAGTAAGACGTACACATTACTGGCATTGGTCGCTGCTGTCTCGAGCTCAATTATGAGATCGGCTAAGAGCTGAGCTCCGTCGGCCACCCATCTCTCATCTTGGAGTTCGGCTTCCAAAGCTCGAAGAATCGGAACTGTCCGTGTCTGTAGTCTTTCAGAATGTAGACGTAGACGTGGGGGGTCGCCGTCTTCCTCGCGCAGGACTTGATTCGCACGACTATATGCCTCTGATATGAGTTGGTGAGCCTGTTGGATATTTACGGAGTCAGGACCATGAGGTGGAAGAGAAGGAAAGGAGAGGGGCCGAGGTTTCGTGGTCATGAGAGTCGTCAGAGCATGAGCACTTGGTAAGTAAGGACAAACGAGTACAAGCTCGTCAAGACCTAATCCCCTTCTATATCGGACAGCAAGTGTCACGAGGCATAGCACGATACGGGTTGAGTGAATCAATGGGTTCTCATCACAATTATAGGCTTTCCAACATTAGTTTGAGGACTGCACATCCACGAGAAAAACGAATCTATAGTCATTATTGGCACAAGCTGTAATGGACATTCGTCTCGTAGCTAATCGTAACAATGGATATAGTATCAAGGTATTCCTAAGCAGTCCGTTTATCTTCTCCCAGTGAAACAAGGTACTAGAATGTTTCAAGCAGTAGACGCTTGAGCGAATGCGACAGCGACAGTCTGCGAAATTGAATGGTCAGACAATGCGGAGGACAAAGGTGTGGCCAGATACTCACATCAGAATGGCTAAGGGAAAGAAGAATCTTCGCGACACCCTTCGTCTCGGCAGCGGACTTTGCCTCCCCATGGAGAGTAACCTCAGGAGCGCCGGCTTCGTTCGGCAGGATCTCGATGTCCTTCATCGCGGCCGCGGCGCCCTTGGACGCAACGCCGAGGGACTTGAAGATGGCCTCTTTGCCGACCCAGCGAGCAGCGAACGATGCGCTCGGGCATGGCTGAGCGCGGCAGTAGGCAACCTCAGCTTCAGTAAAGTTGCGCGCAACGAACGTTGGGTTCTCGGATGGCACAGACGAGATCAGCTCTGTCTCAGAAGTCAGCTATGAAGCCAAAAATGATATCATGATGTGTACCTTGATCGACGCCCACTCCCGCAGTTGACGGCGCGGCCGCGAGAACGTCCTGTACGGCCTCCGTCGGAAGCTTTCCGGTGAACGAGTAGCTGTTGGTCTTCTTGTCCAACGTCACCCGCGCAAGGGAGTTGAGGAGAACAGGGCCTTCGAGCTCCTTGGAGTACGGCGGCGCCTCCTTGATCTTCACGAGCGAATTCGTGATCATCATCTCCGTCATGGCCTTGTACGACTGTAGATGTAGATAACGGACGCGATTGCGCTCCTTGTACAACTCGTACTGAGATGGTTGGAGCGCTGCAAAGAGGTAACGAGGGTGAATGATGAGGGCAGTCCCGCCGACTTGACCGAAACCGAATGATGACTGCAATAGTGCATAGCGTACAAATTTAGCTTATGCCCGACGCAAGCAAATGCGCACTTACCATAACACCCGCACGAATACCATCGGTGTAAATTGTCTTCGATGGGAACATGAGGTACGAGTAGTGCTGGAAAGCGGCATCGACGTTGTCGTTATTGCGGTTGCCTGGGACGATACCGCTGTGGACACTCTGGAGGAGACCGGCCATCTGCCATGCAGCGGATCCTCCCTTCGAATGACCACAGAGGCTCTTCTGTGCCATGATCGGAACAGAGTTACCAGGGGTACGGTCGATAGTGCTGAAGACATCGTTCCAGAGATGAGTCTCGTTGGCTTCGTTGGCGCCGGTACTTGTGCCGTGGATCGAAAGGACGCCGATGTCGTCTGCAGTCAAGCCCCAGACCGCAAGTGCGCGGCGCAGAGGGGCGACACGCGGGTCAGCACCTTCAAGCATACCGTACGTGGCAAGCGCATCCTTCTCCTGACGGGCGGCCTCACCCTCGAGATCGGCAATGCGAGTCGAGAAGTACTCCTCGTCAGGAGTATCACCCTGGCTCTTGCGGAACTCCAACTCGTCCTTGAGCTGAGATTGCTCATGTGAGAGCCATTCAGCAATCTGCTTGCGGCGGAAGGCGAGCTGGCGTGAACGGTAGGCAATGTCGAGGATGGGCAAGGGATATTTTGAGGGGACCTGGCGGGCAATGGTGAGCGTGCCTCGACCAGGCGCAGGAACCGAGCGTCCGGCCTTGTCACTATGATATCGCCATGCTAAGCAAACTATACCAGATGCATCGTAATTTAAAGGACACTTACCTAGATGTCATGTGAAGCCTATGACACCACGGATCGGGCATCCCAGCTCGACGGCGGTCTTCGCACTCATTACAATATGAACACCAGTACCTTGAGCCTCCACGAACTTAAAACAGGAAGTCAGTCAATGGCCCTATGCCACAAGTTCAATAACTTACGCCTGGCCAGGTAGTGGTAGTCGGCCGAGACATTTCTATGGGCTCGCGACCCATGGCGAATTCGGTCTCCGAGTTGCTGGTAGCTTTCATGTTCGCGAACTCATAGGAACCTTCTTCTGAGAGATCGTCAAAACCACCCGCAATCATCACCTTAGCTTTGCCCGATAAGATAGTTTCGCAGGCGATGTCGACGGATTGAAGTGCAGTCGCGCTAAAAGACTTTGTTAGTTATGGTTCAGTCCACATTTCGCGAGTAACGTACCAAGCGCCGACAGGGATCTTGATTGGGCCGCTAGAAGAGAGCAGAAGAAGGTTGATCCAGCCTGCAGTTGTGTTGATGAATCTGGAGCAGAATTCAGTGAACAGATATAGCCTGGAATGGGGGTTGACTCACGTCTCCTGCAGAATGTCGTTCTGCACTTCCTTCTCCTCGCGACGATCCTTAAACATCTTCGCTTAACTCTCCACACCACCCATACCACTGCCAAGACTGGAGCCAACATCGGAGGGATGCATGTGCTGGTACAGCTCGTAGGCGTCGGTGACTCCAGAGTTGTTCAGGGCTTCGGCAACGCACACCGGCGCCCACAACGACATACGATCCGTGCGCGCGACGATATCTTCAGGAATGCCGTAGCGTCCTGCACTCCAACCAGTGGGGATCTGTCCGGCGACCTGTCGGCTGAATTTGAACGCCTTGGGAACGAGGACACGCGCGCCCTTCTTAAATTTCACGACCCACTGCCCACCTTCACCTTCCCAGATATCACAGCGGTCTCCATGCTCCTTCTTGAACTTCTCGGCTTCAGCGTCAGAAACTTCCAGCGGCTCAAGATCGTGCGTCAGCTCGATCTCTTGGTGGAAGATCTTGTGCTTGGGATTGTAACCACGGAAGAGTTCAGGTTCTGTGGTGACCAATGATGAGCCACGTCCGACATACGAAGACACGCTACTCACCGATCAGACGAACACCAGCATGGGCCAAGATATCCTTCTCATACTTGCCGCGGACGTCCTTGTCGTCGACAGGTTCGTTGGTCTTCGCGTCCACCCAACCGACATAGAGCGAACCGTCCTTCAAACGGCCCTCAAAGTGCTTGATGTAGCCCATCATCCATGCCATCTCGATGCAGCCCTCTAGAGTGAATTCACCGCGCGCCTCCATCTCCCAGCGCGTACGGGAGCTACCCCACGGGCCAACTTCCGCAAAGCCGGTGATGACACAAACCTTGTCAAGGTCGACGACATCGCGCAGCTTGGACAGGTTTTCAAGTGTCTCTGCAGATTCCAACTCCGGGAAATCGAAGCGGAAGTTGGCACGAGGAGTGACGTTTACGGTCTGCAGGACGCGCTCAGCCTCGACACCATTGATGACTTTGAACTCGGCCGAGTTATCCCGGGCGATCGCACGGCGCAATTCGCTCTTTTTGTTGATGTTGACGCGGATGCGAGTTGTGATCTCCACAAGGTCGGCGACGCGGTCCATGCCTCCACTAAGATCGGCCCAGATGGGCTCGACCTGAGTGATACTGAACAATAAAGGATGCATGAGGCCAAGGATATTGAAGGCCATCTCCTTAGCGGAGAATGTGCGCACGCCGTGCGATTCGACGTCCTGGGCGACCGTGTTCGTAGCGTCCATCAAGCCGGTGCCGCGCGTCCATCTACGATGAAAAGGTTAATCACACAATAAGAGATTCAATTCAAGAAAACTTACCCGATGACAGCCCCGGCGAGACAAAGATATTCGCCCCAACTCTCCGAGTTCCAGCGCTGGAATAACGTCTCAAGAGAGGTCTTCGACTCGGAGTACAGACCGTCATTTCCGAATAAGCCATGATTCGGCGAGAGGGGCAAGATAACTTGTGTCGGACGAGTGACGAAGTGCCGGCTGGCCTTCTTGGTCTTGACGGCGCCGAGAAGACGGAGAAGATTCACCAACATGATACGGTGAGCAAGCTCGGATTTGTCGTCGAGGCCGTCAATCTCGCGGCCATTCTCCGGCACTGCAGCGAAGGGGAGAATGTAGTCCAAGTCCATGCCGAGCGTGGCGTAGATGTAGTCCACCAAAGCCTCAACGTCTTGCTTTGATCCCTGGTTGAAGGGGACGACGGTGAGAGCGGACCCTCGGCTCCCAAAGCGCTGGAAAATGCCCTGGTAGTACTCGACCGTGGCACGGCTGTAACGAGACGTGGTGATAACAACGTGAGCGCCGCCAGAAAGAAGACCCTTCAAGATCTCGACGCCGATTGAGCCCTTGCCGACACCGGTGAGTAGCGCATTCTTGTCCTTGAACGTCGTACCAGACGTGGCGATCTCGTGGAGGACGTCCAAATAGACACCTGTGAGGCTGCTACTGTATTCCCAGTTGACGCCAACCTTGCGCTTTAGGTGAAGAAGAGGAACTTTGTCAGCGGAGATGGATGCGATACCAGAGACCTGCGGACGAAGGAACTGTGATGACGAACGACGGCTGCGAGAGGCGACCGGGCGAGGGAGAGATTCGGGAGGCGTCCGAAGAGACAGCACGACGCCTTCATACAATGCCTTGATACGGTTCTTCTGTTTCAGAAACGATTTCCGGCGCTGTCAACATCCAGAAGATTCAGGACGACGTTTTGAAGCTGTGGAACGTCGTGAAGACCCAGCCCGAAATTAGCGACGACTTGCCATTTCCTCGACGTACGCCTCGAGCTTGCGCACGTTCTCGCGGACGATCTCCGAGTAGATGATATCGCCCTTCTCGTTCACCTCGGTATGGGGAGCAGTCGGGAATGTCACTGATGTCACGTAAGTTAGGCGTGTTCAAACAATGACAATGGGGCTCATGACTCACCGTCCTTGTACAACGGGGGCTGCCCAACTACCTCACGGCAGTTGTCGATAAGCTGTTGGCCGAACCTCTTCGCAAGGCCGTAAATCTCGCCGCGGGCGGGATCGACTTGGTCAATCACGTACTGCATGTACGTGATCATCTCCGGGTCCGCACGGTTCATGATGGCGATGCACCGGGCAGTGATCTCGCGGTCGACAGTTGTGAGACGGCCGAAAATGATGTCATACCACATGAGAAGGGCATCCTGGCGAACCCAGTTCCACGACGAGTCGAAATGGCGCGCCTTGAGGACGTCGAAAGTCGGCTGAATGCCGTTGATATAGGTGTCGCCGTGCTCGCGAGAGATGCTGTCCAATCTGGCCTGCAGCTCGGCGGAATGCGCCTTCTCCTTGTCGTGGGCAATCTCGCCGGCACGTGAGTCGCGCTTCAAGTAGCGCATGTAGAGCTCGACGTGCTGAGCGGCAAACTGCTCCTGATCGGCCTGGAATTTGAGGAACTCCTCGCTGTTGATGACGGCTCCCCCTAACGCGCCGCCCGCGCCGCCTGCACCACCCCCCGACGAAAGCGAAATGTCAGCGCGCTGCGCATAGGCAGCGGCAGCAGCGTCCAACCACGCTTTGCTCTCGGCCTCGGATCCGAGGCGCTTCGGTGGCTCCATAGTAGTACCGAGCAGAAGAATCGCATCTGCGCGAGCGGGACCGAGACCCCACGTCTTCGCAAGGTGGGCCTTGATGGCAGACGAGTTGAAACCGCCAGGCATTTTCGCGCCGACCATGCGAGAGACAAGACCAGTGGTGTACTTGCCGAGCAAACCAGAGTGACCCTGCCCAAGGGCGGAACCAAGCTCCTCGAGCGGGAGTTCCTCGCCCTTCTCAGGAGCGGAAGTGAACTCGAGTTGAAGGTCGCCGAGGATCTCGTTCTGGAGCGTCGACTTGCCGCCGACGAGGTCTTTGATGGACTTGCTAAGCGGGATCTCCTCGATCTTCTTCTTCAGCTTCTGGGCGACGATGGTGGCAAGGATGTCGGTGGCCTTCACGGGGACATCTTCGATGTTAGCGACTGGGCCCGCCGACGCAGCGACTGGTGCCGCGACGGCCACGGCGACGCTGACGGCTGCAGGAGCGGCTGCCTCTGCGGTCGTTTCAGACTCGGCAGGGGCCTCGGGTTCGTCCTCGAACTGGTGATAAATCTCCTTGCCGTTCTTGGCGTGGCAAAGGATGACACGGGAGTGGCTGATGGAGTCGTCCTCGGTCTCGTACTTCGCCTTGAGCGTGCGACTCGCCATACCGGTGAGCGTCGGCGACGGCCCGATCTCAACGAATCGCTGGAACTTGAACTGCGTGAAGAGCAGGTCCTGCGTCTCTATCCAGCGCACAGGAGACGCAAATTGGTCAGCGAGCAGCTCGACAAGGATTGTATGGGCCAGCTTCTGGCAGTGCTCGGCATCGCCCCAATGCTCCTCGTCCCACGAGCGAAGGACCTTGCTCAAGCAAGGCGACGAGGTCTAGTCGTAGATGAGCTGCGCATACTCCTTGTTGGCCGCGAACGGCTTGGCGACAAGATTGGAGACATATTTGCCCTCGAGCATGTCCGGGTTCAGGTGAGCGGCGTTTATCTTCGACAGATCTGTAAAGACTATTAGAATGATCACTTCGAGATGAACATTTTGAAAGATTTACAAGCACGGAAGGGCATAACACCCGCCCAGAGGTAACGCGAGTGGAATGGCACATCGATACCGGGCAGCGGGATAGTAGCGAACCCGCGCTCCAGTTTGATGTAGCCTTCCTCCTTCTGCTGCTCAACGGCACGTTGGTAGCAGTTATCAACGATCTCGCCCAAGATTTCCTTGACCTTCTCGACGCTGAACATCTCGGTAAGCTGTGGAAGTCGTTAGCACGGCTCGTCATTCAGCAACACTTCGGCGTACCTTCGCAATATCAACCTTCTCGACCTTGAGGTAGTTCAGCACGTTGGTGAGCGCCTGCAGGGCGACCAGCTCTCCGGCGCAGACGTATTGTTATCCCTATCGCGATTGTTAGAACGCTAAACTCATATTTCAGTAAACAGAAACCTACCTCGACATTGAAGTTGATAATTTCGAGGAGGCAACCGGTGCAGTGCGAAATGGTGTCGACGACCTCACGAAGCACGGCATCGTTGAACGTCTTCGAGATGCGGCTCGGGTTGACAGCGCACATCGCATAGTTCGAACAATTCTGCGCGTCCTGCTCGACAGCACGCTGCATCGTGATACCATGGTCCGATATGACATCCACAAGCGAGGAGATCGGGAAGACGTCCGCGATCGATGCGAGCGCATAGTACTCTTTAAGAGAGCGACCGACGAACGCGCAGTCACGCTGCACGAAGCCCTTCGAGCGCATATCGTCAAACTTGGCGCGGGCTTGGTGACGACGAGCGCGATCTGTGCGAATCGCATAGCGAAGAGGAGGCCAGACGGGTGACTGAAAGTATACTGAGGGGTGCGGACATTGATGTCGGCGAAAAGAGGGCTCGTTGGTGAGCAACGAGGCGGACACAGCCGCGTCCGACTTCGCGAGGGTGTAAACGTCGTTGGCCGAGTGGCGTCGGCTTGCCTGGGGCACGCGGTTGCAGGCCGAGCGTGACTGTGTGACCCAATCCTGCTTACGTGTTACACCTCCAGTGCACCACCGCACGGCGTCGGCAGCCTTGTTAACTCAATAACTGAGGGCTGCTCGTGTTTCGCCAACACTCCCGTCATGTCGGCGCCGTGGAGGAAGCCATCTCGTCACGAAAAGTGGTATCTCGAGGACGGTTCGATTTTCCTCAAGGTTCGTAAATCGACCTTTTTTCCCATCATACCTGCTGACTTACTTTGCTAGATAACACCTGAGGAGGTCATATATCGCCTCCACGCGTCGCTGCTGAGCCTACGGTCTGGTGTCTTCAAGAACCTATTGGAGCTTCCCATGTCGGATTTGGAGGAAGGGAAGTCCGATGAGACTCCTATCATTTTAGGACAGGTCTTTCGAGCAGATTTTGATGCTCTCCTGGCATACCTCTTTGGCGGGTGGTAAGTACTCGGTAGCATCCTACAGCCCAGCTCTGAGCTCTATATAAGTAGGCATCCAGAACACACCGATACTCTCGAGAGCTTAATCTCCATCCTCAAGCTGGCGACGTTCTACGAGATCGAAGAAGGACGCAACTATGCAATTTCCCGCCTCCGCTCACTCCCTGCCATCTCCCCTTCCTTACAGCTCCATCTGGCACATCAATATCGCATTGATGACTGGGCTGAGCAAGCCTTTCGGCAAACATTATCATTACCGCTTCTCTCTCTCTCACTGCAGAAGATGCCGCCTTTCTGGGACCACACGTCATGTGGATATTAACACGTACGCATCTCAAAATCGACTATGAGCGACGCGTCATCGCATTCCAACCCCCTCGAGTCATCGCTGATTCAAGCTGCACCACATCACTATATTGCCATACCGCATTCGGACAAGAGTGGTGGTCCGGCTTCGCCAAGAATTACCTACATCCCGACACCCCCATCACCGGTAGAGAGATGCTGGATCGTCTCGAAAGTGTCAAGATTGCTGGTGTCTGTGATGGCTGTTTTAGTCTGGTTTGCAGGTTCATACGGGATAGTGGGGTTCTCCTGCGGGATCAGGTAATCGTTGAGCAGGCAGTGCAAGAGTTCATGGATTGGCAGACGGATAAGCAGATCCGGGCGGCGATGCACGCCTCTGTTTAGCTCCCTTATACTTCCCTTGTGATTTCATGACTTCTAGATGTCACGATCTCTAATGATGATTTACGTCGATCATGAATTTTGCCAGTCAGAAATTTTTCAAATTTGCATAATTGGGCTCAGTAACATGTGTGTGCCGAATCTTGGACAATTTATTATGTGTGCCCGAAAATGTGCGCCCGAAAAGTATGCGTGCGCTGAAGATGTGCGCGCGCGCTGAAGATGTGCGCTGAAGATGTGCGCGCGCGCCGAAAATGTGCTCGCGCTCCGAAAATGTGCTCGCGCTCTGAAGATGTGCGCGCGCTCTGAAAAGATGTGCGTGCAGATCGAGTTGCGCGCGGAAGCTGATTTTGCGCGCGGAAGGATTTTTTGTGCAAACCGACCGCCATATTAGACATGCAGGTAAGACGCACCGTCGTCGGGCGTAGCGCTATATGGCGCTGTATACTTATTCTGCATAACACGAGAAACCCCAGCTTCATGGTTCATTGAGCACATGCCCGAAGACTGAATGCAGGGTAACTGTAGGTGGACATGCGATGATTGCGGACCCTGAGCGCTATCGAACACGTTGGATCAGACACGATCTGCACTTGCTTCTGTAACATCTCATAGCGTCAAGCAAATTTACGCATCTCCAATAGGCGCATGCGAACAACAGACTGCAGGTGTGATGTGTTTCCATTCAATGTGTCATGATCTCTATTGATCTTTTATCCATACCAGGGTTGTGCGCTCAGGCGCCATGTTCGTCACGAAGCTTCTGAGACTTCCTAAATCCGTCATCCCATGCGCCGAGATTAACCGTCGTGCTTTATCTATGGTATACCGGGATCATCGTGATGCAGAATCCAGAAGAAATAAATATCCTGAGTACCGGTCCGACTTGTTTTGAATCCAAAAACCGCCGATATTCACGTGTGCGTACATCTATTTCTCCCGACAATCCTGTCAACTCATCTTTGTATGCACAAGTAGAAAAGTAGAATAGCGGCGAGATGCCTGCTGCAGAGCTTGTGCTTGGCTCCTCAGCCAACTCGATCGATACATCAATCAATTGACAGGGCCAATGTCGCCACAAGCTCCACTACCTGCTCAACTGATCACATACTTCAGCAGCCCAGGGTACCGTAGCTGAGAACATTTCGCTTGGAGCTCTGCGCTTATCGTTGGCATAGTGTATTGTTTCACCGCAGCGCTGGCTCCGAAATCAAAACTTGACTCCAGATCTGATTGCTTCGGACTTTTGATGACGAACCCCGCTACTCAGAAGGTCCCTTCTATTCCAGTCACAGCCCGTTCCTTACGGCCTTTTACATCCTTGCTCGTACAAGGAAGGGCTGCGAACGCTCAGCTTAAGCCGACATGTACGCCCCAGGTGTTCCGTCCGATATCGCAGTATAGTAAGTTTTCTTGTCGATGCTGGTGCTTTGGACTGACGCTTTTTACGACAGCACTGGGCCCCTGGTGAGTCTTATAGCCCTTTCGTCAGCGGCCCTACGAAACAGTCACTTTTACTGACTGTCTGAGCTATCGATCACAGGTTCTTGGGTCCCTTTTCAACGTCGGTCTATTTGGCGCTCTGTCTGTACAAGTCTGTAGGTGTTTTCGCCATGAATTGCATGATGCCAACGGCCTGACTGTTTCTCAAAAGACATCTATCATCTTTGTTTCGTTAAGGACCAATGGAAGATCCGCGCCGTCGTATATAGCATATACACTTGGGAGTTGGTACAGACGATCCTCATCATTCGTGACGCTTTCGTGATCCTTGGTTCTGGTTGGGGAGATCTGGCAAAGCCATTAGCTCCTGAATTGCTGTGGTTTAGTGTCCCGATCCAAACAGGCCTTGGTACGCACTTCACTTTCGTTAGAATCGTGATTCACGCCAGTACTCCCATCACATGTAGTCAGCTTGGCAGTGCAGTCCTTTTTCGCATGGCGTATCCTTGTCCTCAGCCGATCCAAGATATTGGTGGCCATCATCGTTGCGGTTCGTTTTTGATTCTGCATCGGCAGGCTTCTTCCTCATATTTATGACTGCTTCGTAGATAGCACTGACCTCTGCGGCCTGTGCAATCGCGACGGGGATCACCATTGATCTTAGCTCAAGCAACGACTCCCAAGTGCACGAGACTACATTTGTCACAACGACCGTAGGATACATGCTTTGCTACTACAACTTTTAGCTAATTTCGGCTGTTTCTTCCCTTTGTGGAAAAGATCTGGCTTGCAGCAAGTGCAGCTTGCGACGTCATCATATGCCTCTGCATGTGCTGGTTCGTAAGTCTTTCACGACTTAATCTTCTGTAAGACGTCAGTCCAACCAAATTTCAGCTTGGAACCGCTCGCAAAAGGACGACATATCAAAGGACGAGCAACACCTTGACACGTCTCATAATCCTTACCGTAGGCACGGGTGTTCTGACCGGTAAGTCTCCGTGTCTTTCATCTGTAATTTCGACTAAACTCATGGTCATGATAGCCTGCATTTCAGCCGTGGACTGTGCCCTTTTCATTGCCTTCCAGGAAAATAATCTCCACATAGCCCCTGCTCTCGCCCTCGGAAAGCTTTACTCAAATTCACTCATGGTGCTCCTCAATAATCGTCTCCGCACACACCCTGCAAATACGAGTAGTATCCGGTGGGAAGAACAAAGTCCTGAAGAGCATTCAGGTGCAGACCTGGCCCTCGACAGACGCCGTCTGACTGCCGGGGCCCGACGTATGGACCAGCATGGACTTGTCAATGCCGAACCTCGGGGCATGACGGTGCGGGTGGACGTGCAGACAGAGGAGCACGCTGAGCTCGAGCTGGACCACATGACGGTGAGATGATGCCCTGTCCGAAAATCGGACGATCTATTCACTGCCTTCTAGAAGCATGCGTCCTCCACGGACATGATGGAGTCTGTGATTGATTCGAAGACCACGGACGTGTAATTGACCCTGGGGGTCCTATGATCACACCATCCACGAAGCATAGATGTATCCAGACTGTTTCCACGCCTTCCATGTGTTAGTAAGGTCTTAGCATAAGATGCAGAGTGCATCCGGTCCGTCGTGGTCGCAACTTCTGTCTTCCTGATCTACCCAAATCGCGGCACTGTCTGCGGCGTATAGCAGGCGCTTTACGACCAGCACACAGCATTAGAGAAGCAGATATTATCAGACCACATGCCGCCTGAGCACAACCCCTTGCCATGCACCCTCCAGCGATTGGACAAGTATGACAGCCACGCACTTGAACCTACTGATCACATTCGCTTCATCGTTGCCCCAAGCGCTCGATTGATCTGCATCAGCCATAGGTGGTTCTCGACACGGCCATCAGAAGCTCCACGGGCGTCGAAGCAGGACGTCTGTTTCTCCTTGTGTCGGTCCTCCGAGGCGCGAAATCCAACCTTTCACACTTGCATCAAAGACGGTAACGCTGGACTTCCATCAACCATCCAGGTCGACGGTAAGTCCACAAGCATCAATTGAATGTGATATAAAGGCTACATTCGACGGTAGGGATGTCTAATTGAACACTATGCCTTTGTGTACTCAAGCCGAGTTCACACAGATAACGTTCGACTATGTGATCATCGGCGCTGGCACGGCAGGCCTCCCTCTCGCTGCTCGGTACGTCTGTCAAAGCAATCACCTTTGTCGACCTCACTTACAGGCGATGATAGCCTTGGCGAAGACCCAAGCATAAATGTCGGGGTGCTGGAAGCAGGAGATAATCACCTCGATTCTCCGGACATTCAGTGTCCAGGTGAGATCGTATTCCACCGGCGGAGCCTTACAGTCTACTCACGTACTGAAAAATCGAATAGGCCTTGTATTGAAGAACGTCGCGAACCCTAAGTACGACTGGTCGTTCTTCAGTACCCCTCAGAAGAACGTCAACGATCGAAGCATCATTCAGCCACGTGGAAAAGGTCTCGGTGGATCGTCCTTGGTAGGCCTCTAGTGTGTATTCAAGCTGGTGCATCCGTTGATTGAGGGCTTGCTGCATAGCTTAATTTCTTGATCAATTCGCGAGCGTCCAAAGCAGACTTTGACGCGCTCGCCACGCTTGGGAACGAGGGATGGGACTGGGAGACCATCCTCCAGTACACAAAGAAGGTCCGTCGACTCAGCTCAGCCCTTATGTTTCGAAAAGCTGAACTCATGACTCAAGAGCGAGACGCTGATCCCTCTTGTGGACGACACCCTTGCCCAATCCTATTCTCTGCCAGACCCGGAATTACACGGAGTTGGCGGTACGCGCGTTTAATAGGCTGGCTGAAGGCCCGATGTACAATACTGACCGCGCCTGATGTTATAATCAGGTCCTATCAAAAAGACCTTTCCGAGCTGGTGCGATCCCTTCCACTTCTCGATCATCAAGTCGCTGGAGGCACTCGGAGTTCCCTGGAACAAAGAACCTGTAAGTCTCCGGCGGACTTTGCACTCGTGGAATTCAGTCAAAGTTTGCTTTCTAGGGAGGCGGAATCAATGTCGGCTCGTCAACAGGCCTCGCGAATGTAGATCCGGTCAGCGCGACTCGGTCCTATGCAGCAACCGGCTACTACGCACCGCATGCAGCCCGCCAGAACCTACACGTACTTACAGGCGCAATGGTGTCGAAGATTATCTTTGAAGATGCTGAGGATGGGTTGAAGAAGGCCGTTGGAGTCGACTTTATCCACCAGGGGACACCGTTGACGATACGAGGTGTTCGAAAAGAAGTCATCGCCTCTGCAGGTGCGCTGCGCCCTCCGTGAAGCCATATATCGTTCCTTACTTCCGACTCAGGCGCCATACAGACTCCTGCACTGTTAGAGTTGTCTGGCATCGGGAACCCGCAAATTTTGGCGAAGCATGGAGTTCCATGCTTGATCGATCTTCCCGGCGTAGGGGAGAATTTCCGTGAGTGTTATTGAGATTCTAGCTTGAGAAGTGTCCAGCTCAAATTTGACAGAGGATCACGTTCTTACATTCTGCATCTACGAGGCGAACCCAAAGCTACAGACATTGGAGGTGCTTGGGGATCCTACTATTTTGGAAGAACATATCGAACTTTAGTGCGCGTTTCCCCCCTCGTTAATCGCTGAAGCTCTAATAAACTTGCTCGATTCAGTAAGAAACAGAAGGGCCTGATGGCGGGCTCAGTAGTTCATACGTTTTCTTACCTACCCGCGTCGGCCTTTGTCCCGGCAGAGCAAACAAAACAGTGGCAAGGTGATCAGGGAGAATCCGACAAGGCTGTGTCTCCCGGCCTGAAGAAGCAGCGCGACCTCATCCACTCCTGGTTCTCAAATACTCAGGAGACCACCGCTGAGTAAGTCCTTGTTCGACTTGCGTAACTCTCATCCTGACCGATCTCACAAGGATTATGTTCTTGCCCGGGCATTTTGTCTGTCCAGACCCGCTGCCGGAGCCCGGAAAGCGCTACATGTCGCTTGCCATCAGCGTCACCCACCCACTGTCTCGCGGATCAGTGCACATCGCTTCGTCAAATCCATCTGATCCGCCCGCCATTGATCCAAACTACTTCAGCGATCCTGTCGATTTGGAGATCCTCGTCAATGCGGTAAAGTTTGCCACGCAGATGGTAGAGACGGAGCCGCTGAAGCAAGACATTCTCGGCCACGTCTTGCCAGCCAGAAATGCGAGTGATGAGGAGTTACGTGAGCATGTGAAAAACACTTGCGGGCCTGCATTCCATCCACTCGGGACCGCTGCGATGCTTCCGCGCAAGGACGGAGGCGTTGTCGACTCGAAGCTCAAAGTCTATGGGACTTCGAACCTGAGAGTGGTAAGATTTCGAGTTCATCTCCTATGTGTACAGTATACGCTAACCACCATGCGCACGCTTAGGTTGACTGTTCAATCTTGCCAATGGTGTGTATACCGAGACTAAGAAAGCAGCCCGTGTACTGATGCGTCGCAGGAAATTTCTTCTCACATTCAAGCAACTGCCTATGCCTTGGCCGAAAAGGTATGGTCGACGTTAGTCCGAGACAGGAATGCCAACTAAAAGACCCTCTACAGGCTGCCGATATTATCAAAGCTGCGTAAGTCATCAGTGCAGGTTCACCCTTTTCGGCGCGTAACGTGTCGCCTTGGAGCCAGAGGGAAGCTGTATATTATTCAGAACCTGAGTTCGAAATAATAAATACGAGGGTGACGGTGACTCGCCATCATCCTATGCATTCTGCCTATTCTACGCCGACTCGACAGCAGAAGGTGCGATTGATGATAGACTATAGTAGGTGATGATGCATGTCACTTGAGGAAACCTAATTACAGAGTTGTCAGTTTCTCATGCTTTTGCTCGATTCTTCTTCTCTACAGTAGCACGGTATCTGATGTGCTGAAATAAATCTACTCTGATGCTGTCTTGCGATATATTGGATGACTTCCCGCAGGATCTGGACTGCGTGCAGATAGCTATTGCGGACTTCGAACGAGAAGATGAATTTAGTGCTCGGGCAGTTGCAGCCCGTACGCAATTGCAGTGTCTGAATGGGAGTACAGATGTACAAAGCGGAGTGAGGCGGAGTCACAGCTGAGAATTGATCTTAAGGCGATGAGCGACGGCGGAGTGACGGCGGAGAGCGAAAGGTACAGAAATCACTCTGGATGAGGGGGGGACCCCCCCTCCTCAGACTCGAAATCTGAAAACGCTGTTTTGTGACCCAGAGACTTGGTTGGCTTTCGGCCATCACTCGGCAGACCGAATGCGGCTGAAACCTATTCTGCAAACCGTTCCAGATGGCTACGGGAAGTCACCCATTGATCTTGCATTGCATCCTGCACTTCATAGCTGTACGCCCGTGCGTGGCGATTACCCGATTTGGAAGAATATTGGCCGGAACCCATTTTTACCTCCGTGCTGACCGTTTTCAGGGCCGGCAATGCTCGAAATCGACTCTGTTTTGCTTACAATTAGCCAGGCAAAAAGTTATTTGAAGGTGATCTACCCTTTACATGGCAAATTCACCTAAATCTGGCCACGCGGCACCATTTTCTCACGCTGAAGTAGTAGGCTGCGCAGTTGTTGTCGTCATTGTACACCTCTGTACACGTTCTCTTCCAACTTGTATGCTATCATCTAATTCGCACTGTGCATACAAACTGCATCTCACTAGGTGTCGCCAACGCTGGCGCCGAGGTATCAGGCGGTAACCTGTCCGACCTGCATGCATCCGTCGACCCTTTGCTATCTGGTCTGAAATGGGCATCCTCTTTTCTTGCTGTAGACGCGATCGGCGAAGGACAGCAGAGACGGAGCCCTTAATCTCAGAGGATGGATCCTCGTTCTCAGCCTTTCCCGTGAATGAAGTAGCCGATGCACTCGGCGCCTTGAATGCGGGCAAGTTGCCAACGCAGGATCAGATCACTGTCACTCTTCAGCGGCTTTTGAAGTCCTCAGTCTTAGGGCTAGAGCCATCCTCTGTATCCAACGAGCACTGTGCAGCAGCGTCTAATGCATCTTGGTCGCGATTTGTGACATCAGTACGCGCTACTATTGTGGCTCTGCTACGCCTTGGGATAGAGAAGAACAGTCAGTCCATTCCTAAAAATTCAGAATACTCATGGTCCTGACTGACATTCATCCGCGCCCTCAGATGATGACAGCATGCAACATGTACTCCATCAAACCTCTCGACCAGACGTTGCGAAAGGCACCACCCAAACTGACATTCGAGTAGTGCAAGAGAGTTCATCTCGATCTCCTGATTTTACTGGTAAGTCGGATACCGCCTCGTACAGACCAGTGTTCAATAAATTTATATTCTTGGTAGATGTGACCTCGAGTCTTCCAACTGGAGAGGAGGTCCTTCAAGATGGCATGGAGATCCTAAAATCCGTGAAGGACATCTGCTGGCTTCTTGTGTCATCCACTGCCTTTCGTATCTTGGCTTCCAATGTACTTCTCACCATGGGGGATCTGGCGGCATCTCTCGCGATAGAGGTCCAATCCACCGCGTCACAAGTCGAAAGGTCGGCGAAAGAAGCCGAGTCGCTCGTTCGTTCAGGCGATATCTCTTTTCAAGCCGTATGCGATAGTGTGGATCATACCAAGAACGATCTGGAATCCATCGCCAACGCTAAGAAGGGGCGTATGGTGAAGCTGAACGTCAAGACTTCAGCGAAATTTGAATATTCGGTCATTCGGCGTGTACAAGATGTTCGTAGGCAGATGAACTTCAGGCTCCCAGAATTGGAGAACTAACAGATTTTCGTTTCAGATCATCCTCTCAGCCCACAGTGATCCATCTCACCATCGTGCATTATGAACTATCATTGGTCTCGTTCGAAAGCATGCTGAGAAGCTCAAGGCCTCGGTTCAATCTGCCGCAGATGGCCCAGGAACTGTTGAGATCGAGGCCTCTGTATGCGTGGAACCCCATCTGGCCGAGGCCTTGTTACGTTTGAAAGACTTGTTATCCCGATTTGCAGCTGGTCATCCCTTGGAACCTCTCATCCACTCCTTCCACAAAGTGCTCACCGAAATTATCAACATCCCTGTTCAGGAAGAAGGCAGCGTTCGATCATCACGGTACTTGCATGCAGTCGGGATCTGGTTGGACCGAGCACTAAACGAGCGGACGTTCGTTACATCTCCTGAAGGATCTCGCTCATTAGAGCAGCTGTACGACCGAGGACGCGAGCTCTTGACCATCGAAAGAGATTCGGCACTGCTTCAAGACACTAGGACGTTCCTCGAAGAGCTTCAAACGTTTGTTCGTGCCCTTGCCTCCGACAAGGCTACGAGCGCATTTGTTTCAGCCTTAGATGATCTCACTATCAGCCTAGAGGACCTGGGGCTGTCGGTTGTTTCCGATGCAGCTGCTATTGCCCGACAGCGACACACTGAGCTCATGAAGACGGCTCTCGGGTGGTTGCTCCCTCGGATCTTCTGCCACGTCAAAGCCATACCCATTCCCCGAATTGAATACAAGAACAACACCATCGAGATAGCAATCGGGCCTGCGCTCTTGACACCAGCGTCTGCATCTGTGTCGCTGCTTCCAGACCACATCCACATCGAGAACCTGAGCGAAATCTCGATCACCACTGCGGGTCCAAATCGTCAGCTTGGGCAGGCCGACGCCGATGTAGACATTGCCAATCGTATGCGCATTCACCTCGATGGCATGCGAGTGTCCGCAAACAGCGTGGGGTACCATTTACTGCATAAAGGCCTGCCCAGCTACCACGACCAAGGCCTTATAAGTCTCGAGGCTGGAGGATCCGGTGTCATCACTGAGGGACTCAAGATCGACATCGTCTTGGATATGCCGGCTCCCGCAGGGGATGAAGATCATGATGCGGCCACAGAGGAACAGCAGAATGGTTTATTCCATGTTCATAGCATCCACATCGATATCCCGGGCCTTCACTTTGCAATTGACAGGAGCAGGCACTGGATCCTCAACAAATTGTTTGTTCAGCCGCTCTCTGGATTCGCGGCTCGGCAAATTCTAGGTCGTTTACTCGAAGCGCGACTCCGCACCGCCCTCGACGGTCTTGGACAAACTCTTGGACAGATACGTCGCCAGGCGGTGCAGAACGCTGCGCACGACGAACGATCTTCTCCTTCGTACGAGGATTATTGGACTTCAATTCTGCAGGCTGTCGAAGTGTCCGCGGGAATTGTAGATGGTGAGGATGAAGGCGCCGACAGCGCAGAGGCGAATACTCAGCCGATGATGGCCACTAAGACCGACGTATCACGAAAAGGAATCGTACGCACCACTGCTGAGGAGCCGGATCTGGAGGCTGATCCGTCTGGTACTTCGAGCGAGACCATCATGGCGATTGGCATTGAGCCACAGGTTGTATCAGGCGAGACCGGGGCTTACGCCAAGGATGAAAACGAGGGACATCTACCAACGTTTGGATCTGCTGTTACGTCCGTTCAAGGCAATCTTGAAGTTGGCAAGGGCAAGGCTTCAAAGCTTGCTCAAGATGCTGCGAAGGGTGCCGAGAGAGCCAATCGTCAGGTAGATCGAGCAGAAAAGAGATGGACTGCGCGACAACGGATGGAAAAGAGACGCGGCGGATGGAAGAGCGATGCGTTCGACTTGTAAACGTACAGTCTGCATGGCATGTCTGTTATTGGTGCTCTCCTCTAGAGAGCTAAGATTGGAACGATAATAAATGCAGAGCGGCCTCTGAGACAAGCAGGCCGTGAACAATACCTCAATTGAGAACCTAACGACCATACAACATCGGATCGAGAAGTACAAAATCCAAGAAATTTGCAGTAAAGGTTAGGTTGAAGACCGCATTACCATCAAAAGGCCGTCCTTCCCGTTTTCACGGTCTGCACGATGCCCGCATCCGCCAACGCACTGACCAGATCTAACAGCATGAAATCGCACCCTCTGCGCGCGACGATGCTGACCGTGACAGGCAATACCTCTTCAATCCCAGTGATGTTCGACATGTACGGAATCTGGCCAACTACACTCTGCGTGTCAGGGTCTCATAGAGAGGAAGGGTGGGAAAGGACGGACTAGGGATGACCATGTCAGGCGAACGGGCGTGGACAGCGACACGACCGTCTGAGAACCCAAACGGCGGACCAGGTCTGAAGGGAGGCAGACTTTGTTAGAAGACATCGATACAAAGCAAAAGCACTTACGGCGCCGCGAAATACTTCTCTCGACTAGAATACTCACCCGCATTCTGCCTGCAGGAAAGTTAGAGACGCCATTCGATCAAGCGAGCTATTGAACGCACGGGTAGAGATAAAGACTGTCGGAACAGGATTTTTTGTTTTCAATGAGCTGGATGACACACGAAACGTAGCTCAGTATGTACGGGTGTTCAAAAGCATTCTAGTAGCCAAGTTGCTCACGAAATGCTTCATGGTCCAATTTTCGAATGTCTCTCTTTTAGTGAGCTCTTGATTGAAAACGCTCTCTCCCTGGCTCTGAGCGTAGCTGCAGAGGTGACGTCAGACCAAAGTTAGTGATATGTTGAATGGCGAGATAGCGATGGCCTTACTTCCATCGAGTGAGGACACCAGGATTGATGTGAGGCTTTCGCCCACCATTTGCTGCGGCGAAATCGTTGAAGAAGGGCTGTCCTACCGTCGTCCATTGATGCCAGCCAATAAGAATTGGGTAAGTCTGTTTCGGACGTGAGGCCGCGAAGCAAGGAAACGTCAATGTGTAACTGCACAGACGGGAGGTCAAACTACAACGTACCTCATTCAATAACTTATTGACAGTCACGCCGGTGTCTGCCGTCTGGTTCCACTGCGCGGGGATGCTGAAGTTCGCGATGGTCGCATTCTGGCCAAGGAAGGTGCGCAGCTTTCCGAAGAAATCAGTGTATACGGCGCTAGCATTCGCCGAGAGGGACTTGAAGCCGTCGCTGAGAAGGATCTGCTCGGGGAACGAAGGGAAGGACTGGAACGATCCGGAATACCACGCTTTGCCAAACTGGCTGAATAGGTGAGGGTCCCGAGCCATCTGAAGGAAGGCGAAGTCAGTGAAGGCGATTGATAACAGGAAACAGTAGCGTACATAACCGCCTGTATCGAGAACGTCCTGTACAGGAATGATTAAGGAACATCAAGGATAATATAAGACATTGAGACACTGACGCTCAGAGGAAGAACGTCATCCAAGCTGATGGCGCCCACGCTTGGTCGGATACCGTAGACACCATTGTTACCCGAAGGACTACGGATACTACCTCCCGTATCTACAAGATAGATAGGTCAGGCAATGCATGCTGGACAGCGACGAAGCTCACCTGATCCTATAGAAACGTCTAGCCAGTCTGCCGAGGATATACTCGTGCCACCACCAGTCGACGACCCTCCCGGTTCACGATTGCCATCTCCACGCTGAACGAAAGATGCGTGATAATCTACCCAGTCCTATGAAGTCGAAATGGAATCAGAATATGTTTGCGGTCTATGTGAATGATCAGCGAGCTACTCACAGCAGTCGCACGATCGCCATTGGCGAATTGCACCGTCTTGGTCGTGCCAACGATGTGCGCGCCTGCCTGCATCAGACGCTGGATAGCAGGGCCGGTCGCATTTCGAGGCGGATACGTCGTGTAAAAGTGTCGGTTTCCCGCGCTGGAACGGAGGCCTTTCACTGAAGTCGAAGATTTAGGCACACGCTGCGATTCCCGTGACTAATGAACGAGCTTACAAAAGTAGATGTCCTTGACGCTGACGCGGACGCCTGCGAGGGGAGAAACACTCTTATCTGTCCCTAAATCATGTATCCTCGAAGGAGCACCAATCCACGGAGATGAGTCCGTGTCACCGGTGGCTGAGACGACAGCAAAGTTGCCATCGGAGAGCAGCGTAACAGACTTGAAAAAGCTCTGAAAAAAGATATTACGAGAAGAATTACAGGAGAGGAATGGCGGTGCAAACCTGCGTGTCATCGAAGTGCAACCGTAAGGGCGAATAGACCGCCGCGGCACCAGTAGCATCGCGCGCCAGAATGTAGGGACCAGATGTAAGCTAGATAGACGTGGTCAACAAGGAAGATTCGAAACTCAAAGAACGTGCTTACATTGACGGCCCCGAGTTCGACCACCGAGATGTTGGTCTTCACATTCAAAGCGCCCGCGCAGCCAGCAAGCATCAGCAGCTCGGTGCACTGACCGCTCAAGTAGTCTGCAATGGATGGGCCGTCCAATGTCACGTTTCCGATACCAGACGACTGGATGAGCGCCGCTTTGATAGGCAGGTGAGTGACAGAATAAAGACGGAGCTGATCCGCTTACCCTGTAAGAAAGAGGCATTGAAGACATCGTCAAGGGCAGACCAATTGGCAACAAGAGCAGATAGATCTGCGCCGCCAAATTTTCCCGTGCTAGGCGAAGTAAAGACCGAGAAGGGCAGGATCTCTCGTGTGAGTTTCACTTGAGGAAGCGATAGTACAGGCTCCGTGCCGATGTAGTAGGGATTCCCATCGAGGAAGAACGACCGAGAGATGCTGATGGGAGTGAAAGCACTGGAAAGACGAACAAGAGCCGTTACGACCCCAATGAACGATAGCTGCATGGCCATCTTGAGTAGAACACTGTCCGGCGAAATACCTGGGGCTGCTGCAGACTTCTTTCGTCGGTCTATAAGGAGCTATATCCCCTGCGTCGTATCAAGCCCATAGGCGACTTATCAGCTATGCAGTCAGACCACGCGCAGGCCCATGGGACAAAACGGCATGCTTCGAGGATATGCATGTTATCGGAGGTTATCAGGGCGTACTCGTTGATAAGACACTCACCTGTCCGTATCGCAATAAATTTAGGAACCTTCGCTCGGACATAGCGCTGACGACATAAAAGCTATGTCAGAGCCTTTCAACCTCATGACGGTTGGCTAACTCCGATCGTGCCAGCAGACGTATTCAGAGACAGGCCTGTAATTTATACTTCACGATCATCTTTGTTCGTTATAGATGAGTTACTCACAGAAGTCCAATTTTGAAGGGACGCGTGCCAGCAAACGAAGCAGCAGCCCGTGCGCATGCTGGAGAAGAGTCATACTGTTTCGGATGTGCCGCAGAGACTGCATGCGTTACCCGGGCGTCCGTCATCTCACGATCGTCCGTGGTGAGGCCGGTGAGGCCACGGGTCGTTATCTGTCCCTATGCTCGTCTGCTAAAGTATGTATCCGTGCAGACAGACTCGTCTATGACGCACCGGTAAGTGAGTGCACGCAGTAGTGAACACTGAGCACGTTGCGCACATTGCGCGGCAGGGTTGCTTTCGTCCATAGAGGATATCAACTGACGGCCGCCAGCAGTTTCGAGAAAGCCTGGATAGCGCCTGCCGACCTCAAAGATGGTCATTATGGTTGTGATAAAGTGTTCCTGGATGTCATTGGCTCCAAGTTGGTTGGACACAGCCTCGGATGGTACTGTACGCTGGCCTGTGACGGGCCCAGTGAGTCGTCGTGGCGACCCTTCCTAATGCCGCCGCATGATAACACAGGCAAACTGACGCGCCTCGAGCGCCCGCCATGACTCCGGGGAGGCTGGGCCTGCCGCCATGCAAGTTATTGCAACATCCTACTCGGCGACCGCGACCCTCCAATTGACATCTGTCGTTGGCCAATACGTTGCTTTCAGTAAAGTACCAACTTAATGTGACATAAATCTCTGCTAGTCCACATTCAACCCTTGCCTTCCTTCCCTGCGGCACGACCAAGATATCATTCAACTCACTACTTATTTTGTTTGAGCTGCCTAGGCAGCAGCGTTCGAGGTGGGCATCTCCCTACCCATTATTTCCCTGATCTACCCAACCTCTTCACTGCCATGGCAGCATGGGCAAAATATCTGACGGTCATGCAGATGTGAATGACCCCGGATGGACATCTGTTCACGAACTCACCGCCTGGATCGACACCGGATAAGCATCACCAATCGCTGTCCAATAGTCTGGTGATGATGGAAACATGAACGTGCGTATTTTCTCGCTCAAAATCGAAATTTGATTTGAGCATGGGCCAGATAAACCCGGGTCAATGTCTGATGACGGAAAGTGCATCCTTGGAGATTTCGGTGGAAAGACCGATGAGTCACTGGTACCTATATTGACCTGCTGCAGACGGCCAGGAAGACGGTTCGAGGCTGTCAGAAGCACAAGGGTGTACGCGAAGTTCAGAGGCACAGGCAGCGAGGAGCCCTCGCTGACAACGTATGATGACGCCGGCCCGGCAAGATTATTACAGGCGAAGCGATCGCGTGCATACTGCACACCTTCTGAACGGTTGTCTCCCCATCTCTACTACTAGATGCTCGCCTCGCATGGCTCTAGTTCTACATAGGATGTTCTGCTCGCCTCTCACCTTGTGCCGATGTCCCGCGAGGCGAAGCTGTGATCATGCGATCATGCTCTGTGGCTCTGGGTAGGTCGTCGTCGTTATAGCAATGACTACCCTGATTGAGTTTGCACCTGTAGTTGTGACTATAGCAAGCGCATGCGAACTCGTTAGTACCCGGACGTGAAGGCGTCGAAGCAGTCATACTCGTCATGCGGGGCAATACCCTCGTGAAGACGAAGAACTACATGCATCCATCATGAGGCACAAGGCTCAACGAGTGCGTCAAGTGCTTCTCTCATCTACAGCCGATATCTGCGCACTGCGCGGCTCTATATATCCCCTGTTCGGCGCTCGCAAGCTGGGTCATTGACGCCAGCGGCCTGAAATTGAAGGACTAGGCGCTCACGGATGTAAAGCTGCATGAGACCTCAGCATTGCACAAGGACATGACGAGAACAGGGGCCTTCTCCCGGTCTATAACCGACATGGAGTTGCCCTTCTACGTATCCGTTGCTGTCTGATCGCTCATTTCATTTGACTTCCGCTTTCGACGATCTACCACGATGCATCACTTCACCATGGAAGCAATCCACATACTCCCACACCTGACGGACATCAACTGAATTCTATACCTACAGTGACATCTTATGACCTTTTCGAGTGCTGAGCACATTGTGCATCACTTATCGGATGCTGCCGAGCGAATGGTTTTCACAGATTGCCGCCAGGGCGGACATTGTCTGCTCCCTTAGCCTCTGACATCGTCGACACGACAACGCATCCTAGCCTCCCTCCTCCCTCTTTCTTTCCCCATGGCTCACCCACTTTACTGGCCAGGAAAATATTTCTTCTACGCTGTTGGCAATACGCCAGCTGTCTGCCTCACTCGAGATGTAGCGCCAGAAAAAGACGTGAATCTGCTCTTACTCGGATGTGGCGAATCACGAAATGTGCTATATACCATTTTCTGTGAACCTCCTGATGGTATGTCTTCCCGAATCTTGTGTGGTTTGGTTCTTATTTCCACCGCAGCGTCACGCAGACTGGACTTCACGTGTTGCGATATAGATCCAGCTATCTTGGGTGCGTTCTTCACTCCTGCCCTTGCGAGACGATTTCACAAATGAGCGCAGCTCGCAATTTCTTATTATTCAGTCTAATCGCGGACGGGAAGCCCGTAGCTCATATATGGAACATCAATTTCCATATATATCTGGACAAGAAGTCACATTTGAGCCTGGTGGAGCAATGCAAGAAGCTCATCGAGTTCTCGGAGACTCACGAGCACTGGGCTGAATCACCTTATGGCGCTTTCCTTCGGATGTCGTCCGATTACACCCTTAGCGAGCTCCGTAGACATTGGGGCCTATACTGTGCAATGAACGATTTACCGTCTAGTCGACTGAAACCCATACGCAATGCATTCACACAGCAGTCGAAATCTTCATCGCGCATGACGGTCCTCGGTTCAAATCGCTCCGCTGGTCCGCTCATGGCATTCGCAGGTCAGACGCCATCGGAACACTTCCGCCAATACTGGAGAACAGGGATATCGTCCTCTTCTCCTGGGGATGAGGCTGCGGCAACCCTTCTAAATCCGACTTTCGTCTATTCCCTTGCTGGCGAAGGCTGCAACGTCCATTATGGATCCGATCCTTTGATGTCCTTCCATCTTGCCGCGCTGTTCGGAAATTCGAAGAAGTCCGTGACGGTCTCGCAGATGGTTCGAGCTGCCAAATCCGAGTTCGCAGAGTGGTGCTCTGCATACCATGCAGCCGTATCGGCGACGTCGTCCACCCGGCCAGTCGTTCGATTTCTTGCTGCTGAGGCGACGGTCGCATGTCGTTCCATCCATGCAATGGCGATGACTGGAGCACTCAAGCTTAACATTGCTGTTGCTCGATGGAAGACGCAGCTCATGGAACTTAGCAGGGACGAATACGTCACGCGCAGAGCGCCGACCATGTTCAACGTCATTGAGACATCAAATTTAGATGATCATCTCGGGCCCCTCAATGTTCTTACGGCGGCTGCGCCTTTGTTGTGTCCCCACCCGTCTAGCGTGCTTTACACGGAATCTGTTTTATCTGTCGGCGAAGACACAACGAAGGAGTTTGTAGAGCGCTTATATGCTGACATCACGTCTCTGGCCCTTATAATCGGCTTGTGCCCCGTCGCCTATCTCTCCGGATTCACGTCGAGGTCGAACACCCACGAGCTGATGTTCCATGAGCATACGAAGACAAAAGGAGGCCCTAACCCATTCCACCAGGTGACTACGTGGAAGGCTCCCATCTCGGGAGATGCTCTTGTCGCCGAACATCTGGGCCATGGCAGGTCATCTTCCATCGCTTTCGACTCGCGCCAGCTTGCCACGCTCCTGTACGACATGTATCATCAGCTTTTTGAACAAGAAGACTCCTCGACATTTTACGAGCGCCATCAGCACAACTACACTAAAGCTGTCAATGTGTCCGACCTGGTCCATTATGTGCGCGAGAGCTTTGTCTTGCTCCTCAAGCTTGTTCGAGATCGGCGCAATATCTCCGATCAGCAGTGGACTCAAATCATGGACTACTTCTTCACTTTTCTCCGAACCGACATGTCTATGCCAATGGACACCATGAATCGCCATGACTTCTGCACTCAGCTCTATCGGCATGGTATCTATATCATGGATGATTATCGCCTTCCACTATCAAAAAATGGTAGATTTATTCACTGGTCCAATGTGCCTCCCATTGTGCGGATCATCCTAACAGTCCCTCGAGAAAAACTTTCTGTTTTGGAGCATGGCCGAGCTGACGAGATTGGGACACCGGTTCTCGTATGCGGTGTTCGTGGACAGCGCACCCAGAATATCTTCTCCTCTGTTCATATTGCATGGGGCAGAGTCATACCCATGGGTACAAAAAGTCGCCCGTGGGCCATGTTCGAAGAAGACCCCGAAGGACGCAGAGGTCAATCATCGCTGGTCGTGTCGTTTGCCATGTCGACCAATCTCCTGACCGACTTTGAGCCTCCGGAAAACCTCAATGTCGAGTTTATGCTTTATAGTACTCCCCTGAATACGATGAAGTTCGTCAAGCATCTCGGTTTGGGGCTGGCGATATATAGTGCTCCACTGATGGATGAGTCAAAAGTCATCGTTCTTCCCGAGGATCCCCTTCCTGACAAGAAAGCAGCCGTAGTGTCGCTGTCGTCCGCGTTCGACACCTCTTCACAGCTGGGGTCAGCAGATCCTGTAGCAGTCGACTTCGACGAGCAGTGCGAACTAGTCGCGTTCATGACATCTCACATGTCCATACACAATGCGGATGCACAGCGCCTTCTCCAGTCCGGCGCCACGCCGCAAGTCTCGCAGATCTCAGCCTGCGGGATGAGACTCAAGCTGGAACATCACCAGCAGGATCTATACTTCCCTTTTCCCGTGGTCGGAAGTCAGAACAGGATCCGAATTGCCAGGAAGTCTCTGTACATTGAGGTATGTGTTCCACGTGCAACCGCGTGTTTTAGGAAAAGCGACTCACGCAGCTTTCCAACATCTAGGTTATCGTACCTCCGGCGGGTCCGTTCAAACCTGATGGCATGAAAATTAACCCATTTCCTGTCATGCGTCACGACGCAGTCATCAGCCCATGGAACATCCATCGCGTCAATCTAGCCCAGCTTCCTGTTCTCGATGTCAAGGCCTCGAAACTAGATCAATGGCTGAATGTTCACGTCGCCTCCATGATGTCCACACGTGAATTGAGCTTGCGCAAGAAGCATGAGGGTGATAATCTCATGCTTGTCAAAGATTCGCTTCATACCAAGGGGCTCGCAGGATTGGAATCTAACACATACGGTTGTTTTTTCCAGTAAGGACTTTCCGGGCTGAACTAGGTATCTACGTAATCAGGCACATGTCTATAAAAGGAAATAGATAAGATAAGATATGTAGAGTAGGTTCCCCGCACTATCCCCACACCAATTCCCGACGTGTTGCGACACCGTTCATCAGTTCCTGCGTCGTTTTCCCTTCTGACTATCGCTGCATGCCTCGCAAATCCAGTTTCTAGGTGCTTGCTCAAGGTTTACACACTCCAAGTGATACTAGAGCACAAAGTACGTCAGTTACACAGTCTAGAATGACTTCGCATGCTTACCCATTTCGTCTCGCAGCCCGCCTTCTTGCATTGAACTGAGTCCCCTTCCTCGCCCGATGCACGCTGACCGCATATGCACAAGGTGATCTCGTTCATATCACGCCCCTTTCTCTTTCGTCCTGACCGGGTGGGGTGTAGATCAATAGTCATGGGGCCGGTGTCAGTTGGCCCCGCCGCGGGCGCGTCATTAACGCCTGCGCTGCCGTCTTCGATGGGGGTAGGCTCGAGTTGGGGCAGGGCCATAGGTACGTTGTCAACAGCTGTTCCCACTGCTTCATCCTGCTCACCAGCTGCTGGCGATTTAGTAGGACCACCGGCATCGAGGGCTTCATACTCGGAGGGACCGGCGTCGTTGAAACCTGCAGCGGGCACGTCTTCTACCTCCTGCCTGTCGCCCCCATCCTCATACACTTCGCGATACTCAAACTCGAATTCATCGTCCTCCGAGTCATCTACCTGCAAACCGTGCAAGAAGATCGCCATCCTCGGCCTCTGGCATCGATGCAGGTAAATGCTTGATCACATCTTGTAGCTGACGAAGAAGTTGCTCTCCTGCAGATGCGATGCGGCTGGACTCCGATACGCTTGGACCGGCATGTTGTGCACGTTCGAGCGGGGGACGAGGAGCTGCGATCAACGGGGGCGCTGAGACAGTCGACGGCACCGGTGTTGCCGTGCTCTTCTTTGGCCAGAACGAGGTAAGCAGTCTGGTCTTCTTCTGAGATGCCCTGTCCTTCTCCTGCTTCTTCCTCTCATTCTCACACTTCTTGCTTCCTAGGTGTTGTTTCGTGAAGTTGTTGAGTCCGCCGTTGCCGATTAGGATTTGAGAGCTACATTTCGGACACAGCACGAAGCCATCCTTGTCAACAACGAGCTGGTCTGCCTGGAAAGTTGGAATATAGGTTATGAGCAGCGGCAGCTTCAGATTAATGAGAATGACTGACTTCTATGTCGTCTGCCATTGTCTCGGCCACCAGTTGACTTGTACAGCGTGAGTTCTGTGTATGCCTAGGCAGCTCAAAATAGCAATTTCGTGCCAATAAAAATGATTACGTCATAGGGTAGATTTTTTCGATAACATGCAGCCAGACCGAACTAACTACCCTACCCCTTGTGCGGGATTCCAATCCCGCGAGCCCCTTGCTTCATACGATCTTTGTCCGGTCGGCCGGGACCCAGGGAGGGCCCCCACAGCGTCTTTTTACCCTGACAGATGTCACAAGCAATAACTGCGACACTCTCTTCTTTGTCAACGACCTGCGATACGACCTGCATTCTCATACTGTCGTCTGCGATGCATATGTTCTCCCTCTGCGACGCGCTCTCTTGCAGACGATCGATAGGACATTCAGCAGGCTAATCGCTGGAGGGAAACCCGTGTCAGTGCCCATATATGAAGGGGAGATGCTCGCGTGGAAGCAGCTGCTCCCCGCATTTGTCGAGCGCTGCCGCTCATGGAAACACACCGAGAACTGCGAGTACGTGTCGCAAGGCCGGGTTCCATTGAGCGAAGAGATGGAGGAGATCCCTCTCTGTAGCTGCGGCCGAGGCAAAGACACTGAGGGGATGAGCAAGAACGCGCTGTGGAAGCCACTCGCGCCATATGTCACGCGAATCGCCTTATCACCATTATTCGCGGTGTCCTACCTGGAGAGCATCGGCCGCGATCCCGACGCGCACAAGTGTTATGTCTGCCGCGGGAAGGGTAAGCCAAAGCTGAAGGCCTGCACGGGATGTAGGAAGGTGCGCTATTGCTCGGCGGACTGTCAGAAGAAAGATTGGAAAGAACACAAGCCGAAGTGTAAGCCATAGATAAATTGTTAGCTCAATCTCATATGTTACATTACATCGAAGCAGTCCATATCCAGTTCAGTGTACTATATCCTGGTTTCGCTAGCACTCTGTTCCAACAGTCAAATCGCTCGGGCGTGAGATCCATAATGTATCTCGGTCATGGTCTCCGCGTCTAGATAACACGTCAGGGCCCAGGTTCATCAAGACGTACCAGCTGTCGAATGCAGACAGTGTGTGTCATGTATAGCAACGAGATGGGACCATCGTCCCCGGTCGTCGCGCTCGCACCGTTCGTCTGCTGCAGAGCCGCGGGACGGAAGGTCGAAAGCTATCGGCGTGCAGTCAGGCAAGGACCCACATTTCAGAGACGGCACGTACTACGAACACGACACGGTTTTCTCTTCGAAATCTCACACCCGTGCGAGGTACTTAACTGCAGACAGTGACTCATGGGGTACCAGGCCGCGAGGTGAGCCTGTGTTTAGGATCGAGCTTGTCTGCGTCCCGAGTTGTGAACAATAGTCATACCAGCTGGTTTAAGCATAAGACCAGAAACGGAACTTACCTTTCTACTTGTCGACCATAGCAGACGATTCTCTCCTCCCTCGACAGACAGCCCGCTTTGTTGGTGATTGTGATGAGATTCTACCGGACCCCGGGCGGGTCGTCCCATGAATTGTACGTCACGGGTGATTGGAAGGCATGGGTGTGAGCAAGATAGAGGTATTTGGAGTGTGGGGTGTTGGTACAGGTGATGTCGAGCGCTTTCAGCAGAGACGAGCAACAGTTACGAGGTAAATCGATAAGATAAGATAACCCAATCGCCGCTGAGCGCCAATTTGAACGAGCGCCAACTCCTCATCTGCCAACTACACCTTTAGATATCGACGGCAGACTGAAATAGTTTCAGGTCGTATTCACTCTCATTGAAAGCTCTGCAGGCTTGTCCCATGTAGCCTTGATCTCCTTCGTTTAACCTTCCAAAGCTTGCAAACTGAGTGGATGGCCGAGCCGCCAGCTGCCGAGAAGCTGCCGAGAGTCGGAGAACACGTCGTGTCGTGTTAACGGCCTTTTAACCGTTTCTCACGCAGGCCCTCGTCTCGTGTTAAGCAGTGGTCTGAGCATGAGATCTGCTGCTGTGCGCGGGCATCGGGCTGCACGGCTTGTTCGCATCTGCTGCGTGAGTCTTCGTACATGTCATCCTATCGATTATCGGTGCTGACGGCGCACGCGCCTACTATCAACGGTGTTGATGTGCAGGATCTCCGGTGGATGATGCATCGATTGTCTTGCAGCAGGCGTCCCGCTACACAGGATTGAACAATTCGTAGTGAGACAGGCCACCAGTTTACGGTGCACTCGTTTTTCTGATAGATCTACCTATACGGCGCGTATCATATTAGTGAGAGTAATCCGCCAGTGCCGCATTGGAGAAGGATTTTATATGGCAAGGTAATGCGGTTATCACATGTGCGTGAACTTCTGTTGCATTGCAGGTATTGCAGCTATGCGATCTGACATGGTTGTGTTGAAACTTGAGCTACATATTACTTAGGCCGCACAAATGTGAAAGATCCCACGCATTTCATACGCCCCTCAAATCCGCAAACGATTGCACGCAGGGTTATAACCTCGCTTCTAAAGAGGTGTGATGCACGAGGCTGGGGCAGGGCAGTAGGCGCTTCAGCCCCCTTCCCTTGACGACATGGCAATCTCTCGAAGCCGTCTCATTCCATCGCAGGCAGTTGCAGGCATGAGGCCGCACTTCTACTATGGGCGCGCTAAGCTTCCACGTTATCGGATGCACATCTCGACAAGTCGCAAGCACATACGAAAATCCCGGATGCGGCAAATACCGAGAGAAGTACTGTCCCCGGCCTCGAAATACGTCCAACGAGCCTTAGCCCCGCAAGCCGGCTTTCACCCCATTTCCTGGCGGGGAGAGCCTGTGCCCTTTTTGATGTAGTCATAGTGCGGGGATTGGCTGTGAGAGCTACTTGGTGGCCAATTGCAAGGCGAGTCACTGGATCGTGTCTGAGTCAACAGATTTTTCCAGCCTCTTCTGTGCAAACAATCTTCCGAAGTCCTTGAGTAGATCACAGACCACGCCGAGGATCGCTGTCCATTCCAATCACTGAACCAGTAGGTCTATCTTCCGAATACTTCGTTCAGTATCAGCTCATCCATCGAGTGGCACGGCAGGGTTGCAGCTGTGATGGCCTGCTGTCTGATGATCAGAAGGTATCAGAAGATGAATCCAAGGACGGGCCCAGCGTTAATCGAACCCTCTATTCGCCGAGAGCATTCTTTGGTCACTCTGGAAGCGGTACTGCACCCCCTCTATCACAATCTTGCACGATGTTTCATAAACGACCAATTGCAGCCGGCGATTTTCTATCTCATCCCCCCCATTTGTAGCTCATCATGCCTTCACTCTTTCCTGTTGACGATATGATCGGGGCAGCTCAAATCGGGGTTTTGGTCTCAACTCTGTAAGTCGATCTGTGCGCAGGTGTCATCGCCATGTCTAATGCCTTTGTGAGTCTAGAATCTTCGGCATAACCTGTCTCCAGGTCTACCGATACTACACCGAGCATTGCGAGCGAGACAGGGCACTTTTGAAGGCATGGGTACGTCTGCAATGTCTGCCCGGTGTTCACGAACTGCTGGCCTGACGGGTCTATTGCGCGGTAGGTCGCCGCTGTGATGTGAGTTGACATCGTTTGCTATCATTAGCCAAACTTTTTGACGCGCACTTCCCCAGGGTGCTTGATACAGTCCACTTGGCACTGCTTGCTATATTCATGTATCACTATACTGTGACGAACTATGGCGATTATGCAGTCCTTTTACGTCCAACATGGTAAGTTCAATCTTTATTCTTGCAGATAGGTCCGGTCTTGATGGTAGGCGCATTCCAGGAGTTTACTGGTCCGTTCTTATTCAACCTATTACCACGAGTTGTGGGAATGCTCAATATCGTCCTCAGGCGGAAATCCCTATAGCAGTGAGTCGTCAAGAGGCCGTGATAGATGATGGAGTTAACGCGTTGAGCAGAATTTTCTTGCTGTTATGGTCCAGTTGTACGCTGACTCTAATATGGAATTGTTCCGTCCGTAACGCTCGCGCCCAGATTTTACGTATATCGTATATATCGACGTATGCCTCCACCTGTAGCCGGCGCAGTGTACCTGACTGGAGCCACTGATTGTCTTTCAGTGAACCATAATTATCTCACCATGCCGCTGGTGATTGTATGTTACCTTTCCATAAGCACTTGCGCTCGACTGACATTCTCAAATCTAGGCTGTCTTGTGTTTCGCACACTTAGGTGAGCTGATAATCCGTCAAATATCTATGCTTATTGTTCAACAGGACCATAGCCGTGTCAATTGGTCAGTCCAATGATTTCGGACATCATTGAGCACGATGGATCCTGATCCTTACATGCAGTGTACACAGTCAAAGCGTACGAGGTGTTGATAACACTGATGCTACGTCTGACTCATACATCTAATGCAGGTTCGAGCAGCCGTCATTTGCAGCCCAGGTGTCTATAGAGGTTCGTCGCCTCACACATTTGAGATTCAACAGTAAAAAATCCGCATCTCTTCCAGTCATACAACACCGCAGGCTTGGCTCTTGACATTGCATGCGACTCGTTCATTGCCATCTGCACGACTTACTATCTGCGCCGGGGCTTCACAGGAGTTCGCTCGTGAGTATCTTTTGCTAAGTTTCAGGCTCATGCCGCTGCTCATGCATCATGCCGTGCACCCGTCCAGGACGACCAGAGCTATCAACAAGCTCATCGCCTATTCACTCAATACCTGTATGGTTATCTTCCAGTCTCCTTCTCTCTCGTCGGCTCACAAACGGCTCTCTTCTCAGGTCTTTTGACAACGTACCGGTTTTTCACGAAATTTGTAAAATCTTCAGCCTTACGTCGGTCTTTCGCAGACTGGTCATCCTTGCGAGCCTCATCGCTGTGAGATTTCCTATCTGCAATATCTGCATGACTTGACGATCTTTCTGACTTTGTGTGTCGTTGCTTACAGTGGCGAGCGCGGGGAGAAACCCTGATCGGATCCGCCTTCTACTTTGTCGCTATGCGCTGTAAGTGATCACCATGCTCTTTGCGTTGTCTCGCACTTATGAACGATTAGTGTACTCGTGTTCTCTCATGTCCATGTGAGTTCTCGCTTGCAAAGAGATAGCATAGTGCTCTGACTTCGTGGTCGAGTCTCAATTCTCGTGACGGCCTGCGAGAAGAGCTAGGCCAAAAAGGAAGCAACGTCATCAGCCTTGGCAGACTCGTTCCTACGATTGAATTTTCATCAGGCGAGACGGCAGCTGCGACTCCGGCGGAGGCTGGTGCCAAAGGGACTGGGGATGAAACCCAGAAGACGATCCTGGCCAGTCAGCGCTCGTTGGGCAGTGCTGCATCGGACTAGCTAGACCATGATTTATGCGTCGTGGCTTTATTTATGGAGACGGTCCCTAAAGGTTATGCTTCTCATTGCTGCAGTGTGCGCCGCATACGCGACTGAACTTGTTGAGTATGTATGGCCCTGAAAGGAAAAAAGCAGGCTTTCCTTTCAGATGAGTTGGGGTGCGTACATCGACTTTGCGTCTGCTGATCTTTCAATAGGCATCTTTCGGATGATTCAAGCAAGGTCATTGCCCGTCCTGCGTCACGACGCAGTCCTCAGCTCACGGAATATCCATCGCGTCAATTTTGGTTCAGCTTTCTTTCCTCAATGTCAAGGTCCCGAAACTAGATAAATGACTGGGTGTTCACGCCGGTTCCATTATGCCCACTCGCGAAAGGAACTTGCGGAAGAAGTACAAGGCCGAGGCTCTCGTGCTTGTCAAAGATAATCCTCATGCAATTTTTGTCCGGTCAAGTGGGATCCAGGAAGGATCGCCGCAACGTCTTTTCTCCTTGGAAGATGTCACCACGATAAACAACGACACACTCCTTTTTATCAATGACTTACGATACGATTTGCATTCTCACACCGTGGTCTGCGATGGATATAGGCTACCATTAGGACCCGACGTCTTGCGGACGACCGAGGAGCTATCCATCAGAGTCATCACTGAAGGGAGAGTTGAGGATGTCACAGTATGTGAAGGAGAGATGTGGGCATGGAAGCAGCTGCTGCCCGCGTTTGTCGAGCGAGTAAACGGCGCAAAGTCGAGTTCCACTACCGGCGAAGAGATGAATGAAACTCCTCTGGTCACGCATTGTCGCCGCTCTTCGGTGTGTCCTACCTGGAGACATTGGCCGGGATCCCGACGCATACACATGCTATCTCTGCTGTGGGAGTGGGAGGGGAGAACTGAAGTTGAAAGCATGCATGGGGTGTAATAAGGTGCGCTCAGCGGATTGTCAGAAGAAAAACTGGAAAGTGCACAGGCCCAAATGCCAGTCTCGATGTTGTACCACGTTGAGACATCCGAGATGGAGGTTCATGTATCGTCCCGGCGTCTTGTTTTTCTGTAGCCGATTCTGTCCCTGTACATTTACTTTCGAAATCATGAGAGTGTATTGGATAGTAAGATCATGCTCCGAATTGAAACGCGTGCATTGGCATTGGTATTTGCATTCGTAACCTTATGAGTACAGAGTACATCCTTGGCTCAAAGTAACCTCGCGATCACAAACCTGACCAGGGGCCGTCGCTCAATCACTTCTAGATACTGGACGATATACACGCCTCGGCGATGGCGGTACGATGAAATACTGATGATTTTCTTGTTCCTCGGCATTTCACGCATAGCTCTCCGCATCCTGCCTGATAACGCTATTCGGGCACCGACTGAACCGAGGAACCCAGTATGGCAACAGCACGGTATCTACAATACAGACTTAAGACTCTGTTCATCAAAGCTACGTCCCAGAGAATCACGATGGCCAGCTAGAGCCTTGATCCGGTGCTCAACTCGCCGCTAATTGCTTTCCAAATGGCGTCTGCAGTCATGCCCGGTTGCTGCTGAGGGAACTAGGAACGCAAGATCAACATGGGCTGCTCGGAGCGAAGTAGACGTGGTCCACGTACCATGTGTCCTCCTTTCTCGATCCACTGCACACTGATTGGCTGCCCCCCATTGGTACCTTGCAGCTGTTTCTCTTTCAATTTCGCAGCCCTGTAGGCAGCACACGTGTCAATGATTGCTTCGCTTCCTCCGAAGTCAAACGTACCCGAATTCGTCGACCTTACTGAAGATGAGGTGAATTGGGAACCCATCATGGTAAAGACTATGCAGAATATCGTTCGCGTGAACGTGGTGGTCATCAGAGCGATAGCAGGCCTATAGAGAACCAAGCATAAGAATGAGACGATTGAACATAGAGAAGTACCGACCGCCTCCAACTTCCTGCTGCAAGCCAGTGTTACCCCTCTGAAGGTGAATGGATCGGGGTACTTCGCAGCAGGATGCTTTGCCAACGCCTTTGCCTGTCAAAGCCAATCCTCGTCAGCAAGGAGATGCGGCGGCGGCATAAACTAAAAGCACGATGAAGAGCTCCAGCACGGCTTTGTCCCAATTACGGAGTCCAGGCCGCCCCGAAAGATCCTTCAGAGCGTCCGCCCGCGACATCCAGACATCCGGCTTTGTCCACGCAACCGTGGTAAGGATGCGATTCATCTGGTCCTTCTCGGGCGTGTGCCCGCCAACTGTCGCATCAAGCAACAGGAACGATTTGAAAGGCGTCTTCAGGTCCTCAGCTTGAGTAAGAACCCTGTATGGGAGACGGGTCAGGAGTGGACATAAGACCCGGGATGCGAAGGTACGAACAGTGAGTTCCCACCAACGGAGTGCCCAACGCCAATGAGCTCGTGGCTCAATAAATCGACACCACCGGGCTTTGATGAGAGGAACAAGTGTATTGCGCGCGGATACAGGTATCCCGACCCTGCACTAAGTATTCACTTCCGCCCTGCATCAACGACGCACTGGTAACTTACAGTCCTCAGGGAACTGCTTCGCCAAGTCGTCCGCGTTGAGGATGGCGCTTTCTCCATGGTTCGGCAGCTCTACAGCACGGAAATAAGTCCCATTACGCCAGACATCTCTGAGCGCGTACCGATGGACCATACTTCTCGTATCACATTGGTCCCGGTTGACGCCGATTCTTGGAATAGCCTATCGATGACGGGTTCCCAGGTCTCCTTGTGCAAGCTCGTGGCGTGGGTGAAGACCAGCGTGAGTTTACCTTCAGCCTGCGATTCAGCCTTTTCCGGGAGATAGCGGTTCCCAATGACCTGCAGAGGGTAGGTAGGACGAGGGTCGTGGATGTGGGTCGTTACAAGCATGGTGCGGTGGGCAAGCAGAGGAATGATCAAGGGAAGCAAACCAGTTAAGTAGAGCCGCTGAGTTCAGCCCATACTCGTTCCGGCATCAACGATGTGTTGTGCTCCTTGACTGGGAGAACAGCAAGGACACTGTCGACGGAGCGGGCGAGACTACAGTCACCGGCGCCTCGGCGATCTCCTTGGTAGCAGGTAGCAGAGCCACACTGCCGGAAACGCCGTGCACACGGTCAGATCCCTAATCGGGCTGTACATTCCCGAGAGTGACTAGTGACTTGGAACAACATGCACTGTTGCGGATGGGTGCTCGAATCAGAAGCCTGGTAGACGCACACCGCAAGCATAGGCGATGCATGATGCTCCGCGCTACGATGGCATCGGATCTCCCGGCCAACGGATGTGTGTCACCATGGGTCCGACATTCTGTCGCTACATCCTTAGCTTGCTATGGTGGTAGCACAACTATCATGTGGTATAGTGTTATGTCCACCGCGATACATTAACGGTAGTAAGACTGTCCGGAAATCAGTAATACTTAGAATCAGCGTCCTGGAAGCTCGTCGGAGAATGCGGATGAGGAGCAACAGAAGTTAGACGGAGCGCCGTCGAATGAACGATGGGGGCAAAAGGGGCGATATCCGCCGGCCCAGAAAAGCATTCTTCTGGAATGAGCTCAGAACTTTCCTCTATAGAAACTTCCCAACTTCGTCCTGCGCGCCAGAATCATGAAGACAATCGATCCAATCACCATGCTCCCTGCAGGGTCCGATCAGCCATCTGTCATACCAGGTATTCTGTGAAGCATACCTGCATATTCGCCCACGCGGCGGAATGACCCGGTGTGCTGCTGGATTGCACCTGAGATAGGGGGCCCTCCAAGGGCGCCTGTAGAAGTTACAGCTCGCGTCAGTCTGTGTTCGATTGCGATGATCGGCTACCGACCGAGGGCCATGACTGTCATCTGGATGCCAGTCCTCACACCGACATCGTGCGTTTCCCCGAGTTGGGCGACGGGGACCGGGAAGAGGCTGACGAAGGCGCCTGAAGCTAGGCTGAAGAGGCAGTACACTACATTAGCGATGACGTAACATTAGAGATCAGAACCGCGCACCCGTAGATGCATATCACCGCAATGAATCCTCCGTGGTTCGTCACGAATGGCCAGACATAGGTCATGACCGCAGCGAGCGTGGTGAACACGATCATGACATTGAGCGCGCCGAACTTGAGCGCAAGGCCACCACTCAAAATACGGCCAACCGCGGAGGTGGCATTCGCGACGGCAACGAGGTAGAATGCAAGGTTGGGATCGAAACCTATAGTAACTGCGCTGACGCTGATAAACGTGAGAGCTGGATGATAGATTAAGATATGCATTGTGATAATGTCAACGAACGACTGACGAGTGTACAACCCGAGGAATGCAAGGAATGTTGCGAAGACATATAGCACATAGGGTACTGAGATGATCTTGCTGAAATCTATCCCTGTTGAACCTTTCGGAGGCAGCCGACTGCGCATCGTCTATGCCTAGGTGAGACGTAGTGAATTGTGACAGGAAGATGGAACTCACGACGTTCGCGATCAAGAAAGATGTCAGATTGATGAACGCATTCACCCTGACAGTCCACTTGAATCTGTAACATAAGCCAAACATCTCATTCCGCGGATCCTTGGAGTAGTATGATCACTTACCCAACTTTCGGCAGCAATCGCCTGAAAATGATAGGGAAAATGACACCACCCAAAGACGAACCGAATGCGACGATGCTGAATGCGACGGGCCTTTTTACTTTGACTGGAGAATCTCATGTAAGTAAGACTTCAAGATAATGTATGAATGAACGTACACCAATGTGACACAACTGCGATACACGGAATATATATCCAGCCTGCGGACAACTAGGAAACAATCTATTATGCGAGATGTTTCGACATACACAAGGACACTTACACCAAGTGCAAGCCCCTGACAGAGCACGAAATGCCAGTATTGGTGGCATTCGGCGATCAGGAAGTTTGCGACGGTGTAAATAACAGTTGCCGCGATGAGCGAAGGTCGGAAATAGCCCAAGTCGAAGAGACGTCCGGTTATGAGACCCTGCGAGCAGTGTCAATCAAGGCTCGAGCATGAAAGCCTCGAATGACGCACCGGCAAGAAAATGAGGGAATACTGCCGTGCATTGTGGTGAGTGCGTTGAGAAAGAACATATCAAGACTTACCTGTAACGAGCCAATCCAAGCTCTTAAACGAGATACCTTGTGAGAAATCGGCGTTTCAAACGTGCCTCAGTGCTTACATGTCTGACGAAGAGCGATCTGGTAAAGCAACGGCTTGGTAGTATTCTTGGAAAGTCTGCACAAGTCTAGTCAAACGGATGAGTGATGTAAGATGCTCATGGACTTACCCCCCATGAGACTACATAGCCAAACGTCGAGAAGCTCAAGAAAAATCCCTGTAGCCTGGCGTCAGCAGCAAAGTAGTTAGATAGGCGAATGAACTCACTCCAAGCACCACTGTCCAGGCCGCGAGACCGCCGTCAGGAAACACGATATCTACATCGTGTTGAACAGCAGCCTGAGGCTCCTCAGAGTCGACCTGCAACTGAGTCAGAGAGCCCTTCCCAGTGAACTCGGCGCCTCGATCCATAAGCATCGTGTCGGAATCAGAGGTCGTGTCGGGTTTGTCGAGCATAACGAGACCGCACTGGAGAGCCTGGAGACAATTCGATGGCAGAAAGCGGACACGGATGCATGTTCTATAACTTCCGCCTTGTAGACGCCAACAGATCATATTCGCCGTGCATGCTGTCGCCTTGCGCTAGCGCACCGCGGTGTCCTGGGGCCAGCAGAAGAGGACGGCGGTGTTCGGACCCATTCACATGATACTGATATCAAAGGTCTTAGAAGGGCAGCGGTGTGCGACAGAATCAGAACAAGGCTGGGAAGCCAGAACTGGATGAATGTGAGCGGCGCTGTAGCAATGAGCGGTGAAGCGCTGGTCAGTGATTTCACACAGTCCCGCCGTCAGCCCGGTTCGGGGGCAGAACTCGGCAGGCCTCGGCGATCTCAGGTCGGAGATGAATCCGGCAAGATGCGAGTTCCTGGAGTTCCTTGCGACCCCTGCGAATTTGTTTGTCGCAAGCTACCCACTATTAACTTTGGCAGGTCTGCGTGATAGCTCAATTCCGGCTCTGTGGTCACCGGTACCAGATGGGTATAGGGGGAGACATATGGCCTCTCTGGGGTCGAGCTATAAGCGGTGTAACGACGCCTTTGGCGTCACACCGAATTCCCTCGGGCACTCAAGTCGAACATGCCTGCGCTACCCTACGGCGTCGCTGCCGTGCTCCTCGTTTTCATCTTTCTACTTGGTTTGAGAAGTCTGACAACCAGTTTTTACGACTCGAGACGACTGCACCGCTATTTTCCAGGTGTGTCCTTCCAATCTGCATGGGTCGCACATCGTTTGACACAGCGTCTTGGTTCTTCTTCATATCATGATTGTAGGACCCGTTGGAAGTCTGTTCATAGGCAATCTTCGGCAGCTACCCAGATGCAACGTTGCTCAGACCTTCGCTCAATGGCGCCGCCTCTATGGCAAGTATAGATGCACGCGCTATGTCACATTGCTGAACTTCCCTGAAAAGGGCCTATCATCTATCTACGGATCTTCAATCGAAAATTCGTCATCCTCAACACAAGAGAGGCAATCTTATCCTTATTCGAGAAGAAGATGTCAGTATACTGTCATAGGCCTCATTTGGTGCGTCCATGTGCATTGTCTCCATCCATGATGATGATAATGAAATCATGTTACGGTGCAGGTGATGGCACAGGATCTCGTCGGAAGAAACACCATGCTCTTCATGAACTATGGTCATGATTTTAGGAAGGCGAGAAAGATGCTATCGCCAATGATGAATATCAAGTCCTCGACCCGGTACTGGGCGTTGCAAGAATCGGAGTCGTGGAAATTTATTGCAAACCTCAATGCTTCGCCGGAAGATTTCGCATTGCATGCGAGAACGTGAGTGTCCCCGAGCTTCTCGGATCCATTGTTCTTATTTTATGCTACAGCACTGCAGCCTCCTTCGTCATGAAGCTCTTCTACGGCCTCGATATCTCCGGTCCAGATGACAAGTTGGTTCTATTGGCTGAGCGCCATTCCCGGATCACGACGATCGCGTCTGAGTCCGGTCGTTGGCTGGTAGACTCCTTTCCGATCTGTCTGTTTTCTTTGTAAAATCATGTGCGCTCGCTGATCATTGTCTTCCAGTACGTTATATCCCCGAGTGGTTCCCCGGGGCGTCGTTCAAGAAATGGGCACGCCAGGCAAGCGCACAGTGCGAGGAGTTCGTTACGATGCCATACAATGCAGTCAAGAAGGCGGTGGTAAGTCTACTTGGATTCTTTACCGATGTAATTCGTACTCAGCGAGCGTTAGGCGGACGGAAATGCTGTACCAAGCTTCGTCTCTGAGAACCTCTTTACGCCTTCGGGAGAGTTCATATCAAGCGAGGACGAGAAGATTTTGCGCTCGGCGGCGGCGAGTATGTACTCTGGTATGCACTGAGGATTCCGTCGTGGAGCTCGCGATTACATCTAACACGCGGTCTAGGCGGCACAGATACGGTGTGTCTCGTGGATCAGACAGACAATTCATGAACTGATATGATGCGGGAGACTGTATCCATGATTTGTACTTTCTTCCTGATGATGCTTCGATACCCGGAGATACAACAGAAGGCGCAAGCCGAGGTCGACCGAGTGACTGAGGGCCGGTGGCTCCCTGGAGCCAAGGACCGCGGCTCTTTCCCATACGTCGAGGCCCTCGTCAAGGAGGTGTTTCGCTTCAACCCGGCCGTTCCGCTTGTCCCTCATAGTCTAGCAGAGGATGACATACACGAAGGCTATGTCGTCCCGAAAGGGGCATATGTAGTAGCCAACATCTGGTACGCACACTACGATTTAAGTTCTGAGAGGGCAGCTCACCTTTAAGCCACACCCAGGGCTCTCTTCCACGACGAGGCGGCGTATCATGCCCCTGACGTTTTTCTTCCTGAGCGGCATGAGAGGCGCGCGGGGAGCGACCCAGAACCGGACCCGCTGGAGATGGCATTCGGCTTCGGACGGCGGTGCGCGCGCCCATCTCGTTGAGCGCTTTTCTGATGCTCACCCTGCAAGGTCTTGTTCCAGTGCCTGTCCTGGCCGAACCCTTGCTGTCACCGCGATGTTCCTCAACATCATCCATGTCTTGTTCGCATTCAACATAGCCCCGCATTGTGATGAGATGGGGCGACCGGTGATACCGCCGGCCGAATTCACGAGTGGCCATATTTCGTATGTTTGACAGAAGAGTAGAGAACTATTTATCTGATTTCGTCTTTTTCTTTAGCCATCCGATACCGTTCAAGTGCAGGATCATCCCGAGGGATACTGGGAGGATTAACTTATTTCACGACGCTATTAGGAGCCAACAGGCGTCATCATAGACTTACGAAACTTCTGACATTGTAGACTAATATTCTGTGGTCGAATCGATGTGCCTTTGACTTGGGGCACGAAGTATGAACAAAGCAGTGATACATACACAAAGTATAAGTAAGGTTACGGTCCAATGTCACGAACTAGTATGGGTCAATGGATAGATATCATTATGCCTCAGTTGACTTGAGACGTGTTAGTACCTTGTCCAACTACATATAGTTCGAAATCCTCGAATCTTTCTTTCGCCCACCCGAGTCGTTTGTGGGGTGGCATTTTCATATTCTCCAATCGCAGGACAAGGCGGCACATGATGACGATTAACATGGCCCAAGAGCAGCTGGGAATCCTCGAGTTGAATCACAGCTGGCGGAAGATTCAGAAGCGACTTACAAGAATCCCAGAACCATGTAGGACACCTAGCGAAAACGTTGTCAGAATATTATTCTTGTTATTACTCAAGCGAGGCCACTCACATTGTTGAAGCTATTGAGAATTAGATTGAGCAGTCTGAAGCCTATAATCATGTTTCAGCCAGATCTCTTCGAAATTGCAAGAGTGACGTACTGAATAGCACCTGAGAGGTGTCAATGTCAGCGACGTGATATATTCCCTTGTTTGTTGACTTACCGCGAAAAAGAAACCACCGTCTCGATAGAAGTCGGCGATGAGTTTGACGCTGACATCCCGAGGCCGATGCGCCTCATTCAGGAATGCTATGATCACGAGAAAAACATCGAAGGCGACCTGAAAGGGAATGTAAAAATCCAACGTCATTTTAACTCTATGGAGCACATGCTCACCTGTGCAGCCCATACTCCGATCCATAGCGGAGGCTTCGTTTGGATTAGACACATATGGAGGACGACGGGCTCAAACACGACCGTCTCTGTAAAGTTTGATTCAGTCATGCTATCCCCTGCCAGTGATCGAGTGATGGTTTGACGTACTCATCATGGCCATCAGACTGACAATTCCAAAGGCTGTCGAAAGCCCATAGGACAGTGCCCATCCGGCAAGCATGAGCTTAAGTACCCGAGGGCGATGGTCCCAAAGGGCATAGACACGCATGATTAGAATGACTGATGATGATAGTGAGAAGGGGTATTCTCCGGATATGTGGCAAAACGAGACTCACAGTCAGCAAGGCATAACGTGATTTCCGCCAGTATTGCTGTAACCACGAGCCAGATCTTACAACTAAAGGAGTCATGGTTAGCGTAAGACGAGTCATGGCTTGACGATTATGCTTACAACTGCAACCAGAAAAATTAGAAGCGAAAAGAGCACACGAGATGCAGAACGAACCTTGTCTGAGGTCTCCGGATGGGCGAAGCCACTGAGGGCTAAAAGAATGAAGTGAGCGAGCCACGATAACGACCGTCAAATGAATCCGTTACCGTAGACGACTAGAATAAGTGAGCCGATGACAGTATACCGCAACAATAAGAATATTAACTTTGTGCGCGTGAAAGGGCGGCTCCAAATTAAGTGGCTTTCTTCTCTAGTCGTAAGAATCGTGTCGTAAAGCAGAATCACTAAGCCCGCCACTGGTGTTGAAGCTGTCAGCGTGAATGTTATGGAACGGGAGAAGTGGCAAGCGTACCTGTGAGAAAACGCTGCGCCAGAATACCATCCTCGCTCTCGATAAGCATCCCAACGAAAGCATTATACGCCTCCAAGTTGGGATACTGCGGAGGGTACACGAAGGGGATGGGATTCATGACAAAGGAGTCAAGCTTTGCGATAAGCGACACCTTGTCCGAGTATTTGAAGACCCGGCGACAGGACAAAAGTAGCGAGGCCTTCCTGATGATCCTGCTGTACAATTGATCACATCGCTGTGACCCTTGTAGAAAGGAGGGAAATCATGCATACAGTACTTCAGAAGGTTGGGCGCAACGAAAGCTGATGAGATCATGATGAGGACGAGGCGTAGCACACGGGTATAGGCCACCGCATCGACGGGACAGCACCAGCACAGCAGGCACGAGCTAGGTGGGATGCAGAGGTTGCTGAGATGCTCGGTTCGTCGATGCCGAACGAACGGTAAGAGATCCAAGCATGGCGCTAAGTGATTCGACTGCACGGGCCGCGCCGAGATCGAAGTTCACGTTCAGCCGCAGCCCCCGAGATCATTCAATAGAACAGGCATCTTTCGAAGCACATGTCGAGCGCCAGTTTCAAGATACATTCCGACACGCTGCGAGGATTGAACCACTCGGGATATAGGTAGAATGGAGGGAAGGCCGGGTCTCAATGGTCTACGGAGACAGTTGTGCAGACATAGCGCTCGATGAGAGGGGCATCGGTACAAGAGACCTGGGTCGAAGGAAGCGGTGAAGTACCCGAAGGAACAGCGAGACGCCCGAAGACGCCCTGAAGAAACAAAAAGGCATGCATAGCCATTCAATGTCAGGATGGAGCGACGGACTGAACGTGTGCGCACCCACCTTCCTGGACTTCGGATTCCCACAAACTCCAGACCCTGAGGGTAAAGCGCCTGGCATGGTGATATTCTGCCCTAGAACAATTCAGACATTTTTGAAGTCGTTATCGTGATCAACAAGCAGACTTTCACAGGAGTGCGGAGGGATACCGCCCGGAATCGATATGTCAACGGAGAGACCAAATCGCTTACGCGAACAGACTGGATGAAATTAAGCCACGTCTATGACGAGCGACCATCATGCCAGTAGACTAGTCCTGACGTACATAGATAACAGAGAAGTCTTTGACACGAGGGCGCGAGGCTCATCCCACAATGGCGAGAGAGCTGTATGGGGTCGACTCTGAGAACTTGGATTATCACGCATGGCGAGATGTAATGATCGTCACTTATCCGTATAGATAGTGGTCTATTCAAGTCAAACAAAGATGTATCTGTAGGATCCAACTTCATGCAGCTGTGCGCAACCAGGTCAGCGTCGGTCCGATTGAAAATGGAGTACCGACCTTTATCTTTCTCCAGCGGCATAGAGAAGTTGGCCCAGATCCTATCCAGCCACCACTGCCTCGGGAACCACGCGAGTGTCCAGAAGAACCAACTCTTTCCTCCCGATAACACATGAAAAGGCTTCTTCCCATCTGGACGCGTCGCTTTCTCGATAACCTCGTCCGCGAATTCATCTGCAGGCATTGCATCTTTTTCTCTAGCTTTCTCGAGCATTTGGCGAATGTTGTGGGAGAAAGCCGCGTAAAGCGAACCCGGCACGAGCTGATAGTCGTCTTGGCGTTCGACGAGGCGGGATTGGACTGCGCCAGCCGTTACAAGCATCACATGCACATTGAAGGGTCGACATTCGAGCGAAAGGATCTCGCTCAGAACTCGAAGCGCGCCCTTCGAAGAGTCGTAGATACCGGTCCATGGGGTCGGGCTGCACGTAGTCTGTTAGCTGATGCTGAAAGGAGAAACAGAAAAATTACAAATCTCCGAGAACGGAGCCCATGTTGATAATTGTGCCTCGTTTACGTGTGGCCATGTGGGGCATGACGGCGCGACACATGCGCAAGACAGCGAATACGTTCGTGTCGAATACCGCCATCATTTCCTGGGCAGTAAAATCAATCACAGGTCCTGGCCATCGACTCACAATTCAATCATAGCATTCAGAGCCTAACGAAACATATACCTGAAGCAAGAACACCGGCGTTATTGATGAGTATGTCGATCTGACCTTCCGCCTCCATTATGGTCTCCACGACAGAGGTGATCTGATCGTCGTTCGTTACATCAAGCGTGAGCTTCTTCACGTGTGGATGCTGCAGGGATCGCATAGAGTCCGTCGACCGCGCTGTTGCGTATACAACATAGCCTCTCTGTAGCAGGCTTTCACAGCTACCGACCAACGTGACATAAGAATCTCCAGAACTTGGACGAAAGAAAAATAGACATACAGGCTGTATCCAATTCCTCCCTCAGAGCATCCCGTTACGAGCGCAACTTCGAGATTCGCTGCCATCGCCCCCGCGTCTTCAAAAGGTCAGAGAATGAACACGTTTTCGGGCGCCTTCCCAGGTGGAACTACGTCGGCTGTAATCAAGTCAATAGAAGTCAATAAGTAGCGTTTCCGTCGGCCTCGCAGGCGATTGGTTTGCGAGTATTTTGTCTCACACCACATTGGCAGTATGCAGTGATCCATGTGTAGATGTTGCAGGATGGAGAATGCAGCCTGGCGTTGAATTTCATGAGGTTTGAAGCCGCGGAGGCAAAACCGTTAGCTCATCTTATCTTATCTCATTATAACGTGGACCCGGGACACGCTTAGACATGTTGGAAAACAGAACTTACACAACACCCCGGACGATGCAATCAGACGAAAGTACTACGTTATAGGCTATTCAGAGCAGGATATTAGGATCAGCTCGAATCACCGGGGGCGAGCGCGACAGGGTGGATCCTGTCAGTCTGCACCGGCCTCATATCCCAAGGTCGGCGACCATGGATAAGTGTATCAGGGATGACTCGGCAATGCCATGAACTTATACATAGAATTTTGGATCCCGTCATTAATATTGTCCAGACACTGCATACACTCCGACTATCTCTTGACGGTGGCTCTTCATACATCTGCTAAGATTGTTCCACCAAAGCGCAGCAGTGGGTGAAGCGCTGATTTAATGTGTCCGACCGTAGATAGAATATGAGTCACGAAAAGCGCTCCGTATCAACGGTACTGATCAAGATGAAATTCAGTGCCGCCGTGAGCTGCGTGATGGAAGAGTACGTACGACATGCAAGCCAGCGCATGGACTTTAGACGCTTGTTTGCTCGGAGCTTAAGCAGAAAAAGGCCCGAAGAGCGGCGGTGCACCATGTGGTTGGCGTGCGAGAAAGCGGCTGAAATTCTGGCTGTAACTGGCAATGCGATTGAGCAGAGAGTTCATAAGACTGCGACGGAGCCAATGCCTTCCAAAAAGTGAGAGTGAAGCCACCGAAGTCGGACGCGATGCTGAGAACGCCCCTTCGATGCTGTACTCGCACGTCCTTGCCTCTGATTCCGCGTTCTCGAGCGTTTGTATTGACAACCCCTGATGTTGAGATCCAAGCGCCTATAGGCCTGTCTTAATGTAGTCCTCGGTAACTGCCTCCGGCCGAAGCACAGTCTTGAGCCTCGGGTCCTCGAAATAGAGCTTTGCAAGCCAGAGTACAGATGGTCGCCCTTTCCCTCCTGGTCTACCGCAAATATGGTTGCTGCGAACCCGTCTTTGCGAGGAAACCACCCAGTGCTTAGCTATTTTCCTTACATCATAGCATAACTGCGTCCCGGCATAGCAAGTCCGAACGGGCAAAAACCTGTCAGTTTCGATGCACCATGTGGTCGCGCCGTTCGCCGTCGAGCACCATGTACTGCATGCTCGGGATAGTGTTACTCACGAAGCTTCGCGGAGGAGGCGAGGCCGGCGGCGGTGAGGAAGTTAGTCCGCGCGGCGATATGCACATGTTTGGAAGATCTGGGGGTGATGAGTGCATGGAGGGACAGAGGGCGGCGCTCCCGGGTTTCAGGGCTTCAGATGTGCGATTCATGTCCAACCATTTGTCGCCGAAGAAGACGGGACATAATGAATTGTACTTCCATAACCAAATGATCACGTAGGATCTCGGACCTACCCGTCTTTGAGGTGATCACGGCATTCCTACCGGTACAGACCCGTCTGCTCGTGTTTCCCTAAGCCAGCCTATCAGCTGGATTCCGAGAATATGGGACTCGCCTTGGCGGTCAGTATACATAGCATTGCCGTGTGTTTCTGTCGATATGTAACATGCTCGACCTCGGCGACGTTTCGTGGAATTCTGAAGGTAATACATCGACAGAAGACTTGCTCGAATCAATGAGCAATTCCGGACTGCCACAATCAAGGTGACTATGCCTGGCCATTAGGAACAAGAATGAGCCCGGCGTGGCTCGGTCTCGTGTTCCGTCCTCTGCTGCGTGCCGATACGACCGGGAGCCACTTGATATCGACGAGAATCATAATGGACCTTTGAACACCCAAGCATGGCTGTGCGTAGCTGTGTACATGCGGACGAGTAGGCAACAGGCATCTTAGACTGCTTTTTGTATGAAAAAGAACAATTAAAAATTACTGTACATTTTTTCGATAACGTCCTCCGGAGGTGGACTAACTACCCTACCCCTAGTGCGGGATTACAATCCCGCGAGCCCCTTGAAGGTGCGTATCTCCTTGACCTTGGCTGGCAGATTCGATTGACACTTTATTTGCAGGTTCTAATGTGCTTTGCGCAGTTTGATAAGATAATTGACATGTTTGAATTGTTTCCGTTCACCGCTTGAACGCTTACAGTCTCGTTCGCAGCCTTGTCCATAAGTAATTCAGTCCAAGGGGGGCTCGGGATGTTAGAATAAAACATATGGTACTTTTTTTCGGTAAGGGCCCTCGGGGTCTACCTAGGTAGGTATGTAATCAGGCACATTACCATATATGGAAATCGAGATAAGATAAGATAATCTGATGTATTCATTTGGGCTATATACTACAGACTAGAGAGCCCACACAGCTTCATGCCGTTTCTCATATCTTGCGTCGCTTTCCTTTCTGTGAATCCTTACAAACGTTGCAAACCCATGTCTTTGAGGCCCTGACATCAAGGTTCACGCAGTGCAAGTGGTACTAGGATCATCGGTGAGTTTGTTTCGTTGTCGGTGCTTGCTCGCAAATACAAGGAATTAACTCACCCATTGCGTTTCACAGCTGCTTTTTTTGCACTTGACAACATCCGCATCATCGGCTGACAGACGCTCGCCGCAGAAGCACGACTTTACGTCGTGTAAGTCTGTCTTTCTTCGTTTTCGCTGAGGGCGCGTACTTGAAGTAGTCGGCAACACCATCTCGTCGGCTTGTCCCGCGCTTTGGTCTGCGCTTGGCAGCGCAATGCTGTCGCGAGCTTCATCGACAGCTGCAGGTGCTTCAGGAGTGGAGAATTTGGATTCATTCAGGTACGCACTATCGAATGTTTTCTCCGTGTTACCTGCGCTGATCGCTTCCACTGTGTTCGCCGCCTCGTCGTCTGTGACACCCGTCGAAGCTTCATCAACTCCCATCCCTTGATCGAGCAGGTACTCATCTTCCTCTTCCTCTTCGCGCTGTGCGTGTCCGGTCCATTCTGAGATTTGTGATAGTTCAGCTTCTTCATCACTCCCGGTCTCAGTCCCGGTCTTGGCCTCGTTCGGGTCGGGCCATTCGTCATTGGCTGCGGCCTCGCTCAAGGTATCGTCATCGCTATGTATCTCCCCTCTATCGCAATATAATGTGAGCTAATGATATCTTCTTAGTGAAACCTTACAAAGTAATGTCACGTACGTGAGGACAACGCGTGAACTGTGCGCCTCTGAGATGACGAGAGGTGCTACAGGCTTCTTTCTTCCGCGCTTCTTAACTTGCTTGTTACGCTCTTTCCAGATACGTTTCATCTCTTGTTTCTCGAAGTTGTCTATGGTCCATAGATGCTTGTACGACTCGACAGATACATTTGGATGGGCCCGTTGGAAGTGGGCTCTTAGATTGTACTTCCACACGGCGGGGTCAGACCGAGAGCATAGGGGGCAGCGCAATGGCACGTTTGAGCACGGTGAGCTTGGTTTAGATTCCGAGGCAACTCCGTAAGAGAATTTGACCAGGCTTGGACATGTACTCTTATTGTGATTGATAGATGGCTTTCCGTTTCGACCTCTGGATTGTTGCAGGAAGACTTGGCACAGTGAGAACGTACGAAGACACAAGCCGCATGGCTCTAAAGTGCGATCAACGGTTGCGTCGTGAAGAATATGGCTGCCAATGTGCTCGAGTACCCGTTGGCCTGAATCGAAGGTAACGGGCGATGAGCAACTTGGGCACGAACGAGGTATCATGTCCCGCACATCGTCGCTCCGTTCGGTGATGAAACAGACTTTCCCTGTCAAGATACCTCCGTGAGATCATGTCCCAAGAAAGGTGAGATCGGAGTTTACTAACCTGATCGCTCACGATACGGAAACTCCGCGGTGGGCTTGATGCGCGGAATCAAATCGAGGTGATTGAGGGTCATGCGGTCATGCAGACTTGATGCCATGGCCATCAGCATACTGCTCTCAAAGAGTAGACGAGGGTGACCGGGAATGTGGCAAGTAAGCGGCGGATTGATTGGTTGGACAAGTATGCCGGGGACTTTGATTCTCAGGGTCAGCAAGTCAGAAGAGCACCAGTCGTGTTTAAGAGAGGGGTCATCGTCAGAGTCCGAGGCAGTTAATTTAATGACTTGAAACGTGATGGCAACGGTCTTCTCAGAGAGAAGTTCTACAGGTACTTCATCGACTGCCTGGGAATCTATTTGAATGGAAATGATCTCGCCGATGCACAAGAAGAGCTTCTGCTCGCACGAGACAAGTGATGCGATAGGGTCGTGGATTAAAAGCGATGGGCCGTGGTTATCCGAGTCAAGCCCATGTTCACTGTCGACAAAGAATGGGGACGAAGCAGATTTGTACCGGCCTTCTTGTTGTACTCGACGTAGGCGATCCGTGGAACTCGTGGTCTTCCTGTACTTGAAACGACTAGAAAGCGCGCGAGCCTTATGTACTGATGCACCGTCAATATCAACCGCCCTCGAAAATGCCATGTCGGACGTCGCTTCCATATCCGTAATGGATTCTTCTAGCTGTCGCACCCCCTCCATTATATCCACCGTGTCATTCTGACTTGCGACTTGCGGCTGGTCCTCAAGGTCCGCCTCGTTATCGTCCTCGGAAAGGGGGGTATCAAAAAGGAATTCTCCACGTGGAGCAAAGACCGATGCGTGTAGGGTATCCTCGACTTCAGAGAAGGTGCTAACGCTAAACGGAAACAAGTCTTCTACCAAGCGTCTTCCGTGTTTCCAGCAGCGTGCGAGCGATATGTCTCTGACGAACGTGTCAGCCTTCCACATGCGGGGGCTGATATGGTCAGCGGCATCCGGTATTGATCTCGAGTCCTTCGCAACAATCGGAAGATGAAGCCTACGAGGTGCTTTGTCCCACTCCGGATACCTAGCAAGAATGTTGGCTACATCAGTTGTCCCTGTAAGACGAAGAGCCAGCTGTAGAATGTCCAGGTTTGCATCGTTACCGACCATCGTCCGGAGTATGCCAAATAGAGTCTCCAGACGATCTGTGCCCAAGAGTGTGATGAAGAACTGACTGTCGGGCAGATCAACCTTCGCTTTCGCAATGCAAAAATAGACATTCTTGACCATGAGCATGATATCAATGTACAGTGTAGTCGGGAGGAATTGACTGCCGGCGTCATGCGAAGCATAGAGTGCAAGCGTGAGGTGCGCGGCCATGCTGAGATGCTCGAGCTGCTCCTCGAGAGGCATGTCTATGCAGATATAGGGATAAATTAGCGAATAGCAAAGGGTTCCAAAAATCTTCAGAGCTTTGCGTGCCGTCTGGAAACTGGGACGGGTATCTTTGGAATCTCGTGGAAGAGACCAGATGTCCTTGAGCATATTATATGCGAGTAAGACATCTTGCTTATCTTCGGGGTTGAAAAGGGAGTCAATGTGAGTTGTAGAGTGTCCCGCATCCCGCAGATGTACCTGAATAAGTTGAGGAGTGAGCCAGATGCCATGAACGAGGATACCTCGCTCGCGCAGGAGAGTGTTTCGAAGCCGCTTGAAGATGTGCTTGTAATCTTTGTCCGCGGTGATGTCATCATCCCCGACATGCAGGTCCATGAGCGCGAGAGACGAGAGCATGTCATAGATGGGAGACGATGCTGCAAGCTGGCGTTTAAACGTGAGTTGAATGAGAGCCTTTCCTCGTCTTGCTTCTCCGTCTGAAGCTAGAGAGACGATGCGTGTTCGAGTGAGGGAGCGCTTCGTGTTGACAGCATCTATCGTCGTCTGAATTACACTTGCGTGCTGCTGGGCTTTCTCGCGCTTGCAGCTACCTGAGATAAGAATCGGACGAGCACTATATAAACGAGGGGCAGGAGTCAATAGACCCAAAGCACCGACAGTTGCCTGCCAAACGGGTGGACGTGAGAATAAGATCATTGAGTACTAATGCGGTAATGACAAACAAACCTCGTCAGCTAGATGTACCTCTCCACGATCCAAGTCCTCGAACAATAGGTCAAGATCGCGCTTGGTCTGAAAGGTAAGTGCCGTCTTGTTTCCATGCTCTCGACAGATCCCCAAGAACTTGTCGGTTTTATCATCCCAGCGTGGCCGCGTCTCGGTCGCAATCTCGTCGAACATCACCACACCGTGAAAAATGGCGGCAATTTTCATCACATCTATCCCCTTCAATGCGGCGAAGCAAGATTCGATATTCTTCTCGATTTCGTCTAGCGTCGGAACACCAGGCGAAGGGAGGAGAAGCGGAATGGTCGGGCGCTGACGAATGGTAGTAGCAGCAGGCGTCCCAAACATACGGTGAGCAGCGTTTGCGACACGACTACCGCCTAGTCTGAGAAGTAGGAGAGCCTGTAGATCGTCTTCTTCATCAAAACTTTTCGGGTGGTATGTCCCTTTCGCTGCTTTCTTTACTAGTTCCAGCATGCTTTGCGTACTAAGATTTCGATTCAGCCCTGCACGAAGAACACGATCTATGCGAGGGATCTTGTTACTCGACAATGCAAGGATCATCTGCTTGTTCCGGTCAAGATTTGTATCGCGCCCAACTAGCTTGCGGGCATCGTTCAGGCGACGAAGACGAAGCTGATCGATTACATTGTTCTTGCGTTGCAGGAGAGCGACGAGGCCTCCACATCCGTAGAATGCGAACGGTGCGTTCTCGTGGATGCCATTTGATATTCTGTCTTGAATTCCTACTAATGCTGGGTTGTTTTCCAGTGCATTACAAGCAGGACATCGTCGGTGAGCTGTAGCTTTGCCCGAGCAAGACCGTGCCCATAGAGTCAGTGCGCCTCCGTGCCAATCGAAGTCCCAAGGTACGTTCTTGGCGTCATGAAGCATGAATGGATAGCTGGCAAGAGGGCTCTGTCCCGTAGGGAAAATCAGTCGATATCCCTCGCAGTCTTGCGGCGGCGGTACGACTTTGAGGATCCTGACTTCCGACTCGGAATCTGAGCTGACCTGGTCTTCACTGTTGATTACAATCGGTGTTGTTGACCGTGCCTGACTGTTCTCATGCACGCTGGAGGTTGTCGCTTCAACTGAAGATGGCATCACATCAGCATCAGAGCCCCCTTCAGCTCGAGAGCTATACGTTCGACGGTTAGTACATATATTACCTTCGTATCTGTTTATGAACTCACATTAACTCGATGGCTTTCATTAGGACTTCCATCTTTCCCTCCAACAATGCGCCCTTAATCCCGTTCTCCCTGACGAAATATTCAAGGTATCGATACAGCCCAGTCAAGCCGTACTCGCCGGAGCGAAGCCGAAGTGCAGCCTCCTTTGCCGTTGTCCCGTACCCCACCAACCGATTAAGCATCGGATCAAGAACCTCCCAAGCATCGTCTTCAGAAAGTGCTGGCGGCTGTCCCGAGAACTGTGCTATCTCGTCATCAGCAGTTGCTTCTGGAATAGACGAGGGGAGCCGTGCGATTGCAAGCTTCAAGCGTCTGAGCTGTGTCTCTGCAAGTCCACAGACCTGGCGAATGGGTGCGTTTCCTATAGACACGGCAGGCGGGGAAGAATGAGAAGGGGGCGCAACGGTACGTGGAAAGATTGGTCGAGGAGCTGATACACTTGACGCGATAGCTGTTGCAGGTTCCGTTCGTGCTGCGAAGAACGATGTGAGTGTTTGCTGGCCACGGCCAGACGCCTCCTGCTTCTTCCTCTTTGCCTGGTTACTGATACATTTCTTGGATCCTAGATGTGTCTTCGTGAAATTGTTGATACCACCATTCCCGACGGAGACCTTGTGTTGACAATCGGGGCATAGCACGAAGCCATCTGCGTCGATGGTTAGATCCATCTGTGAGATGAAAGTAGACGTTAATAATTAGTCTGCAGTGATGAATTGAGACAGAATTGAGTGACCTGCCGCAGGATACTGCTCTTTCGTGGTGATTTTGGGACTTCACCGTCGCAACATGAGGCTCACAGTGTCGCTCAATATGGTAATTTGAACCCAACCCTAGGGGTTATTATGTATGCTACACATTTTCGATAAGCACCTTGACCACCTAACTACCCCCCTAACCCCCGGTCACGGATTAACATCCCGAGCCCCCCTTGATTCAGTCCTTACCCATATGCCTCTTACACACTCTTCGATGCTGACGCTCGCTCGCCTTTACTCAGTGTACATGGTCAAAGCGTATGTGGTACGGAAGATACGATTGCACTTCCTGCCGGTCCATCCCATGCAGGTTCCAGGTAGTCTTATCTCGAATATCCAATCTATGGAGGTCTGCCCTCTCGTCGACTTTTTATCCTCGCAGGTGATGCTGAGTGATGTGTCCCACACCTCGGGTTGCCCCTCGACATTCCCTGCGACTCGCTTATCGCCCTCTCCACGATCTACTACCTGCAGCAAAAACGTACTGGGCTCAGCTCGTTAGTATCCACCTCAAACTTTTGCGTGACATGTGGATTGATGTATGTTACATTCTAGGACGACGAGAGCGATAAATAAGCTCATCACTTATTCCCTGAATACTTGTACGTCGACATGGACTTCTGTATATTGCTCAGATATTCGCGCGCAGGTCTACTAACAACGTAATGAGGCCATCATGCTCTAATCTCACATCATAATGCTTTCCCAGAGTATTGACCCTTGCGAGCGTCATCGCTGTGAGTTTCGCCTGTTGTTTGTGAATTCTTCAGTCTCGAGCTGATCACTGTCCTTTCTGCTATGTAGTGGAGAGTTCGCGCCGAGGCGCTGACTGGTGCAGCAATTACTTCGTCTGCGTGCGGTGTAGGTATTCGCACAACGCTCGTCACCAGCACAGCTAATTGATATACAGTATACTCATGCTCTCTGATGTCCATGTGAGTTGCCATTCTCTTGTTTTCCCCCAGAAAAACGCTGATCTTGCTCGCCAGTCTTAATTCTCGCGATGCTGTCCGAGAAGAGTTCGGGAAAAAGTTCAACAACTTCGTCAGTCTTTGCACGCTGACCTCCTTTGTAAGGTTCTTCTCTTCAGCGGATGCCGCGGGTCGGACGTTTGCCAGGACTGACGCAGAAAAGGCAGAGGAGCGGCAGAAGGTCGTCCTCATCGGCCAGCCTTCGCAAGCTGGCGTGGCGTCGAGGTAATTTGGGTCGCGCGTGAATGTGTGTGTGTACGATTTGTAAAATATTTCATTCATGTAGGCTATCGGTGTGCTTGCATCCATTATATGTCCGATTCTCGGTAATTTATGATGAGGCGACGGTATACTATATAGCGGACAACCATGTGATGTTGCGTCATGAATACCTATTTCCATAGTCGAGAGGCTAAGATGTCGTGTGCATGGGCAGATCTATTTCGTAGGAATCTGTTTGGTATGAAGGGGCCGCATGTCCAGTAGAGCCCGGGGGGAGTTGTAGTCAGAATACATAGGTTAGCTTATTTAAGTCGAATTTGAACTTGAATATCCATATCTTCGAGTAGGTGAAAGCATAGTCCTGCCGCTGAGCCGTCTCATGTCGCAAAGTCCTGCAGTGTTTTTGCAACGCAGCACCATCAATGACAAAAATGGACCAAATCACTGAATATTTCGACGAAGAACGACCCAGAAACAATACACACAAACACGTCCGATTCTCAAATTCTCGCTGGTCTTGCTCTAACCCATAGACCGCCCTATTCAGAGGCCCTCAGCTACAGCGATAGACAGAGAAATCATAGAGCTCACCTTGATATAAGTCGTCACAGAGCTGGCAGGCCAAATTCTCTCATACGTCTGCCTGCCTGTCCCCGCCTTCCACCTATCGGGCGGGATCGACTCCGGGAGCTGTGCATTGGGCGCAAGCTCAAAACTCTCGAACCGCTGCATCATGCGCACAAGGAAGAACGACATCTCGTTGTATGCGAAATTCTCGCCTAGGCACTGCCCGTACACGTCCCCGAGTCAGTATTTTCCCGAGAAGGAAATGAGCACTGAACGCACGATGCGCGGGCCTGCATGGAACGGGATGAACATGAATGGGTTGTTGGAGACGATCTTGAGCGCCTCGGCGTCAAGCCAGCGCTCTGGCTTGAAGTCGTCCGCGTCGGAGCCCCACAGGTCGGGTCGCCGCTGGATGAGCAGCGAGTTGTACATGATCTGCGTGCCCGGCGCGATGTAGTATTTGACGCCCTCTGCACCTACCGGGAACGCGTGCGGAACATCATCTGAGAGGCGCAGGTTCATGGGGACGGGCGGGAAGAGGCGCAGCGTCTCGTTAATGACGGCGCGCACTGCGGATGTTGCTATGGCAATTCAGAGCGGGTAGATAGACGAGGCATACCTACAGTACTTCAGGTTGCGCATGGATTCCAGCGTCGGCATCCCGGTTTCGCCATACTCGTTGAGAACCTCCTCGCGGAGCTTGGCACCGATTTCTGGGTGCATGCAGATGAAGTAGATGGCAAATGTCATGGTGGATGCTGTCTGCAGCCAATTGCAGCCTTATAATACATACGAAGGGATCAGACTTACCGTGTCGCGCCCTGCCAAAAGCATGTTCAGGACTTGAAAGCACATGGACTCTGGATCTGCGAGCATCCATATATCAGCACCCGACACAAGTATTGTAAGGCAGTGTAATGTATTTACCGTCAACGTTTTTGGATAGATGACTGAGGAAGGTCCGGTCTTCATCCTTCCTGACGGCTCCATTTGCCTCGTCCTTTTCTCTGAGGACTTGCTCCACCAACGGTCGTAACCAGCCCTGGATAATGGCGTTGCTACCCGCCGACGCCTCTCCGAACATCTCAAAGAGTGGCCACATCCGGCCAATCCGAGTCCGTTTCGCAATTTGGACCTGCGCATCTTCAAATGCCCAGGCAAATGTGCCGAACTCGTCGTCGATAGCACAGCCCTTGGGACCCAGCTTGGCCGTGCCGGCGACCGGAAGCGCGCCCTGCAAAGTATGAAGACAGTTGCCAAAGAGGAACTCTGACGCAGAGTCAAGCGTGAATCGCGCGAGCAGGTCCTGGGCATCGAAAGCGCGCTGGTCCCGAGCGTGGTCGATCATGATGTCGATTGTGTCCCGGGTATGGCGGTCAAACAGGTCGAGGTCGGAAATGCGTTCTCTTGTGAACCATGGTCGTGCGATTTGGCGATGCTGAATGGATATTGATTTTTTTTAATTATACGTGAGTGAAGACATGTATATACGTACTGCATGCCATTCTTCCTTATCCCTGAGACAGACGAACGTCAGTTTTATCGGGGACACAGAATGAAGCACGCACCTGTTGAATATCCCGTTTCCGAGGAAGCTTTCCCTGGATTCGACGCGTCAGTGGGAGTGTGCAAATTTCGCAGAATATAGTGATGCTTACAGGCGCTCCTGCCACCAGTATCCTTTGTGAAACCACTCGAAGCCAGGGCCGACGAGCATGAACTTGACATTGCCCTCATCGATGGTCCAGATCTGTTGTGTAAATATTGCGTAATGAGCGTGATTGGGAAAGTCAGATTGTTGAACAGACCTGGTCGTCCCAAAGAATCCTAGTGTTCAATGTCTTCGTGTTGTACTTGTCAAACAGATCGCCCATGTATTGCATGAGGTAGTCATGGTTCAAGGACCTCACGAGCCCGACGGCGATGTCAAGATTTCCTGGCCACTTTCCGCGTACCGCTGGCGGAAGGACAGCGCCGAGTCGAGCTTCAGGACGAGATACGTCAGATTCTTCTACTCTGCAAACGCGAATTTGCTGACCTGCATTCCGCTCCGCAGACCATGAGGAAATCCAAGACCGAATGACGACTCCCGCTGGTATCGAAAGGGCGGAAAGCGCGATTCGTTTGAAGAGTCCTGGGTTGTATGGTCCATATCGAAGTGCTGCTGCAGTGAAGAGAGCAGGCAGGACTACAACTCGAAAGGCATCAGATAAAAAGCGCAGACGGTAGTGTCTGGGATGCATCGTGAGCGAGGGCAGCGAAGCTGGTGTTGAGCCTGCAATGAGCTTGCATTACATACAGCTGATTCAGAAAACCTTGAACTCCGCCGCGCGACGCGGTTCCAAAATTCGAAAAACTCGAAAAATTCAGAAAACTCGAAAAACTAAGAAAAACTTCTCGGAGAGTCATAGAAACTCGCGAATAGTATGTACGATGTCCCAGTAATGGTCAGAGCCAATGCTAGAAGCAGACATCGCGAGAATGAGACGAGTTAGCCATCTGACAGACCGTCACAGTTTCCCGCCATGCTAAGCGCCCATCGCCCGATAACGACGTGAGCATGCAGTCTGCAGGTCAGTATGTACTCATTTCTTAACATATCTGCTTCTGTCTATTTTTATTGTTTCTATGAAGCCATCCCACGGACACAGCGTAACGCAGCGCTGAGACCAGTGCAAACGGTCTTGTTGCACCTGCCAGGGAACTTGATGCTGTCGGGTAGATCTGCTAGAGGCGAGGTCCTCCAAAGACGTACGGATGGTTTGCAGTGGTTGGGACGTGCATCTAGTAGTAGGAGGTGACTGTGTTTATTGAGATCATAGTGGGGTACGTCTATTCACCTCGTTCCGGGGAGCTTCACTTCTGCATTGGCCTGCGTCATGGTTGGCTTTGTCCTCAAACCTCAATGCTTCCTTGACCAGACAGCTCCCACCCGCTCGTCGCACCGATCTGCTCCTCGGCCCATTATCAATATGTTTGACATGCATGTTTGTTGTCGCCATGCTCTCAGGCTGAAGCGGTGCTCTTCGAAAGAGCCGGACTTCTCGCCCTTGCTCGATGCCTGTTATGTGGATTGAGCTCCTGAATACTGTACAGCAGCTCTGCAACCTCAGATGTACACAGCGTGCTCTATTTTTTCCCTAGTGTACTTGTACCAGCTCGATGTCCCTCGGTAACATGATGCCGCCAGCCTCTCGCTTGCAGAATCGAGACACGAAAGCTTTTTTTTTGTCGTCTCTAGCTCTCAGGTGTGATGTCAGCCATCACTATTGCACTTGTTAGCCATCTTCAGTCAACAGAGCACACGAGTGAGGTTTTTCTGGATTTAAAGAGTTTTTAGAGTTTTCAGAGTTTTTCGAGTTTTCGAAATGCATCGCGTGGCGTGATTCAAGGTTTCCCGAAACAGCTGTAAAGGAATCCGACGCTGACGGCGCTCGTTGCCAGATAATCATGATGAATTCTCATTCATGCGACAGGTGGTAGGCTTTCATGCTTCTAGCTAATGGATATCACAGTCAATGGTGTGACTTTCGCCGAAACCTACGGGCCAGACAAAAGTGACCTAAGGCCGCAAGTTACGGGCTGGTCAAACGAGCTCAAATGACACCTTTTTGGTCCGTAAGCTATGGGCGAGCTCAGTTTCTACATAGACCGCAAGTTACGGGCCAGCTTATATAGATGTGTACCGTAGGTTACGACCGAGCTGGTAGGGGGTATTTTTCCGGTGCCGGACTAATGGAATTATGCTCAGACCGGACTACTTTTTCTGGCTCCGGACTGCTTTTTCTGGGCTTGGACTATGGATTACCTAAGATAATACAGGAGTACGGACTATAAAATGGGAGCTATGGACTGTGGAATGGCAGTGCAGACTACGGACTATAGATTTTGGACTCCGGACTCCGGACTTCGGACTACTGAACAGGACTACGGACTACAGGGCAGAACTAAGGACTACAGGGCAGGACTACGGATTACGGACTATGGACTATGGACTAAAGATTAAGGACTACGGACTAAGGACTACGGACTAAGGTCTAAGGTCTAAGGTCTAAGGTCTATGGTCTACGGTCTAAGGTCTAAGGTCTAAGGTCTAAGGACTACGGACTACAGAGCAGGACTACGGACTACAAGACACTACGGACTAAGGACTAAGGACTACGGACTAAGGACTACGGACTAAGGACTACGGACTACCGTCTAAGGTCTAAGGTCTAATGACTACGGACTAAGGACTACGGACTACGGACTACAGAGCAGGACTACGGACTACAGAGCAGGACTACGGACTACAGAGCAGGACTACGGACTACAGAGCAGGACTACGGACTACAGAGCAGGACTACGGACTACAAGACACTATGGTCTAAGGACTAAGGACTAAGGACTACAGACTATAGGGCAGGATTATGTACGGACTACGGACTATGGACTAACTTGAAGGATTGAGGACTTCGTGTAGTGGCAGGACCACCATGCAGTGGTAACACTTCTCGCAGCCCGGGGACGAGAGTGAACGATGTGGTGACATGGCCGAATGAGATGGTAACAGAGGGGTGCTCTTTAGAGGGGACCCGCTCCAGTCCTCGAGACCTATAGAGGGACAACAACTCAATCAGGAGCTTCGCGCTACAGGTCGAGGAAATCCTCTCGACTCTGCAGCAAGAAAGGAAGCATTCCTGAGGACAGACTCACCTGAGAATTCAGAAGAGCCACCGAAGGACACACGAGAGAGAGAGAAAGAGAGAAAGGAAATGAAAAACAGAAAAGAAAGTTAAGGCGCTCGAGCCCGAAAGGGCCAGGGGAGGAAGATCAAGAAATAGTAGAAGTGCTACGTGTACATCAGATGATACTGCTGAATTCTGACTCCGCTTTGCTGTTTCCTGAGCTTCTCGGCATGGACTTCCTAATTTGTATGATGTGTCTCACGGTCCTGCCAGGCTGTTGGTCAGTGTTCTGCTACACTTCAGAATGAGGATTATAGAACAGGACTATAGCCCGCAGATTTCGGACCATGACTCAAGGTTTTGGAACATGGCTCCGGACTCTGGACTAACTACAGACTAAGAATTTTGGACTTCGGACTTCGAACTTCAGACTTTGGACTTTGGACTTTGGACTTTGGACTTTGGACTTCGAACTTCAGACTTCGGACTACAACCTCTGCACTTTGTATTGAACATGATGAAATAGGCATCATGACTAGCAATTATTGAACAAAATATCTGTACATAAGAAAAAGGCTATTCTAGTGTTGAACTTGTTTATTACAAGATAAAGAATGAGCACAGGATGAAACAATCAAAGGTGAGGCTCATTAGTGATAGTCAACATTTGAAGTTGACACGTCATCAGTCCTACAGCCACAAGACTTATATGCTTAGTATCTGAGTATTAACAAATCAAATCAAATACTATAAACTTAGCAAAAATAACAGTATATACCTTAAACTTATACAATACTTGGAAGTCCAACAAATTTATATCTTATTTAATATAGTGTACGGAATGGCAGATATAAGTTAATGAAGTCTAAAAATTAGCCCCTGTCATAGTGTCCGGCAATTACCGGCAACTGAAATTGTAACTCCGCTGGATATAACCGGCATGTCACAAGTATACCACATCACTTCGGTCACTGTACCACTACTTCAGACCAATATTCATGACTGTTTGCTTGTAATCTTTAGAGACTTTAAACTTAATGCCTATTTTGTAGTTTATAGTCCAAAGTGCAGAGGTTGTAGTCCGAAGTCCGAAGTCCGAAGTCTGAAGTCTGAAGTCCGAAGTCCGAAGTCCGAAATTCTTAGTCTGTAGTTAGTCCAGAGTCCGGAGCCATGTTCCAAAACCTTGAGTCATGGTCCGAACTCTGCGGGCTATAGTCCTGTTCTATAATCCTCATTCTGAAGTGTAGCAGGACACTGACCAACAGCCTGGCAGGACCGTGAGACACATCATACAAATTAGGAAGTCCATGCCGAGAAGCTCGGGAAGCGAGCGAAGCGGAGTCAGAATTCAGCAGTATCATCTGATGTACACGTAGCACTTCTACTATTTCTTGATCTTCCTCCCCGGCCCTTTCGGGCTCGAGCGCCTTAACTTTCTTTTCTGTTTTTCATTTCCTTTCTCTCTTTCTCTCTCTCTCGTGTGTCCTTCGGTGGCTCTTCTGAATTCTCAGGTGAGTCTGTCCTCAGGAATGCTTCCTTTCTTGCTGCAGAGTCGAGAGGATTTCCTCGACCTGTAGCGCGAAGCTCCTGATTGAGTGTTGTCCCTCTATAGGTCTCGAGGACTGGAGCGGGTCCCCTCTAGAGCACCCCTCTGTTACCATCTCATTCGGCCATGTCACCACATCGTTCACTCTCGTCCCCGGGCTGCGAGAAGTGTTACCACTGCATGGTGGTCCTGCCACTACACGAAGTCCTCAATCCTTCAAGTTAGTCCATAGTCCGTAGTCCGTACATAATCCTGCCCTATAGTCTGTAGTCCTTAGTCCTTAGTCCTTAGTCCTTAGTCCTTAGTCCTTAGTCCTGCTCTGTACCGTAGTCCTGCTTGTAGTCCGTAGTCCTGCTCTGTAGTCCGTAGTCCTGCTCTGTAGTCCGTAGTCCTGCTCTGTAGTCCGTAGTCCGTAGTCCTTAGTCCGTAGTCATTAGACCTTAGACCTTAGACGGTAGTCCGTAGTCCGTAGTCCTTAGTCCTTAGTCCTTAGTCCGTAGTCCTTAGTCCTTAGTCCGTAGTCCTTAGTCCGTAGTCCTTAGTCCTTAGTCCGTAGTGTCTTGTAGTCCGTAGTCCTGCTCTGTAGTCCGTAGTCCTTAGACCTTAGACCTTAGACCTTAGACCTTAGACCGTAGACCATAGACCTTAGACCTTAGACCTTAGACCTTAGACCTTAGTCCGTAGTCCTTAGTCCGTAGTCCTGCCCTGTAGTCCTTAGTTCTGCCCTGTAGTCTGTAGTCCTGTTCAGTAGTCCGAAGTCCATAGTCCGGAGTCCAAAATCTATAGTCCGTAGTCTGCACTGCCATTCCACAGTCCATAGCTCCCATTTTATAGTCCGTACTCCTGTATTATCTTAGGTAATCCATAGTCCAAGCCCAGAAAAAGCAGTCCGGAGCCAGAAAAAGTAGTCCGGTCTGAGCATAAATTAGTCCGGCACCGGAAAAATACCCCCTACCAGCTCGGTCGTAACCTATGGTACACATCTATATAAGCTGGCCCGTAACTTGCGGTCTATGCAGAAACTGAGCTCGCCCGTAGCTTACGGACCAAAAAGGTGTCATTTGAGCTCGTTTGACCAGCCCGTAACTTGCGGCCTTAGGTCACTTTTGTCTGGCCCGTAGGTTTCGGCGAAAGTCACCGTATTGTGTGGATATCAAATCACCTTACATGGATTTGATATTCGAGAGGGTATCAGCCCGCGGAAGGAAGCCTAAGTTCGTCAAGGGACACTTCACATTTAAATTTGCTTCACACAAGCTTCACATGCCTACACTACAGCTGATTCAGAAAACCTTGAACTCCGACGCGCGACGCGATTGGAAAAATCGAAAAACTCGAAAAAACTCGGAAACCCCGAAAAATCAAAGAACACTCACTATGAGCATTGTAAGAACTTGTGATAGCTATAGAACTTCCTCAGCAATGGTTGAAACCAGTAGGAAGCACGAAAATGAGACGAATTGGCCACTTGACGGTCGTTGCTGTGCTAAGCGCCTATCACACGACGTTGGCATTGGCGTTCAGTCTGCAAGCCGGTTTGTTCTCATTTCTCGCTATAATTATTTCTATCTACGGTTCTCGTTTCTATGAAGCTTTTCACGCAATGCCGAGACAGACGCAAACGGCCTCGTTGCACTGTCGGGGAACTTGACGCAGCTGTCAACCGTGGATAGGGGGCTGGGGGCTAGGCACTGGCTAGGCGTGGCGGCAGAGGACGTCCTTCAAGGCAGTTCAAGGGCGTATTAAGTTACTTGGTGGGTGGGATCTGCATTCGAGTTGAGATAGCTGAGCTCGCAGAGATCAAAGCGAGGTCTGTCGATCCACCTGAGGACGGTTGTCTGCAGAGGCGATGACTGGCGCCAGCTCGCAACAGTTGCAAGGAAATCCGCCAGTGTAATCCTCCTTTCCTCAGGTATGAAATCCAATCCCGCAGGCCTATAATCCATGTCGACATCCCCAACCCCTCCCCAGCCGGAGTCGCCGTACATGTGCGCTGCATCAGGAAACTCTTCACTTTACTGACTCCCCTGGTTTTGGCCTGATGTCACCTAAAAAGTGTCTGACTTACTGGTGTGTCTGACTTTTTTTTCTGTGTCTGACTTTTTTTCTCTTCAGACAAAAGTCAGACACAAGTCAGGCATTATCCAGATTTCAGACACAAGTCAGGAACTGTTTAGAATCCAGATAAAAGGCAGACACAAGTCAGGTACTGTTCAGATATCAGACTGATTTTGTGGACATATCTCAGACATTCAGAAAAATACAGCTCATTCAGCAAGACTTCAGACAGACATGTGAGAAATCTCGAATTTATGTAGTGACTATTGGCTATACATGCTAAATAGGTATCCTACTTAGCTATATATTTGCTGCGACTCCGCGTGCATCACTAGCGCGGATCAACGAGCCGTCGGCACTGCGCAGATGCCTCGTGAGTGTCGTCGGCACCTCACCTGTGTTGCTGCGATTTCAGGGTATAGCAGAACTCACACGCACGACGTTCCAGGCGCGTGTGTGCCCGAACGCATCGCCGAGGACGTGCGCAGGCTTTGCGGCCATCACACAGCCCGTTACAGGTGCGTGGGCAGCGTCGAGCCCATGGGTAGTTGTTGAACGCGCATGAGGGAACCACGGAGTGCGCGGGTGATTTGGCAGGGCGCGTAAGTACGCGTGTACAGTGCGAGCGCCCGTAAAGCATCCGTGCGGGTCTTGAAGTGCCAGGCGAGCGACGGCATGTGTGATCGAGAGACCACGAGCAGGGAGCAGGAAGGGGAGTGCCACGCGCACGGGCATTGTGGTGCGTGGCGAACACCTGGCGTCCTCGCCGAAGCGTGGTCGAGGCCGCGACAGCGTGGAGTCGAGCAGGGAGGTGTCGGGCCGAGGATAAACAGCAAACGGGAGTACCGCTCGATAACGAGTGGTACTCCCTTAGTTAGCACGAAAACTAATAAATCAGGACCTTTTTGACTTACCTGGTGACCTTCTGGGTGCTCCAAAATCCCTCCAGCTTTCAAAAGTCAAGTTGAAGAGAAACCATGGAAGAATAAGAGCAAGAGATCAGAACGGCAGGACAACAAACAAGCCGGAATGACTTCAACGTTTGAATGCGTGTCGCGCGAGCGGCAGCTGCCGGCCCGGTCGGCGATCTCCGGTAAGGCGCGCCGACTAAGGATTCAACGTGTCAATGTTCCTTCCTTCCACTGTCGTCGTCCCTCCTCCCCTTTTTCTTCTTCCTCTTGTCTTTCTCCCGTTGAAACGAGTACTTCAAGTCTTCGATGAGGAAAGGGTATCAAAGTGAGTAAAAAAAATCATCAATTTCTTGTTCTCGCATACTAACAAGGAGAGTATCGCTCGAACGAGCGACTCTCGCTTTTCTTGCTTCTATGATCCCGTGCGCCGCCGTTACCTCTTACGCATCGCCGTCTCCCCCTCCTGCATCGCCGTCGCCCATTCACGTCGCCAACGCTGCTCCCACATTGCTGCCACGTTGCTAGCACCGCACGCGCAGCTCGGACACGCTGCCCTGCAGCTCGCCCATGCCCTCCCACCCCGTGCGTGTGACCCCTTCGCGCGCGGCTTCTTTCGCCAGCTGCGCCGCGGTGTCTGCATCCACTTGATCATCCTGCCTGTGTCAGGACTGATGCGCGTGTGCAGGGCACGCAGATCGAGGCGTGCACGTGGATGCCCGCCCCGCATACGTAACTCTGGTATGTGTACAACCCCCAGTGTGCCTCCAGATCCATGCCCTCTGAGCAGGATCAAAAGTGTTAGTACAGGGACAGTGGAGTGGAGGGAGCATGCACAAGCAGCGGATGCCTGTGCATGGACCGCATTAGCAGCAGCATGCAGAGCAGACGCTACTGCTGGAGCAGTGCATGATGAATGGTTCACCATTCATTGCCACGGGGTGCGCGCCAGCACCTCAACACTGCGTAAGTGTCAGTGCATGATACCCCGTGCGCCTTGACTAACAGCATGTGTGGATGCCATCTGCATTCTTCGTGTCGACAACATGTATGTATCCACCGTCTCATGTGATGTCTCTGGTACTTATGGTACTTATGGTATAGCATTCTCCTAGTCTAGTAGGTTTGTTGTATCATAGCTAGTGTTTCCTGAATACTACAATTTTTGTTTCTTTTCTGAAATGTGTGATTTTGCATGACCCTATCCTGAGGTTTACCTGACCTGACTTGAATCTGATCTGAGGTGTCTGATCTGACTTATGTCTGATCTGACTTGTGTCTGACTTTGCAGTGTTGACTGATTCTACATGTGCTGTCTGTAAAATAATTCTGTGTCTGAAATCAGATGCATTGCCTGATATCAGATGCTTGTCTGGGTGACTGACTTGACTGTTTTCAGACCATGTGTCTGAAAACAGTGTAAAAACAGCCAAGTCAGACCCAAACCAGTGAAGTCAGGAAAGTGAGGAGTTTCCTGATGTGTGCCTACAGCATGTGAGCTTCCCTTCCGCCTTGATTTGCGTGGTTTCATCCTCAACACCCAACTCCCCCAACCTATTCCCATCCAATCCCCGATATGCTCCTCACATCACTACGGACATATCTGTGCATGTGTTTGCATCGTTGTCCTCACAATATCGTCTGCTGGTCTCTCATGAATGAGCTAGACCTTCCGCTCTTGGTTGGTCCCTGCGTAGTAACTTGTTGTATGAGGATTAGACTGTCGAATTACTGTACTACAGTTGTGCATTCTGTCAACTTCCGTGTCTCATTCGGCTGCGTTCGGAGTTGTGCTGGCAGCCTTTCACCTGCAGAATTGAGCCATAAACTTGTATCTCATTGTCTACAGCTCTAAATTCAATGCTAATCACCACTGATACATTATGATCCTTAAATTCAAGCAGTAGAGAACTCAAGTGAAGTGTTTCTGAGTTTTTCGCAATTTTTATAGTTTTCGGGGTTTTTCGAGTTTTTCGAGCCGCGTCGCGCGTCGAAGCCAAGGTTTCCTGAAACAGCTGTAACCCGCGTGCCCCGCTATGCCCGTTCAATGGCTACGGGCTGATCTCTACGGTAAGTTTCCCATGTCATGTCACGATTCTTGCGAGCGCTCATGGAACGTTCTCGTCGCTCTATGGATGGGGTTACGCAATGTTCGAAGCATCGTGTCGCCTTCCCACAACCTTCCTAAGTTATTTCGTCGTAACGAGCCAGCGGACCGCATCCTTTCGACACCTTCAGATCCGTCTGTTCGCATCTTTCAAGTCTCGTTGATTGATATGATGGTCCGATCCCTCCACAGTAGGACCTTATCCGCATTCAACCTCCTAAGAGCCTTACTTAGCTAGGATCTTACCCGCAGCATCAACGCAGCATAGGTGCCTTCACTGCTCGATGCGGGTAGACTGATGGCGCCAAGTTTGATCAGCGATGTGACACAACGGCGCCGCGGTGCCATTCTATTGACTTTGCGATGATATATCGCTAGAAAGGTTCGTTGTGTGCTAGACTAAGAATCCGACGCAATATGGAGCATCCCGTCCGTCAAGGGTATTGCTATCTTCGGTCGTAGGTGCCCAAATCCCGGACTATCTGACTTAACGCCGTTACGTCTATCTCTATCATCTCGAAATCAAAAGCCGCTCGACAGATTTATGCATAGTAGTCTTGCCATTTCCATGTTCGTGGCTTCGCAATCATATCATGCTCTCTTTGGTGGTTCTAATTCTGATGTTTGGGCGTTGCAGATATGATCAGTACGGTGGCAACACTCCTGTTCTCTACGCTTCTATCCCATGCGAACCCGCGATAGCATCATCTCCTGACCGCCGTCGTCTGGCTATAAGTGCGGTGATCTTCTCGCCAATGCAAAGAAACCTTTCCTCTTCTGCAAGAACAATCGGTGAAGGCCCGACATGGCTATCCATTTCTCCCCTGAGACCACGTTCAAAATGATGTAAGTCAGAAACCAATACTTTTTGTGCAAGTGGCTGAGCATCATATATCGATTGTCAGCGCTGGATCTCAGGTAAGACTTCAGTCTCGAGTCGCCTATGCCCAGTCTAACCAACATTAACCGCAGCTTCTTGGTTTTTTCTTCAACTGGAGGCTTTTTGGTGTCCTTTGCGTCCAAGTCTGTACGTCGATGATGCTTCGCTTTCGTCTCGTGTTTGTTAAATGTTTGTTTCAGATATGTATTACAGTTCTTTTCCGAACGACTCGAAATGGCGAAAAGCCCTTGGTGTGCCATCTGCTTTCCTTGTTGTTCTCGAGGTCTGACATACAGTGGCAGTCTACGGCATATTCATCGCTGAAGCGGCCCAGGTTGCCATGTTCACTCGCGATGCGTTTGTAAACTTCGTCTATGAATGGGGCACGTCCAAGGCCTTCAGCAACTTCCTTGTCTCGTGGTTTGCCATTCCGATCCTCGGCGCACTTGTATCCATGGCCGTACAATCATTTTTTGCTTGGCGCATCTGGGTGCTATCAAAGTCTCGGCTCTTACCTGCTGTCATAGTTATAGTACGTTTTCCCTGTTCTTGCTCCCATGAAATTGTTTGAGTTTATTGTCCCGATTCAGCTCATGCTTCTACAAGGTTCCGCGGGCATTGCGACTGGAATAAAGGTCTGTATCTCCAAGGTAATCCTGTGTCGCCAGGGTACTTATCGCCTATCGGAGTAGATTAAAGGAATCTCATTCGCTGCCCAAAAGGCAGACACCGCTGTGGCACTGGTGAGTGAGCTGTTTCGCAAATGTCAATAACAAGCTCATCGCGCGGTCAGGTATGGATGATCGGTAGCCCCGTCGTCGATGTTGTTATAGCTGTCTCTATGACAGTGCTCGTTCGTGTCGCATAGCCATGTCCACTCGCTTCTTACTAATTATACCTCTTCCAGTTGGCGAAGTCTAAGGGTGGCATCCCGGAGACCAACCGCCTTCTCGATCGCTTGATACGTCTCACAATTGAAACGGGCTCGGCTACAGGTGCGTGCATGGCTCTTTCAAAAGACGCTTGGGTCTCACAGTCCTTACAAATTTAATAGCCCTCATCGCTGTCGTGGAGGCGATTTTCTTCGGAGTTCTGCCGGTATGTTTGTACCTTCATAAAATCATAATCAGTGTCTTACCAAGCATAGCAAACACTCATTTACCAGCTCCCGTATGTTCCATTAATACTTTCATGTGTGTGCCTGCTGTTAAATCCCTTTCACAGAGCACAAAACACTACGAAGATGTACGCCATTATCTTTCATCTCTAACTCCATCACTGCTAACGGTGACAACTATCAGATATTCCAATTCGTTGCTTGCTGTCCTTAACAACCGCACCTTCATCCGACGTCCAGGTACCGCAGTGACACTCACGAATGGAGGATCCAACCAGAGCAACACAACGTCTTCGGGCAACACCAACGGGCGGGGCCGCGACGTTGACCTTGCGCGTCCTGTTCGCCTCGCGGTGTTCAGCGAAACAATTACGCACGATGATTCGGTCGATTATCCCTTGGACCATGCAACCGTGAGTGAAAACGCCGACCTGTGCAGGATATCACCGAGATTGACTGCTGATTGTAATCGTTTCGTAAGGCTGACAAGAAGTACCACATGTCGCAAACGAACATCGATCCTGCCCATGAAGTGTGATCGGCGAAAGTCATCTACGGGACCTTTGGCTTCGCAGTCATCCGGCATGTTCTCTGAGAAGCACATTATCTATCAGAACCTGAAGAACTATTATTGTTGCCTCGCTACCTGTGAATGCTCTCGATGTAAAATTTTACCTTTCATAGCGACTACTTGCCTTGTCAACCTCAGACTTAATCGAGCCGCTAGATGCGGCTTGCACATACTGAAGATATTGAGACCCCTATTTGCGTGCTTTAAAAATTTCAGAAGCCAAAGGCATGTTCTCCAGCGAAAACTGCCGCTCAAAATCTTAGAAAGTCACACAAGAAAGAATCTCACACCAGGGTCTAATGGGCAATATGGCTACATATGTATGCTTCTACCGCAGCGAGCTGCAATGATGGATAGATCATCATGCATGGCGATGCGATATATTGCTAAGTTCAAGCAATATCACAGGAAAGCTGTTGCTGCTCTGATATGTGAATTGAAGAGGCCAACCCAAAAGACGAACACCGTTAACGGTGTACACTCCGCGCTGTGGGCGCCTGAGGATAGTCTCCCTATAAGGCAGAGTAAACGAATACTCAACCATCATGCCTCAGGATCGTTTCATCTGACCTTGAGGACCACATCCGGAGTGTATTTGGCCTTTGCAGCGTGACGCAGTCATGCATACAGATCAAAATGAATGTTAAGTTATGTAGCATGCAAAGATATGAGAGCTGGCCAGAACAGAGAACTGGATACTAACCTTTCACCAGCTTTCACCGGAGAGATGTCCTTCCTTCCTTCCTTCCTCGAGAAGCCAGCCCAGAATCGCTGCGGAAAACGAACAACGAGGACACCGCTAGTCACGCTCAAGCGCTCAAGGTTGCAACCGTCACGCGTCACGCGTCACGTCGCACGACGGTACCGCGGTACTGTTTGAAATTTCAACGAGTGCTTAAGCGACTAGAATTCAACGTACAACTTGTCACCCAGACGGAGGGTAGAGAGATGCGGCTCCTTGTGAACTTGACTTCTATGCAGGCCTCATACAAAAGATATTCATATTCGGGAAGATCTCGGAGTTCCATTCACCTGGTTTTCGGGTTGAGCAGCTCTTTTCTTTCCTTTCTTCGACTACTACTGTAACTCAACTTCGTGGAGACATCAAAGTTACTGCTGGTCTGTTTCGTGCGTAGTTCTGTGCGGTTCTCTGTTGGATTAACTGCGCCTTTCGACCGCCATTCGCACAGATCAGAAGCATAGGCAGACGTTCTTCATCACGATCAGGACTCATCCTGCCTGTGCATCTCGTTAGGTGAGCCTTCGGCGACTTAACACAGTCCGCCATCGCTATCTTCGTATCCAGACTTTACGCTTTTGTTCGCAGGCGCATCGAGGCTCCAAGAGCACGCGGAACAACTCGTCTTCGTATCTCCGTCATTTTTCCGACATGGTTCTATACCATGATGCTCTGATATCCGCACGTCTTGCCCTGTCTTGCCCCGTCTGAGTGTTGATGCTGATAGCCCGCTACAACAGGTTTCGGTGAATGGATACCCTTTGCTTATTCCGCAAGCGCCACTGCTATGTCTGGAAAATAAACTCGGTATGTACCTTGGATATCAGCATCGGATGTCACAGCTCCTTTTTGATTGGCATATGACAGTTGGATCAATGCATAGTCTAACATAAGTGATGTGACTTTCATCTACATATTCTGCTTGTTCCAATCGCGTTGTCTTAAAAGGATCTCTTCGTCTGGCACTTTGCTCCATCGTCTGTCTCATTCGATATCACCATGCCCACACTCTTTCCTCTCGACAACTTACTCGGTGCAGCAGAAATCGGCATCATATTCTCAATATTGTCAGTACGGTATAGGTCACACACAGCAGTCATATCTGACGCTTGTTGGGTGTAGGATCTTTGGTATCACCATCCTGCAGGTCTTCCTCTACTACACCGAGCATTGCGAACGGGATGGACTGTTCATGAAAGCATTTGTGAGTGCAACGCCTACGCGTCACTCCCGGATTGCTGATCCGACTTTGCTAATGATCTAGGTCGCCGCCGTCCTGTGGGTTATGTGGTTCAGCAGGAAGAGAACTTTGGCTAACTGCGTTTCAGGGCATTCGAAACGGTTCATGTAATCTTGGGCGCTATGCTTTTGTACCATTACACTGTGACGAATTACGGCGACTATACCACCCTTGCAAAGGCGACTTGGTGAGCTTGATCATCTCGTATCGTGCCTCCTGCTGTGATAACACAGACTACAGGACTCTATCCGTTCGTCGTTAACTTTATCGTGGCACTGAGAAATTGCTCACAGTTAATTATCAGCTGCAAATTGGATTAGGGGTGCGTTTGAGACGAAATCATGTTAACGCTGAATCTGACACTTGTGTTGAAGAGTTTCAGTACTTTCTTGGTCAGGTTGTATGTCATCTGCAGCTTGCCTTGCTTGATACTCTGTCTCAAATTACCGTTAGATTCTACGCATACCGCATTTATCGACGTACGTCTCGTTGATCAGAAGACATGTCTTTCCTCTGATGGAAGGTGCAGTTAGCCAGAATCGCGTCGCCGTGCCTCTGTTCATAGTAAGTACCAGTCTTTAATTGCCTTTGGACCTTACTGATGATATCCCACTTAGGTCGCCATTTGTATAGCTGCATGCGGTGAGTCAAACTATGGCAATCTAAACCGCGGTCTTGGACATTCATTGCCATCACCGATGCGTCGCAGGAATATGCATCAGTGGGTTCGGCTTCGCTGTCCTACGTGAAATCATGCTGACGCCAGTGGATGCAGCTATCACAGTTACAGCGTACGCGGTGCTGTTTCTGCCCCCATAACGGGATGCTGAAAATTTCACATGCAGTTTCAAGAGGGTCTACTTTGCTCGCGCCCCGAGTATCTTAGTGCGTCAGATTGCGTCCTACACAATCACCGAAGCCAACTTGGAAGTCTACCCAGGTATACATCACGGCTGGCCTGTCTCTTGACGTCGTGGCCGATTCGATCATTGCGATTTGCACGATTTACTATCTACGCCAGATGCACAGCAGTCTTCGCTCGTGAGCTCCCGTCTCCTGGCAAACATGTCATTACAGGTTACTCAAACTGTCCAAACTTCCCAGGACATCAAGAGCTGTCAAGAAGCTCATTACCTATTCCATGAATACCTGTACGTGGGTTTTATGCCGTCTTTAATTTCTTGTTCTCATAATCAACATGCCCCTACAGGTCTTCTGACAACGTCAGTATACTCGTTCACAGACCCTTTGGTGAAATCGCATGCTTATTTTCACCCTTTGCAGTGCGGTGACCTTCGCAAGCCTGATCGGTGTGAGTCCCGGCATGGATGTAGTTGGAAATATGAATCTCACCGTTGTTACAGTGGCGACAGAGCGACCAGTCATTGATTGGCATGGGATTCACTATAGTCGCCATCCAATGTAAGTGCCTACGTTTCGCCCGACCGCCCGCTTTCTCACAACTGCCTAGTGTACGGCTGCTCCCTCATGTCGGTGTGAGTCCTTCCTTGACACCGTCGGAAACAAGTGGCCCGGTTGACATACTCCTTCAGCCTGAATTCTCGCGATGGTCTGCGTTCGGACATGGGCCGCTCGGGGACCAATGTCATCAGCCTCGGTGGGCTCATTTCGTCCAATGGGGCCTCGAATCCAGAGAACGGCAGCGCAGATGGTGTGGGGGCTGACCAGAGACAAGTCGACGGCCCTGGCCAGACGGCGAAGATCGTCCTGATTGAACAGCGCCCGTCCATGACTCAACTTGCGTCCAAATAGCCACCTAGCGCCCGCAATGAGGTTCTTTATAGTCGTCCTTTTCCTTTCTCTTATCATTGTGATTCGTTGGGTTCTGTATTCTGTATGTATTTTGTATCGGTCTTTAGCGTTATGGCGTGCATAACATACTTAAAAACTTTGGCTGAGTGGTGTTAACCTGCGTCCTCTTGTACACAGATTATTTATTAATACCTCTTTCCAAGGCTTTGAATCCGTTTCATGGAATGATCCTTGTCATGTGTAATAACTATTTGAACCGTCGAGTCGATTTTACCTACCGTTCCCGCATCGTCCAGACGTCTGAATGGCTGAAAAGGCACCGAAGTTATCGAGTCTGGACTTTCAACTCCACTGCGGAGTTCCGAGTCTGCATGCCGTTCGACCCGACCTAACGTCTCCCAGTTGAAAAACGAGCCGTCACCGCGACATCAGAGATCGATCGAGAACGATGGAGCCGCAGACACGACATGTCCATCCGACTCCAGCCTTACAGGCACTGATTGATATTGAGATTGTATCTAGTGCAGGACCCTGGCTCAAGTCGCCCAACCAGCGGAACGCGCGAAGCTGACCGGACTTTTATTCCAGAAGGGATAGCATACAAATTCGACACTCCATCGGCATACAAAATAATTACAGGACTACGCAACCCACAGTAACAGACACAAGGACGTGCTATAACTTACAGCGCGAGGGATGACTAGTAAGTAGGCTACTTCGACGCACCGCCGACCATGGAGGAGTGTTGGTCCATGAGGACGAGCTTCCCCTGGCCATCAGCTTCTTTCTCGGTCGGCACCACAGCGTTCATGCTGCCGTTCTCCGCGCTCGAGGCCCCGTTGGACGAAATGAGCCCGCCGAGGCTGATGACGTTGGTCCCCGTGCGGCCCAAGTCCGAGCGCAGACCGTCGCGCGAGTTCAGGCTGAAAGAGTACGTCAGTTCGGCGACTTGTTTGCGATGGGCCTGGGGAGGGCTTACACCGTCATGAGAGAGCAGCCATACACTGTGATCTGTCAACAAGATGTCGTAAGAAAGGCGCGAGAGCACTTACGCTGGATGGCGACTGTGGAGAATCCAAAGCCGATCAAAGACTGATCGCTCAGTCGCCACTGTGTCAATGGTGAGATTCATGCCTTCAGCTGTCCCGTGGCGGAACTTACGGCGATCACGCTGGCGAGGGTCACCGCACTGCGAGAAGTAAGGGTGAGCATGCAGGCCACGGTGGAATTGATGAACGGCCGTACCTTGTCAAAAGACCTAAGACGCGTTGATCGTGAGCAGCTAGGACGGATGAGATATGATCGACGTACAGGTGTTCATAGAGTAGGCGACGAGCTTCTTGAGGGCTCGAGACGTCCTATTGCGGTGCACAAGTTAACTTAGGACGACATGCTAGCCAGAAGACAGATACTCACGTGCGGAGGCCGCTGCGTATCTGGTGCAGATAGTAAATCGTGCAGACGGCAATGATCAAATCGAGCACAATGTCGAGTGTCAGGCCCGCTGTGTTGTAGGTCTGACAGAGATCTCATTAGCGTCAGTCATCGTGCAGGACTCGACCCGACGCACCGAGATGTCGGGAAGACGAGCGAAGTAGATCAACCCAAAGCTGCTTGAAATCGTTAGAACACCAGCACGAGGAGGAATGCCGCAACACGTACGCTTTGACTGTGAATGCTGCATCCGTGATAGACGTGAGCATCGTCCCCGCACAAGCAAAGGAGGGCAGACTCACCGATCGAAATTCCTGTGACATTTGTATCGTTGATAAGTATCCAGGGAAGCGAGTCAAATTGAACCACAGCTCATACCGAATACCGCAAAGCAAGTAACGACCTGCATTTAGTACTGTCAGTCAAATTCACAGTTAGATGGAAGCCGATGCTCACGATAAACAGAGGCAAGGGCATGCGGTTCCCGCCAACTGGTCTCGTGTTAGACGAAGCTCCCATATATATTATGAGACGTACGACGATAGATACGGTATGCATAGAACCTGACGGCAAGTTGGGATAAGGTGCAAAGCCAGACAACGCGAGAGCCAACTTACAGCCTGACCAAGAGCGTACTGAGACCCTGTGGCGCATATGTCAATTTCATCTTCTGTGATCTCTGTGATTCTTTATTGAACGCACCCCTAGTCCGACCTGCAACTAAAGGTTAAATTGGCATTAGCAATTTCTTCGCCTGACGAGTAAGTTGGGAACGAACAGGTAGAGTCCTGTAGATCGTGCCGTTTTAACGGAAGGCCTGACACGAGGCGAAGGAAAGCTTACCAGATTTCTCGCGCAAGGACTGTATAGTCACCATAGTTCGTCACGGTGTAATGGTACAAGGCTATAGAGATCAGAATGGCATGGAATGTTTGAAGCGCCCTGGAGCGCGGTGAGCCAGAGTCCCCTTTAAGATGGGCACCAAACTCACAGGACAACGGCAACCTAAATCACGAACAGATCGTGAGTTCATTCGCCCATGTGCGTGGCGGGACATCGCACGCACAAATGTCTTCATGAACCACCCTTCCTTTTCGCAATGCTCGGTATAATAGAGGAAGACTTGCAGGATGGTGATACCAAGGATCCTACACATGGTAAGCATTAGAAACGAGCGCTGAGTATACTTACACTGTATTGTACTGACAAGATCGAGAAGATGATGCCGATTTCCGCCGCGCCGAGCAAGCTGTTGAGAGGAATGAGTGTGGGCATGGTGATATCAAGCGAGACAAGAGATGGGGCGATCTGTTGGGCGAAGAGGTTGTTTAAGACACAACGCGGGGCGACACCATCAGAATAGCTGGGTGTGACTTTCGCGAGCGCCTCAGCGCCCCCATTTCGACATAGAGATTCGACATGGCATCGATCGATGCTGGTCTATGCAGTCCTGCCAGCAGGCATCTGATCATCGGAGCATAGCCCTGTCGTATAAGTTAAACCTTCTAACAAAAGGTGGCTGGCCCTGTGTAAGTGTACTACATTCTCACCATCATCGAAGAACAGACCGGAGTAAACCCGACGATATCAAGGGTCTGTCAAGCGGGAACATACAAGAGACAGAAAGTCAAACAGACCCGTGGTCCGTGCTAGAGGCGCCTGCGACCAAAAGCGTAAGTGCAAGAACCAGGGTGGGCGCCGCCGCACTGCATGGAACACCGCCTTCGAGCCTGGTTCGCCAAGACTCGCCGTTCCTCGACCGCTGTGCTCTGTCGGATCCGCGATCTATCTATCCAATCAATCACTAACAGCCTGAAGCTGGCGGCGATAACGCGGGCACCGAGGCGCTCGAAATATTGTTTGCTTACCAAGTACACATCATCGATACAGTCCGCCCTCTTCTCGCCCCTCCTTCTCGGAAACCTGCGACTGTTTCCCCATCAACTTCCAGTTTCCTCGGAGATCAAGAATCGGTACGACATCATGTGCCCACCACTATGAGCACCATTATCGATGTCTTCGAGAGGTTCCGAAGACGCCCTTCACTTCTCCATGATGATACGGTCCATTCCGCAATAGACGTCCGTTGTCAACTGATAAATTGTCTGCGCATGTATATGGAGACGGACTTTCAGGGAACTTGTCCGAATACACATGGTCCACGAGTTGCAGAAGAGCTGAAAGCGAGATTTATTGAGTAAAGCAACCACCACATCAATTTCTCTCAGAACAAAAGACACCGACGAAGCGAGCGTCCTAGGCGAACACTGATCACAAACCCACCCTAAGATTGTAGTGTCTTAAAACTGCGTGCTACCTCGGACCCTTGATTCATTTCACCGGTCTGCACACTGTAAGTGTATGTATGAAGGCGTCAGTGATGTTCTCGCCCTGGCGCAACCCTGGTCAACATACCTTTTCCTCTTGGCGGGCCCCGACCCCGACCCTGTGCGCAGAGTTCTTCAGGCATGTCACTCTGCATGAACCCAAACATCGCTGAGGCGCGAACACGACACCTGAGCTTGGCCAACGGGTGATTGATTGATCACCTCGTCACTGATCATTCTCCGAGTCGCCAGTGCATCATGGCGCGTGAGAGAACCCGAGAACGGGTTTGCAGATGCTCATTTGAGCTCCGGAATCCTAGTGTCCCTTTGGCCGAATTCCCACATTCTCGCAGACCAAAATTTCATTAGAAGGTCATCACATCAGATTCTACACTGCCGGCATCGTGAGTGCTACCCTGTAAGTCCTTGTGATAGTAACAGGTCTCACCGCACTCAACAGAGGTATCCAAGCCTGATCCCAGCAAGGCCGAGGCACCGCGCGGTCCAGCATGAGGTTGTGGGAACGGCCTTTCCGCAGCTTGAAATCGAGGTGAGGGACCGACAAGTCATGTAGTTGTGTACTCAAAAGCACTCAGGAAAGGGCGAGCTCGAGGTGGACGACATGACGCGAGCCCTGGGCGCCTCCGGAACCGGCGCTCGGCTAGCCGGGCGCTTGTTCGGCTTGACAGGAACCTGGCAGCCGGCGTGCGCGGCATATGGACGGCTCATAACAAGTCGTCGTATGGATGGGAAGCACTGGGTGCACGATCCGATTTTTTCCGCGGCAAAATGATGACAAAAAAGGTAGATAAGGACATAATGATGCATTGATAAGTTCGAACCCAAAAATCTGAGCATATTGGTAACAAAATTCAATCAAAGCATTCCAATCAGAATTTTGTTACCAGTATGTTCACAATTTTGGGTCAGGACTTATTGATTCATTATTATGTCCTTCTCTACCTTTTTTGTCAGCATTTTGCCATGGATAAAATTGGGTCATGCACCCAGTGAAGAAGATGTCCATACATGTCAACATGACGGACACGCCCGTTGCCGGACGGGCATGCGACGGTGGGAGATGTGCGGCTCATCTCACCTTTCACGCTCTTCCCGCACAGCATAAAGACGCCGCCCGCTGCCTGCACGGCTGTTCTCAACACTGCACGAGATGACCACCATTTCCGACGACGAGCTGTTCGTTCATGCTGGCCGTGCGAAGGGGAAGGTCGTGGTGATCACTGGTATGTATCACGCTGTCTTTGCCGCCGGACACAGCTCACGGATGTGCAGGTGGTGCGAACGGTATCGGAAAAGAGACGGCCCTCTTGTTCGCCAAGTATGGGTACGCGCCGTTTTCATATATCATAGTATGGTGAAAATTTGCTGACAGTCCTCCAGCGCCAAGTTGGTCATTGGAGATAGAGACGTCAAAGGTGCTGAAGCTGTAGTAGCTGAGATATCCCTGGCAGGAGGGTACGTCCATTATATTCCTTCCATTAAGCTTCCATGCTGATTCCAAGCTGCCAGCGACGCGGTGTTCTCCTCTTGCGATGTCCTGAACTGGGACAACCAAGTTGACCTGTTCGAGGCCGCTATCGAAAAATATGGCGCAGTAGATATTGTCGTATGTGCAGTGGGGTTTCCCTCCTGGGCGAGACTGACAAGAGCTAGATCCCCTGCGCGGGTGTCAGCGAGACAAGTCGGATCTGTACCGGAGGCGTCGAGCTCAGGGATGGGCGTCCTGTACGCCCAAAGCTGCTGACGATCGACATCAACCTGACCGCCGTGATTCACAGTAAGCACGTGTCTTCCGCCGCAATACTACGCTGATACCCTGCTCAGCCGTACACCTCGCGCTGTACTACCTTAGGAAAAATCGAACTAGTCGAGACTCGTGGAAGGCCCTGGTCCTCATCGGCTCCATGGGTGAGCACATCCAGCCCATGCCCTCCCCATGCTCGTCCTAACACCGCTCCAGCATCCTGGCAAGCAATACCCGGCGTCCCGCAGTACAGTGCCACGAAACACGCCGTCCTCGGCCTGATGCGCGCCCTCTACCCCATTGCCATCAAAGACAACATCCGCATGGCCGTCGTACACCCGTGGTTCGCAGGTGCGCTCCTCCCGTGCCTCCGCGCGCGCGCGCTGACCGCGTCGCAGACACAAGCATCCTCCGCGCAGCGACGAAAGTCCTGCTCGCCGGGATCCCGCTCACGCCCGTCCCGCGCATCGCGGGCGCGATCCTGCGCGCCGCGACGGACCCGGACGCGGCGACGAGCGGCCTGCCATGGGTGCTACCCGACGACGGGCCCGTGTTCTTGCTCGAGCGGGAGGAGCTCACCACGGGCGTGTACAAGACGCTCAACGCCCGGATCGACCGCCTCATAACGTATGTCGGCCATCCTCCTGCACCTTTCTCATGAGGGCTAATTTGTATGGCTGCAGTTTCGCCGAGCGCTGCAGGAGGGCGGTGAAGACGGTGGGGACGCTCTGGTCCGTCGGCGGCCGGAACGTCGCCTTCGCAGCGCTGCTTGCTGGCGCGACGTACTATGTCATCCTGAAAAGGGCTGGCCTGTTCTGAGGGGTTGGATGGCTGTCGGCGCCTGCGGCCCGATACGAGGCCACGGTAACTTATGCATTCATGTTTTGGCATCGTGGCTTCTAGATTAGTATTTTGTTTCCAATGTAGACATCTGCTTCCCAAAGCAGAGCGGGGTATTCCGATGCTCAGTGCAGAGGCTGAATAACGTTGAATTTTCTAAGCCTTAATTGCGCACGTTACGCAAGCCTCCCCGGTACTATAATATCGAAGTGCCCTGTAGCCTTCCAGTCACGCACAACGATGTTGCGGAGGAAATGTCCAGCAATTGTAACAAGTCGCAGAAATCCAACCGAGAAGCATACGATATATAACATTGTCATAAAAAATTGCAACTTGAACTTGACAGGCCTCAAAATGGACTGCGTTATTGCCATAGGGGTGACATTCCATAGCCGTACAAGACCGTGCAAGACAGAACTAATGACCTGCGAAATCAAGATAGAGTACATGCGCGAAGCGTAGCAAGTTCCGAGTGTCCATGTACATCCTCTGATGCGACCTCAAATCGATAATGTACACACGAGGGTATCTCATCCGCTCCATGCCAGCGAATCCAACATTGATCCGCCCCGTCCACAGTTCACGCAGACTGCACGAATACGTCCGTCAGCGACGAACTCTTTACGACGCACTCCGCACGTACCTGCTCGGGCTTGAGCTCCGTGTCGCTGACGCCCTTCTCGGGCGCCGCGCCCGCGGCGCGTTGCTGCATGCCCCAGTCCTCGTCGACGGACGTGTGCAGCGGCATATGCTTCATCGGGAGGCTCACGAGGAAGCCGATCCCGCCGATGCCCGTGAGCACCTGCCACACCTTCTGCAGCGCCTTCGCGAACGCGGCGCGGACTTCGTCCCTCAGTGGATCCTCCATCCCGCGGATCTCAGGGATGATTGCGTACGCGATCTCGGTGCCCTGCGGGAAGCGCGCGGCAAACTCGGCGGGGAGATTCTTGCGCAGCTCGTTCTGGAGTACGGTGCCGCCAATCGCGACGCCCCAGATCTGTGCAAGCAGGTACTTAGCATTGCTCATGCGCGGGGGCGAGAGGAGGGCTCACCAAGGAGAACTGCCGCACGAAATAAAAGAACGCGAGCGCGCGCGCGTTCTCTTTGACAGGCACTGGCGCGAGCACGGGGAAGTACGTCGACATGTAGAGGATGCCTGTGCCCGTGCCCGCGAGGATCTCGTACCCGATCGCCTTGCCGCGGTTCGTGTCGGCCTCGAGCGTGCTCAGCAGGCCCAACGCGATCAACGCTATCACCCAGCCGACCCATCCCTGTGGGCGGTAGCGGTTCGTCTTGGTGATGAGGATGCCTGCGATGAAGGAGAACGGCGAGAACGTGAAGCCGATCCCGAAGCCGTTCACGGCAGAGCCGATCGGCGTCGTGTCTTTGCAGGCCTGGAAGTAGACCGGGAGATAGTCTATGGGAGATATTGAGACTGGGAGGTATGGCCACAGCGGGGACACGCACATATGAGGGCCATGAGCATGATCCCGGTAATGAATGTTTGGATGTACCCCGACAGGCCGGTGAGTGTGGACATGAGAATGAATGGAACCTGCGACCAGTCCCGATAAGGTGCCTACTTGCTGCGATACAACGAATGCTTACCATAGAGGGCTTCGCGACCTTCCATTCATACACGAGGAATGCAGCCAGACCAGCCAAGCCCAAAATGAGCGGGACGAGGATGTTCGCGGAGCCCCAGGGGAATTGAATGCCTCCCCATGTCAGCGCGATGACAACCGACGTTGTGGAGGAGATGACCAGGAAGTTGCCACTGGTGAGATAACATGTGAAGACCGTCAGCACCATAAGCCAGTTTTCACCATCATGCACGTACATCCAATCGATACGCTTGACCTTCTCGATGAATGTTCCGGACGGCGTGCGCAGCCGAAGGAAGAGGACGATGAATCCCGCCGCGAGACCAGCAATTGGGATGTTGAGATCTATGCAGCCATGAGTAATAAGATCTCTGGCTGAGTCTTGATCTGACTTACAGAACAGCCATCTCCACTGGCCGTGTTGCGCCAGCGAGCCTCCGATGAGGGGACCAGTGGTACCGGCCACAGCCCAGGAGCTGCATCAGATCGCATCAGCGCACGTCCAAATGGAGATGAGTGAGAACGAAAGACGCACATCGCGATAAGCCCATTGAAGGCGCCGCGCTCCCGAAGTGTCACAAGGTCCGAGAGGATGATTTGTGTCATGGCTGTAATGCCACCGCCTCCGAGACCTTGCACGGCTGCATGGCGGAGAAATGAACGACGAGAAGGATGGCTGGCGAGATGTACACTTACTCCGTCCAGCGATCAAAAAGTTTAGGCTGGTCGCTGCGCCACTAAGAGCACTACCCACAGCAAACAAGAGCAACGATCCTAGCATTATTATCCGGCGACCAAAGATCTGGATTTTCGGTTAGAATTTGGGTGGGGAGCTGAATTGTGAAGTAATACCTGGGCAAGGCCTCCAGTCAATGGAATAAAGGTGGTGGTTGCGAGCGCGTAAGCGGATCCGACCCAGACGAACTGTTCTCCATGGAGATCATGGACAATACTAGGGAGTGTGTTTCCGACAGCACACTGTGGGCAGGTTTTTAGACTTCATGGAGAGGATTATAAAGAATTACACACAAGTTCTAGAGCAGCCAAAAACATGGAGATCGAGATGGAAAAAATGATCATCCAGAACCGCCAATCGCGGGGAGGGAGAACTGGGGCATCAGGCTGCTCAGTGGTGCCACTGCTCAAGTCGGCGACCTGGTCTGTGTTCGTCGAATCCGTCGTCATCCTACGAAGAGGCTTGAACAGTCGCCGGAGTGTCTGGGAGCGTGGTTGGGTTGTGACAATGGGCTTCGAAGCGACTGTACATACTTATTAGGAGACACAAGCCTGTTCTTCGCGGGCGATGAGGGTACGGGATGGAGGAGACCAGGGAGCCTGCCAGAGGTGTAAACGTTGAGTCAACGGAAGGGCAACGGGGCACGTTATACCGGGCTGGCATCCTGCAACCTGTGCAAACAGATCAATCAGGAAGCAATTGGACGTATCGGACAGCGCATTCGATGCATGACAGGAAAGCGTGGCATCTCTTCCATACCAAACCCGCGCATCCCGACGGCGAACACGAAGCGGCGCGATTGGATCAAGCACGCTTTGACGCCGGGCGTGTGAGCCGGGCGCCAATCGTCCGGCGCATGCCGAACTCCTGGTCTTCTCGCCGCGGCGGTGGAAATTGGTCTGTAGCCCCGGTCCCTATATCATCACCTTGTGGGCGGCCCCTTGGACCCTGCAGCTCAGCTTTTCTGAATCGTCATCCAGAATCGGTGAACACGGGTGTAGAACGGGGCGCTTCCAGTTACGGAAGCTTTTCTGCCATAATCACGCCACAATGTCATCCCGTCACCGGTATCCCAATTCCCGCATGCATTCCTTCTACGCGCCTAGTGCTACAGTTGCAGATCAGATGTTCTGGCAACACAAATCGCGATCAACACATGTGCCTTTCACTCTGGGGACCCTTCTATCTCTTTTGTACTCCAGTCTTCTATGTTGCGCACATCTGATTTTGCATCGCCTTTAAGTGTCGACATCGATTCAGTTAGGTTCACGAGGTCTAGTGTGTCGTGATGCGATATACCCAGAATTTTATCCACACCTTACTGTACCATCTGCGCTCTTCATAGCACGGCACATAGCCTGAGGAAACGATGTCAGTCAAAATGCTGTTCAACAGATGATCCACGGCGATGGGCAATTTTCCCATGCATCAAGCGCGTCCCATAAGAGTGGTATCCATGCTCTACTAGAGCATGGAGTATGCCTTGTCTGTACTATCCGTTATTCGTGAGTTATGGACGTCACATGTGCATCATACTGATCTGCGGGGCAGATACTTGATCTCTGACCGCGCCAGATGAATGGAAGAGTCCGACCTACAGTAGTACCCACTTTAACCCTTAGGCCCCATTTCCCACAGATTGCTGTGTGAGAAGGTGCGACCGAGGAGAATCACGCGGAGCTTTTGCTTGATTGCATGTCGACATGTCGAAGTCATTTTCAACCTCATCGCAGCCTATCGCAGCCTCGCCGCCAGCGCTCCGTAATAGTATCATCTTCCCACTCCGCGCGAGCGTGCTTCTGCGCTATCAGATGCCCATTTGATAGAACTTCCGCTGCCGGGGCTTTGTGAAAGTGACACATAGACCCGCGCCCAGTCCGCCGAGGGAAACATGGTGCAGGACCCCCGAGTAGGGCGCAGCGAGTACCGCCACTCCGATGTACTCGGGCAGATGTCGTATTGGATGACTTTTCGCGGCCTTAAATCTAAGGTATGATATTCCTGAGGCCACTTCATAATTAAAGAGATCGACTCATCATCTCTCTTCTTCAAGGTCTGCCTGTGGGAGATTACCATTTCAAATGGCTCGCTAACATATTATATCATAGAAATAAGGCCGCGGAAAGTCGTCCATTGTCATCAGAGAGCATCCAACCATACGTCCCAAAACTAAATATCATACACATTTCATGACACGGATCCCACTATCGTAAAACGGTCGATCCAATCGTGAATAGCCTGCACAGTCCATAGCCAGATGAGAGATAAATTATCTGAAAGCGAGCGGAATTAGATGATATCGATGGAGGGCCGATGGCTTCGGGGAAGCTCGTCGCGCGAGGCGCGCGACACGCCTGACGCCTGCGATGGGACGACGTATATCGCGGGCATCTCGTGCTCCTCCGGAATCGTCTCGTCGAAGTTGGTCCGGCGTCGCTTGTGCCGCGGCAGCCTTAAATGCTCGATGCGCAGAATGAGCCGTGTCACGGTAATTGTGGTCATGGACCAGACGAAGCTAGGGGATCAGTAAGCGCGACTGGAACGGGTCGGGACAAGGAGGACAGACCAGAAGCCGAGGATCTTGTACGAAGTCTGACGGTGCACGGAAGAGTAAGTATGTGGCGCGGTAAGTGTAGTAAGAGGCCGCTTACGTTGTTGAGCGTACAGAGGACCAGATTGATGAGTCGGAAACCTGCACTTCGTTCAAGATGCTAATTATGGGCTCATCAATTACAGCACGTACTGAGTATGAGCTAGAACGAGACTAGTTATGAGCTGCTTTCGTCAAGGAAGCGATATACACTCACGAAGAAAAACACTCCGCCATCTCGTCGCAGATCCGCAATGAGCTGCACATCAACGGAGCGGGGGCGCGACGCCGCATTCGCCACCGTCAAGACGACCACAAACACGTCGAACGCGATCTGCAGGTGGTCAGCGCGAGCGTTACCCCACGCGCAGACTGCGCACCTGTGATGCCCAGATGCCGATCCACGCCTTGGTCGTCTTCTCGATGAGGCATATATGAAATATCTCCCCATCGTACGTGAGGCTCTCTGCATGTAAGGATCAGCTACGAACGAGCTCGAGGTAGAGGTAGAGGCACGGACTGAGCATCTTGGGGAAGTTGACGATACACATTGCGAAGGCAAGGGCATACGATGCTATGAACCCGGCGAGCAGCATGCGTTGCACCTTGCGCCGGTGGTCCCACAATGTATACACCCAGGATATCATGATATCTGTCCTCACCCAGTGAGCATATGGCTAGAATAATGAAGGAAACAGGTCGCACAGTCCGCAAGGCCGAGGGTCGTGAGGGAGGCCGTGAACACGAGGATAACCATCCCTCGGCAGCTGGATACGCCGTGAGTAGTAGATGTGTACTGGTCACGGTTGCGCTTACAACTGCAAATGTTCGCCATCAGTAGATGCCATCCAGGGCGAGGATGATAACTTACTGCGTCCGATAAGTGGTTCTCGAGGCTCAAACCGCTGAGTGCTGTTCATGTCAGACGACGTAAACATCCACCCCACGAAAATCGGGAGCATCGAACATACCATAAGCCATCATGAGTTGACATGCCATAACGAGATAGCGCAGAATCACGAATATGACCTTCCCGGAGGTAACAGGTTTTCTCCAGATGAATCGCTTCTCGTTGGCAAGCGTCAGAAACCACTCATAAAGCAGGGCTGTCAAGGCAAATGCTGCAGAGCGCGACTGAGCTCGCTTGCACCCCATTGGAAGGACGGCATCCATACCTGACAGATACCGCTCGCCAGTGATACCAGGATAAGCCTCCTCCGCCGTCTCAAGAAGCTGCGCGAGGGCAGCTTCAGCCGCAGCAGTGGCATTATTGTCCATGCGGGCTGAATATGGATGGTGGTTTCCCGATGAGCGAGCGACGAGACTGAAAGGGAAATGGGTATGCAGCCTTATATGTTCATCGCATTTTGTTCCCTTCAAGACGATATCACCCAGGCGGAGCGCTGCGTGCAATAAGGCACTGCATTCCTGCAGGTTGATGGACGAATGCGGCGCACGCCGGACATTACAAGCTTGACACGCGTCGAGATGATGCTATCACCATGAAGCCAGCTGATGGAAGAGATGCAGAGTTACGATCAGTTCTCCGAAATCAGAGTTTGACCTGCGCACCCTGAGCTAGGCTCACGACAATTGGAACGGGGCAGGGTCGAGGTCGACAACACGTCGTGGGTGCTTCGTTGCATCGCTTTTTAGAAAGCAGAGGGAAATCGCTCTCCGATCTACAGGGGGTCACGGCCCGACACTGCTTGAGGTCAGCGGTACCATGAGGTCAGGAAACGATTGGCTGAAGCATTCACCGTCACTCCGGGCGGTGGTGGTGAAGTATTAGAGCCTGCACAAATGCCCGATTTGAAGATGAAATGGAAAATTTTTCTCTATGTGAATCCACAAGCAAACCTCTTAAATCTGTAGCGATCCTATAAGAATAAGCTGCCTGACTGAAAATACAGATGACAACAGATAAGCTACAAACGAACCTATGGCCGCCCGCCCGGCATAGGACACATGCACCCGAGTCGGACGGTACTGACCCGGCGCCGCGCCATGAATGAGAAGTCAAAACAAGCGCTGATGATCACAGGCGACCATCGTCTAGTGTTGCTGATGCTGGTATCGAGGATATTAGTAGTAAGCGCTGTTGTCGCAACGATGGCTATAGAGCTCATTGCGCAGAAACAGCTCATAACGGATTGTACCATGAATTAGTCGTTTGGACTACAGCCGGAATGGTGGCGAAGAAGTTGAGGCCTCCGCATGGCAATTCCGCATCGAGCCCATCATCGGTGATAGACAGATCGCAGTACAAGGACAGATGCGACGGTGCAGCGTCTGAGAAATCTCAACCAGTACTCGGGACATAGACTCCCTGTTTCGACCTGTAGATTGAAGTCACGTAATCACGTCTGCGTTACGGATTCGAGCCCACAAGTCACCAAAGAAGAGTCTATAAAAAGCGTGAGCAGACAAGCTCTATAGAAGCCACAGGCGTCACCGAGCATCCCGAGAATCCGAAATCATATCAAACTGTATGTGCCCCCAGGGTCTCGCCCGTACATAGTCAGCGATGTATTACGCAACTGCGGACGAAAAGATGAGACGGCATTCCGCAAATGGTTGGAGACTGACCTTTTACTTTCATCGCAGGCTGCGAGAAGCCAGCCCAGATACGATCTAACCACCACTGCCTTGGCAGCCACGCCAAGAACCAAAACATCCACCTTTTCCCTCCCGACAACACGTGGAAAGGCTTCATCCCATCTGGACGTGTCGCCTTCTCAATGATTTCCTCAGCAAACACGTCTGTAGGCATAGCGTCTTTTTCTCTGGCCTTTTCAAGCATCTGGCGGATGTTGTGCGAGAAGGCGGCGTATAGCGAGCCTGGCTGGAGCTGGTAGTCGTCTTGGCGTGCGACGAGGCGAGATTGGACTGCGCCAGCGGTGACAAGCATCACATGGACGTTGAAGGGTCGGCATTCGAGCGAAAGAATCTCGCTTAGAATTCGTAGTGCTCCTTTCGAGGAATCGTAGATACCGCTCCACGGGGTCGGGCTGCATAACATCTGTTAGCTGAAGTAGAATGGAGCAAAAAAAACGTACAAATCACCGAGAACAGAGCCCATGTTGATAATTGTGCCTCGTCTACGTGCGGCCATATGTGGCATGACGGCACGGCACAGGCGCAAGACAGAGAACACGTTTGTGTCGAACACCGTCATCATTTGCTGGGCAGTGAAATCAATCACAGGTCCTAGCCATTGACATAGCACTTCAATCATAGTATTCAGAGCCTAACAATACACACACCTGGAGCGAGAACGCCGGCGTTGTTGATGAGCATGTCAATGCGACCCTCCGTTTCCATTATGGTCTGCACAACAGACGTGACCTGATCGTCGTTCGTTACATCCAGCGCGAGTTTCTTCGCATGTGGGTGCTGCAAGGTTCGCATAGACTCCGTCGAGCGCGCTGTTGCATATACAGTGAAGCCTCTCTGTAGAAGGCTTTCGCAGCTATTGACCAATGCTAAATGAGAATCAATGAAACCAAGGTGGGAGAAAGCAGAACATACAGGCTATGTCCAATTCCTCCCTCGGAGCATCCCGTTACGAGTGCGACTTCAGGACTCGCCGCCATCGTCTTCACGTCTTCGGAAGGTCAAAAAACGATTGCAATCATGGGCGTCTTGCCAGGTGTCCACACGTCGGTTGTGATCAGCGGCTCTCGAGTCAACAGAGGTCAATAAGTAGAGTGTTGGCGTCGACGTCGTTGATGCCTGTTTTCCTTCGCTTCCGAGCTGGTTGCACCATAACCACCAGTATGGAGTAATTCATACGTAGATGTTACATGCTGAAGGATCGGCATTGAACTACTGCAGTCGTTGTGTGTGATTTAGATTCGAAATTCGAATGGGTGAACGGAGGCAATTTGACCAATGACTACAGTTGATCTTATCTCATGGATCTTATCTCACAACGCGCATGCCCGGCATGCCAGGCTCAGGCACTGCAGAAAAATTTGTATAAAACCCATGTCACTACATGAGAGTGCTGATTTCTAGTATATTCAGAACAAATCACCGCGTAGACCCTGTGCATTCTCAGAAGGCCGATTTTAGGTCGATTCTGCTACATGATAGCCCCCGTGATTGCTGCTGAAGCTGAAGGCCACCCGGGTGCCGCGGGCAAGATCTTGCATTGAACCGCGGAGGAACGATGGCGGACAATAGCGAGCACGGGGGAAGGGAAGCACGTATAGCGTCCGATGAGATAAAGGTATCAACCGGCAAGGAAGCCAGTCGAACTGAGCCGTCGGTGTGAACATGCCGTTCGAGACCAGAGTATTGACTCTGCACTAAATGACGACATGCAGACACCACAGCCCTGGATGGCGAAGTCGTGTTGGCGATCGCGGGTATGAGATGGTTTCGAATCCATGGAGCAACATGCGAGTTTTTGACGCTCGGCGGTGGGAAGGAGGCTATGACAGCGGTTGGCTATTCATACAAGAAACGATAAGGAGGATGCAACATTGAGTTCGCAGATCCTGAGCACACGGAGGTCATAATCGTGCAGTGACGAGCCTGCATGTCTGGGAAAGAAGATCGCTTCCTGAGAAAATTGGGGCAATAAACGACAGCGTGATGAGCACCGGGACAGAGTAATTGTGAACAGTCGTTTGCGAAGCAAAAGTGCGGAGCTGTAGCGTGCGAGAAGGACTGTATTCCCAGGATCGAGTGGCATACTCGGTTATGCACGACAATTATTCCACCTAGGCTATCCGCGTGGCAGATTGAAAGCCCTATTCGTACCGGTAATCCCGACATCAGAAAGCATCCTCAGACCGAAGGGAAGGACCTACGTAATGCACGCAGCTGTCCTATCTAAATCTGCGAAGATCGCAGAGGTACTAACGCGAGGATGCGACAGCCGAACCATAAAATCTCCTCAGATCCAGATTCCAGAATCTATTGATGGCTTTCTTAACTCATGCACTCGTTCCTAGAACTACCGGAGATCCGCGCAGTTATGCACCCATGGATCGCAAGTAGTGATGCTGCAAGGGTCGCCGCCGAGAGCAGTATACCGTCAAGATTCGAATCGGCGATGTAGCCGTCAACCGCAAACGCGGATGGCCGTACAGCGCACGAGCTCTACGGCCCTGTGGAGCAAGATGGCTGTTTCTGACCCAGTTCGAGGACCTTCTGGTTGCGATTCTGACGACCGTAGTATTCTCGCGCGCGCAAGGGAAGGTCTGACCAGCGGCATTTAGCATCAACTCTTGATGTGGAACTTTTACTTGCAAGCATCCATCCCTGAAGATGGGATAGGGTCAGTCGTGCTTCTATAACCAAATGACAACGATGTGGTCGCTGACTTACAGTCCCTGACTTGCGGTGATCGCGGCTTTGGAACCAACTCCGAAACTGCTTGGCTGCCTTCTCTTATCTATGAGCACATCGGCTGAACATGCAGTATTCAGCATGTACGTTGACGGACGATGCGGCATTGGTGTGCACAAGCGATACTCCCTTATCCCGCAGACCGTATGCGATATTGGTGCATGTAGAAGATCTCTTGGTAGTCTGCATCCTCGAATGCCATTCAGTTCAGCTATTTCTCGTAAAAAGGGGGCGGTGAAAGAATTCAGGTCTTATGTGGCTTAGATAAATAAACAATGGACGACTCACTGCCTGCGAGCAGCTCAAGTGAGGCGATCGATCCAGGGTCTATCCTTCATGCTAAGTTTTCGAGGCATAGATTACTCGGTTGGATAAAGATGTGGAGAGTCGGGAAAATTCAGTAAGTGAGGACGACGACTTGTTGCATGGAGCTTCAAAGTGATCGATGGAATTCGAAAGCGATGGTCAGGTTGGACGGGGCCGTGGGATTATCGGCCGGATGTCGACGACAGACTCGGAGCATTCCTTTCAACCGTTGCAGGCACGCACGCTCTTCATGCCACCGGCGTTCTGTCGCTTCAACTTGACCTTTATCTACTGCACAAATGCGATATTCTTGCAAGGCTTGCACGTCGTAATGGTCTTTCGCACCAGGATACGGAGGCTGTTCAACTTTGACCCTTCGTCTGACAACTCATTCAGGCTTCAGCATGGACTTGGTCAGGCTCGCGGCTGCTCAATGGCTCATCTCCTCGTATGTTCCCCTTTTGCTTGTCGGGGATGATATGCTTGAGGTACATTGTGTCTGTCGTCTGCGGAGAACCGGTCAAAAATCAGACGTGCGAGCAATGTTGAGTGATTGATCCCATCAGCTCGACCTGGCGTCAGAGCAGGGCCTCAAGGGTTGACTTGCGGAGCTGCTGTGCACGTCAGCATAGCACCGGGGTGTGTAGGCCCAATTTTTTTTGGTTTGCCGTTTGTGTTTTGTCTTGACATGCTGACGACTGACGAGTAGTCTGTTTCAGCAATACTCAATGCCTCCGGTCCTTGGCTGCTACACGTTGAACTCGATAGAAAGGTTGCGCCGCGACCCGCTTGTCTAGAGTAAGATCGGTCAGGCCCCAGGGGAAGACCGATGCATGCCCACATGTTCTGGTCCATGTTGGGAATCGTCTGTCAGTATTGAGTCCTCAGCGGTAATCGTATGTGGCTTGATATGTACCAGCATCTCTCCGATCATGACCCACTGAGGCCCATGCCTACTTTAGGTACTGAGCTTGAGCATTGGGGGATGCTACATGCCGACGGCAGTGCTAATGAATGACGTTCTCCATATGCCCATACTGAAACCGTTTTGATTGCCCCAGATCTGCAGATAAATCATATAAGCAATGGAGTGCGGGCGTATTCTCCCCGCCTTTCGTTTCTCGTCTCTCCTGTCTCCTACAATGCCCACGCTCATTCCTCTCGATACCGTTCTCGGCGCAGCCCTTATCGGTGTCACCGTTTCCACTTTGTAAGTCGCATGTTTGTGTAGGCGCGCGATGATCATTATCTGACGCCGAGAATGGTACAGGATCTTTGGTATTACTTGTCTGCAAGTCTACTTTTATTATACGGAGCACTGCGAGAGAGATGGCAAATTTCTCAAGACCTTTGTACGTTTTCAACATTTTCAAATACCGTCAGGAAATCTACTGAAGAGACCATCGCTCGTTAGGTTGCTGTTGTGATGTAGGTGATTTTACATAGATAACGAGTTGATTGTCTTACGCCTTGCTAGGTTGTTCGACATAGTCCATGCGGCGCTACTCCCTATATTCTTATACCACTATGCGGTGACGAACTTTGGCGATTACACGGTCCTCGCCAAGGGAACATGGTAAGTTTCCATTATAGTTCTTTTTCAAATATTTCTTCTCACGCATCTGAATATCTCAGGAGCCTGTTGGTCCGTCGGCATTCGTTTCCCTCAATGTTTTGTCTAGGAGTGCTGAAGTAATGACCAGGTACAAGTTGTTGTAGCCGTACGCTTCAACTCATGTTTCGGCTAAAGCAAACTAACAGCAATGTCAATCAGAGCTTCCTTAGTGCGATGGTCCAATCGTGAGTCATTTCTCGGACGTTCTTGACCTTTGTCTCACCGTCATCCTCGCGCAGATTTTATGCATATCGCATATTTCGGCGTGCGTCTCTACTTCGTGACCCACGGTTTGTCAATCTGACACAGAATCTAGTCAGCCAAAATCGTCTGATCATTCCCTTGGCCATTGTGTGTATTCAAAACCAGCTTGGCTTTGGGATTCGAACTGAGACTGTATAGGTCTTGATGTGTTCTGCGCAATTTGGTAAGTTAATTATTGGCATTCACTCCATGAACTCTGCCCTCATACTTTCCTTCGCAGCTTTGTCAATTAGTGATTATCTCCGCTATCACAAGCGTCATCGATACTGACTGTTATGTGTCCAGTATATACGGTCAAAGCGTGTGTAGTGTCAACAACGACTACAGTGGCATGACCTGACGATCCGTCCCATCTTATGCAGGTTTCAAGTGGTCTTCTTCTCGAACATCCGTGTTATGGAGGTTCGCATTCATTTTGGTATCTAAGTCTTTGAGGTGGAACTAAGCAATATGTGTCTCAGCCATATAACACCTCGGGCTTGTCCCTCGACATCGCCTGCGACTCGCTTATCGCCATCTCCACGATCTACTACCTGCAGCAAAAACGTACAGGCCTCAGCTCGTCAGTGTCTACTTCAAAACTGCGCAACATGTCAATTGATGTCGCATTGCATTTTAGGACAACGAGAGCAATAAACAAGCTCATCGCTTATTCTCTGAATACTTGTACGTTCGCTGTAGGCCGCTTCATCTGTATATTTCTGACACATTCGCCCACAGGTCTGCTAACCACGTAATGAGGCCATTATGACTGTCCAGTTCACATGCTCACGCCTTCGCAGAGTACTGAGCCTTGCGAGCGTCATCGCTGTGAGTTGCGTCATTGTCTGTGACTTCTTTGGTCTCGAGCTGACCACTATTACCCCGCCTCACAGTGGAGAATGCGCGTGGAGGAGCTCATCGGTGCAGCGTTCTACTTCGTCTGCGTGCGGTGTAAGTCTCTGTGCAATGTTCGCCACCAGCAATGCTAATAAACGCCCAGTATACTCGTGCTCTCTGATGTCTATGTTGGCATTCTCTTTTCTTCTCCCGAAGTAAATGCTGACCTCGCTCCTCAGTCTCAATTCTCGTGATGCTGTACGCGAAGAATTCGGGCAGAAAGGCAGCAACCTCATCAGTCTTGGCGCTTTGACCACCTCCATTGGGTTCTCCTCCTCGGCAGACACCACGGGTAGGACGTCCTCCGGGACTGATGCCGAAAAAGCAGACGACAAGCAGCAGAAAGTTGTCCTCATCGGGCAGCCTTCTCAAGCTAGCATGGCATAAAGGTATTTTTTTTTCCAATTTAGAGTCTATTTGAGGAGGGGATCCTATGTCTAGACTATACAAGTGCGTAGTGAATATAATAATCTGATGTCCATCTGCTGCCGGGAATTCAATCTCTGCCAATGACTGCTATAAAAAGACAGCCCTGTGTCGACCTTGTAAGGCCATTATTGGTGGGACGCCTGCCCGTGTTGTAACGGGTGCATCGCTGGGTGAAGGGGGGGGATATGGTGCATGGTCTTGTGTGTTATGTCGCTCAGGGTAATAGCCACCCTCGTTGTATCCAATCTGCTTGGGCTGCTCTCCTGTCCTGTGCTGTCTGTGCCGCTCGCTGTTCCTGTCTCGTTCCCCGCTGCCGTCCGCCGTGGCCTCTTCCTCTCTGTCCTCTTGCATCTCCATGCCCATTCGTTCCTCCTGTTCCTCGTATTCCTATGCTCTGGTACCCTCGTCCGCCTTGTCCGCCTCTGCCTCTGTGTGCATTTGGTCCCGGCCTGCCTCGCATCGTTCCTCATCCGTCTCAGTCACCTTGTCGTTGCGAGAGGTCTTGCATGCCTTGCGCATTCGGTTTTCTGACAATCTCCCTAGCTGTTCCTTCAAAACGCTTCAAGTCGTGGATGAATCGAAATAAGTCCTTGAGAAGGGATCCTCTTGACAGCAACCGCTCTAGTTTGAAATTGTCGTGACCGACTGTCCGCCTCAGTCGTTCACGACAGTCTCTGTACACCATGCAAGCCATGATGAAGTGGAAAACAGTCTCCGGGCGCTCGCCACACACCGGACACTGTTTCGATTCCACTAGATGTACGCGGTGGAGGTAGGCTTGCAGGGGGATGTGATCTGTGCATAGTTGTGTGAGCAATGCGGTTTGTCATCTTGTTAGGTCGTATTTCAAGATGAGCTGTCGGTACGAGGAGGAAGGGGTGTGTGGGTCTATGTGTCGAAGTCTGCAGCATAACCGTGAAGTAGCCCCAGTCCTTATGTCCCTGTTTTCGAAGATGACTGTTGCGCATTTTGTTAGTCCAGCCCGGAAGATTTGCCTGATCGCTGAACGCCCATATGGCAAAGTGCCTCGAGTCGCCGTTGGGATGTTGTTCTTGCCTCCGATTCCGAACTCCTCATCTCTTCCTGCTGCTTGCTTCGCTGCCCTATCGCAATCTTCGTTCCCCGCTATCCCTACATGTCCCAGAACCCATCTCATCTCGAAGTGAAAATTCACTGCTCCTTTCCATTCCTGCAACTGCTCTGCCTTGTCGTGTAGGACATCCAAGAGGTAGCTCCCGGATTTGCACTTAAGGTCGCGCATGGCGCATATAGCCGCGACGTTGTCGGCGCTGATGGATGCTCATCCTGTAGTCCAATATCGATTTAGTAGACGCATGCCGAGAATAAGACCAACTATTTCTGCTTTGTATACCGTATTGTTACCTTCAGCACCAAGATGCTTTCGCAGCTCCCCATATTTACGTCCGTTCCTGTATATGACTGCTGCTGCTTCCACTTCCCCCTGAATCAATAAACCATCCGAGTAGACTTTCCATTCATCGTGATTTCTCTGTTCGGCCTTGATGGCATCATCCTTGTTCTCTTTGATAGAGATCAGGAACGCTGGTTGCCATGCGTGGTGTCTTTGCGAGGTTGGTATAGTTTCGAACAAGTTGGGGTCGGTGTCGTATGCATGGACGAGGCGGTTGAGGGGCACTCATGGTGTTTGATCAAACGGGGTGTTGAAAGAGTCGCGGGTTCGTTGATGGAGCGGGTGCGTTGGCGGCAACGCAGCTAATCTGGTAAAGGCATCATGGCAAGTTTTACCGACGAGCAACTCGAATGGGAGCAAATCAGCATATGCATTCAGCGCGAGAGTAGGAGAAGAACATAGGGCACCGATAATACTAAGTGCTGCTGTGCATTGAACGTGTGCGAGTCGGCGAATGATGCCTTTCATGGTTTGTTCCTTGAACGACGGGGGCAACAAGAACACGTCGGCAGCGTATAGCATCTTTGCGACAGGGACTGCTTTGTAGTATTGGCAGCCGTATCGTGCTGAGAGTCCCATGGATTGTTTGGAGATGCATCAAAATGCGTCTACCCACTTTTGCCCTTTCTTGAGTGCAAATGCTGCGTGTTCGCAAAAGCGCAGTTCTTGGTTGAGATGCATACCTAGTACCTTGTGCGAGGTTGAGGGCTTGACAGTGAGTCCCCGCAGGGTGATAGACGGTCGCAGGATGGATCTATATCCCGTTGTGCCTTTTTTCCTCCATTGTTGGAGTGGGAGATCAGGGGGTCTGAGAGGAATAGATCACGTGATAGCACCGCCACAGGCAGAGCATTAGTCAGCATAGAGCTAGGTCAGAGTTAGCATGTGGTAGCAGAGAGATCATCCCAGCATCATTCTGCTTCCAGGACTTCGTCCCATTGGGCCTGCTCCATCGTGGTGACGAGAGCGGGTTCGACCCACTAGCGTTGCGTGGCACTTGCTGTCTTTTCCGTTCATTTTTTCTGCCGTGCTTCATGTCGTTTCGAGTCCCTCATATCGTGGTCTTCGTTTTTTTCCGTGTCTCTCAGCGTTCCCTTTTGCATTGCATATCAGTGTCTTCAGTCGCATTCCTCAGAGTCAGTATTCCCCTTTCGTGTCAGTGCAGCCGTTCGCATCACCGACATTCGCATCCAACACACACCACCGCAATAACTTGTCGATTACCCGATATGGTCCGGAACAGACGCGCGGCTGCAGCTGCTCATAGAGCCGCATTCTTTGAAGCCCCACCTCCTCTCAGCGGGCAGCCGTGTCATGGCCAGGATCGGAACGGTCGTAGACAATCGACCATTTTCGACTGTTTCGACCGATTTTTGACCATTGGAAATGCACGTGCCGCAGCATCCGCAGGGTGTCACGTGACCTTTTTGGATCTGGCCCCCTCCCAGCAGATCTGGCACCCTCTTAACCCTGCCAACCCCAGCGCCGGGTTCCAAGGGGAGGCGGTGACGGGCGACGGGCGACGACGACAACTGCTTGTGGCCGCGGAGGGCGTATTCGAACACCACAAAAAATCATGAATATTAGAGGCCGCATGCCTGTACTACAGTAGAACTGTGCAGAATCGAAAAAAAATGCCAGAGCAGGGGTGGAAAACAGCAAGAGAAAAAAATTGGATGAATGGATGAAGAAGCTAAGCTGCTGCTGCTGCTGCTGTCTCAGGGTCCTTTTCCCAGAGGCTAGCATGAAGGTGCAGGTGCTGCGCGCCCTGGTACTCGACTATGTACTCCGGGTTGATCGGCGGGTCGATTTCCAGGTTGTCATAGAGCCTCCAGAGGATGAGGCCGTCGGGATGGCCCTTCGCGAGGCGCGTGATTACCGACTCGCAGAAGTTGATCAGCTCGCACGGGAAATCATTGCTCGTCTGCTGCTCGAGCACATTACGCTCACAGACGATGGAGACAGTGGAGAGAAAGGTGATGGCATTGAAGCACACACCATCGATGTAGATGCCGTCCGGCTGTGGCCAAAGGGGCAGCTCGTCGTGCTCGGAGGCGATCTTGATGCCGTCCGAGCACCAGTCGCGCCGGTGGTTCTCCGGTGAGCCCAGCCCGCCGGGGTACTTCACCGTCTTGCAGCGCGTGCATGTTTGTACCTTGCGCTATCGAACGCAGTGTGCCAGTGACGCGCGCAGGGGAATCCGTCAGTCCCGATGTCATGTTGTGAGAGTGACGGCCAAAGTGAGGAAACATACCGGCTTCTGGTCCGGTGTCACCAGGGTGACGACCACGCACTGCTGGCGCCAAAACATTTCTGTGCCGCCTTGAATTGCTGTGGGAAAGGCACAAGTTATGGTGAGTAGGCAGTTCAGACTAAGCACTGCTACTTTACTTACAAACGTAGTCATTGGCCTTGACTTGGGCTATGACTTGCTTCTCGATGATGTCGAGCTTGTCAATGAGAGCCAAGGGGTGCTTGTTGACAGTCCGAAGCCCCTTCGCATCGTTCCTGACCCGTAGCTTGGCGTTGAAAGCAGATGTCACATCGACCCACTTGTGCGGCATCATCGAGAACGACGCCCACCTGTGCTCGATGCGCATCTCCGCGAAGAGATAGTACTCGATGTCACCCTCAATCTCGAGGGAGTGTGCATGGATGCCAGTGAGAACGGAGTAGAATCGCTGTGTGCGTGACAGCCCGCTCAGCTGCGGGAGGGGGATGCCACACCAGTCCCAGTCCCCACAAAACAATGTGGGCCGGAATCACGCCGCAAGAGCATTGCAATGTTTGCGGCTGCAGCCGCAGCTAGCCGAGCTGCTGCTGCCGCAAACATTACAATGCCCCACTCCTGGGCAGCAATATAATGCTGCCCAGGTTCTCACAGGCCGCTTAGCGGGCCGCACACTACTCTACAGCGGTGGCTGTTGCCGCCGCCCTCGCTCGGCACTGCCCCACCCCGCCTCGGCTACGTGCCTCCCGCCATCAGCGCTACGCGCACGCTCCCGCCTCGGCTACGCACTGCGCACGCTCCCGCCTCGGCTACGCACTGCGCACGCTCCCGCCTCGGCTACGCACTGCGCACGCTCCCGCCTCGGCTACCCGCTGTGTGCGCTCCCGCCTTGGCTACCCGCTGCGCGCCCTCGCGCCTCGGCTAGGTGCTGCGCGCCTCCCACCGCCCGCACTACGCACGCCCTCCCTGCTCCGCTCTTCTCCTGATCATGCAGAATTGCTGGAGGGTCCCACATCTGAGAAAACCCAAATTTATATAGCTACCAGCCACTATTATGTAAATTATATAAGCTATATATGTCTCTTATGCAAATATATAGTTCTATCGTAGCTATATAGACTATATAGGACTATATGCCATCTATGTAGCTCTATATAGCTAGTTAGTACAGCTATGGAAGCTATAGACAAGTCTCTAGTTACTATGGAGCCTATATAGCCTAGGGAGCCTATGTCACCTCATGTATGTTACATGTGTTATGGCATCTATGACTGATATGATATTGTACAGAGTCTAGATCTGGAGTTGCACTTTCTGGCACTTTGTTTTCGAAGTTCATTAATGAATTATAAAAATGTAGTAAAATTCTATTAATTGATCAAAAAGATAAGACATGTGCTATTGAAGCCGCAGGAATGCGCGCGGAGGCGGCATGGACAGCACACTAGGTGCGGCGACAGCGGAGGCGGCGTCGATGATGGGCACGGGATGTTGAGCATGTCGCGTGCGCCGGGCGCGAGACGCAGGGTGTCATCTGCACGGGAAGGCGCAGGGGCAGCGCGGACCATTCGCGGTGCTCGTGCGTGTTGGGCGCGAGCGTAGGGGCGTCGTGCGCACGCGTACGCGTGCGTGAGATGGCGTGTCGGCGCAGTTGAGCACGTCGGTGGTGGGTTGCGCGTGTGCATCGTCCGCATGCGGACGACGGTGCCCGTTGCCACGGCAAGGGACACGATCTGTCGTGTCCACCATGCAGCTGAGGCACGGCGAACAATTTCGTGTGAGCTGTTGAGCTCGCGTGACATGGCGTTGTGTGTGCAGGGGCGGACGTGACGTGGCAGACCCGCGCGAGCTTTTGTGGGCTCGCGCGAGGGTTATCGTGGTTACTGGGCACGCGTCCAGGGCCTCGCACGAGCTGTTGACCTCGGCTGACGTGGTGGAATCCGCGCGGGGATCGAGACAGGCGCGCGGGAGCTAGGGGCTACGAGGCAGAGACGGAGGTGACGTGGCAAGCCGGCACGAGATTTTGGGGCTCGTGCGGGCTGTTGAGGGTGTCGTGCGGACGTTGTCGTGGGTGCTAAACACCCGGCACCCACGCACGGGTCGGGGATGGCGCGTGAGGGAGTGGGCGGGATGGGTGTGCGAGCCGCGGGAGGTGTCGTGTCCGCAAACGGCGCCGTGGGGTCACGAAGGCGAGGAGGGGGCAGGGGTGGCAAAACGAGGGCGACGGCAGGGAAACGAGGGCGACGGCAGGACCACGGGGGTGAAGCGTAGGCCGTGGGGGGCTGTGGCCGAGGGATAAACAGCGAGTCTCGCTCGATAACGAGCGAGACCCTACATTAGTACAAAAACAATCAAATACGAGTGTTTTTTTACTCACCTTGTAATCCTCTCCACCATTTCCGAACCGCCCGGCCTCTGAGTCAAACGAGAATAAGATAGACGACGCGCAAATCCACCACCCCTTATGTAAGCAAGTCGGACCCTCGACGGCGATGACAACTCCTCCATGGTCACTCCCAAAATCATAAAACTACTCTCTGGGATGCATACCTGGGATGTATAAGCACACATGCCTGGAAGAATTTTGAGAAAATATAAAGATTTGGGGGCTGTATAAGGTCCACAACCTCAACCAACCCAACCCATCCTGGAAGTACTTTTCTATGCTTTCCGATGCTCCTGGCGCACTTTTCAAAATTTGGGTCAACACAATTTGGCGGGTCACGTGACTTATGTAACCCATCACATGATGTTATCTTAACCAATTTGGGTTAGATCAGTAGATAAGATAACAGAACGTTCATGCCTCCGCTCCAACCGGGGTGCGAGCCCTCCCCCGAGATGGGTCAGGAGAGTGTTGCTGGCATCTTTACATGTCTCTGAGCCTTGGCTGATGCACACATGAATAGCCTAACAATTTATGAACCTTCCCCCCACATCCGGCAGAGTTCCCAACTAAATTCTCGGTGGGGGATGCATCGGACCTCCCAAATTTGGCAGTTCCCACGCCACATTACATAATATTCAGGGGGGTGGTGGATTTGCGCGTCGTCTATCTTAGCAGAAAGGAGGACGGAAGTGGGTTGAAGGACGAGGGGGAGTGTGTGAGTTAGTAGGGAGCAGCAAGACTGCGTGTTCAACGTTCGGCGCTTCAGCCACAGCCAAACACGTGCATATGCAAACGATTTCGAGCTTTGCAAATCAAGTAAAATCAGTAAAATGTAGATAAAAAGACTACGAATTTGGCTTATTAGTAGTATTCAATCTAATCAAATACATTTCTGGATTCTCTGCTATACACTACTGGACAACTATGACAAGTTAGTGAAGTCTGGCTCTTAGCCTTCAACACGACTTCCCGGCATCCGCCGGCAGCCACAATTGCGACTCCGCCAGGCAAACCCGCGCACAGCTATATAATGCGCGCACGACGCGCGTCGTCTCTCTCTCTTCAACTACTACCTCGTTCTGCCACGTCACGCCCAATTCATTCAGTAACTCTTCATTCGTTATTGTTGTTATGCTCTACTAATCTCTTCTTTTCCCTCATTTGATTTTCGCTTTTCTAGTATCCAGGTAAGCTTTTCTTTGTTATCTTTGTTATGTTCCCTTATAATACTTGTAGATTTCCGCTTTTATCATAGTCTGGTAAGTTTTCTTTTGTGATCTTTGTTATGTCTTTGTTATCTTGGTAGATTTTCGCTTTTATTAGACTTTGGTAAGCTTTTCTTTGTGATCTTTGTTATCTTTTAGTAAAAGTCTTATGTTTGATAGTAATTTTTGCTTTTCTAATATAGTGGCAAGTCTTTCATAATCTCTCCAATAGTGATGATTATTTATTTTTGTTAGATTTTCGCTTTTTTGTGTAGTACTTTGTAGTCTTATAGTGATTGTTTGTAATGTAGTTGTGGATAATCAATAAAATTTGTTATTATCTATTTTTTGTTGTGATCTTAGTATGTGCTGGTTACTGAATATAAATTCATAGTAAGTCTAGTAAAGCTATGAATTGAATTCCTTATGTTGTAGTCTATTAGAGATACATAGAATAGCCTGTTGCTGATAGGCATTATAATCTCCATAGTATTCATAACAGACTTAGCCTATATAGCTATCCCCAATAGCCCATGGCTACCATAGCTATCATAGCTATGTGCTAACCAAGGGTGGCTATATAGCACTCCATAGCTGTCCCTAAGAACTCTATAGCACTATATAGCTGGCCATAGCAATGTCCTTGCTATGGCCAGCTATATAATAGGGGGGATAGCTATGGCCCTAGGAAAGATATAGAGCCTATATAGCTCTATATATCTATGTGGAATATCTCAGAAGCAGAAGGGTCCAGCTACATGGCATTCTGCATGAAAGAAGAGGACCGCGAGGACCACGCCGCGCGCCGCTCCCCGCTCCCGCTCGCTCCCTGCCGCTCACCCGCCAATGTTCATGCTCACTCTGCAGCCTCTGCACTCGCCCGGCGCACCCTACGCGCACGCGTCACCATCCCCACACTCCCCATCGTCTGCCCGCGCTGCCCGCGGTGTGCCGCGCTCGCCCGCCGTTGTGCGCCGCCGTCCGCTGGTGCTCACCACTTGATCGGCGTTCACCGCGCTCGCTCTCCGCCGTCCGTGCATGCTCGCTGTCGTCCGTGCTCGCCCTTCGACCTCTGCACTCGCCCGCCGCGCCCTACACGCACACGTTGCTGTCCATGTGTGCTCGCCGTTGTCCACGTCCGCGGTCTGCACGTGCTCGCTGCCATCCGCGCTCGCTCACCATTCCCCACGTTCGCTCTGCACCCTCCGCACTCACCTGCCGCCATCCGCGCTCGCTTCCTGCCTTCCCTCCGCACTCCCCGCCGCTCCCGCCCGCTCGCCGCCATCTGCGGTGCGTGCGGGGACCGCGCGTTCGCATGCGAACGTGCCGAGGGTAGAATGCGCGTGTTGGAACGCGCGGGAGAGAAGAAAGCATGTGCCGGAACGTGCGGGATAGGGGAGGGCGCGTGCTGGAATGCGCAGGCGAGGGAAGAGCAGCTGCTGGAACGCGCATTCCAGCCTCGAAGCCGTGGCGCCGGGCAGAACTGGCTGTGACACGCATGGCAGGTCTTCGAACGCGCGCGCGCAGAGCCGTGATGGCGGGGTGATGCGCGCAGTTGCAAACGCGAAGGGTGGGGTGGTGGTCGAGGGAAGGGGTGCGACGGTGCCGCGTAGTCCGCGTCGCCACGTCAACATGCGGTCTCGGGACTACGAAAAAAGCAAAACAATTCAGTAAACAGATAGAGAGGACTCAAATGAAAGGAAAAAAAACTTACCAGTCAGAGGCTGTAAAGCCTCACGATGCACCCGCTTGAATAATACAGTATCTCTATATACAATATAATAATGTAAATACAAAGTTCTGTATGGTTTGAATGAGCCAGAAGCATTCTGTGCGCGAAACACTGATAAGCAAGTCTAAACCGCACGGCGCTTGTCGATACCACCAAGCGCGTCAAGCTCCAATCGAGGTCTCGGGCATGCCGGACACCAGATTCGAGCCCTGGTTCCTCAGCACATCGAGCTCACAACGCTTATCGGTGTGTACATATACATTGTGGTATGCTCTATCAATGTCCTACTATTTTACTGTATTTTATATTCACACAGAACATCAAGATCTTAGCCAGATTCAAGGTTTTTCGGATATTACTATGCAAGTTAACATGTATTTCGGCCCTTGACATTTGGAATCGAGAGAAAGTAGATTGAAATATCGTACACCGACTCCTAGTAGCATTAGAAAACGTCTAATTGAACACGATAATTAGATATACAGGTGCTGGAGCTTGCACTACGGAAAGTCAGACCTAGGGTTAGCCTAGGGTTATAATAATGGGCTTATTTTAGCTTTAATTGTACATAAAAGCAATAGATGATTTACAAGACAGCTCTACCATACTATATGTACATATTCTATGCAAAAGTTTACTCAGTACCCATCCAGAGTCCGTGCCCCGAACGTTCTTCTCCTCGACGTCGGGCTCCTCGGGATTCCGCCACCGCTACTTGGCAATCTCCGAGGCGTGCCACAGCACGTTTTCGAGGCTTTCAGCCTGCTACAGCCTGCTACACCCTCCCTGCACTGCTTCCTCTTCGTGCAGGCGCCGCTTCTTCGCGCGCGCTCAGCCCTCCGCCTACTCCCTCTCCACGCGCGTGCTGCAACATGTCCGCCCCGTCCACGCCACGCCCCGTCACACCCCATCATGCCCCGCAGCAGCACAGTGTCGCACACCACGGCCACACGCATGCATGCGTGCACCACCGGCGCGCGTGCTCAGTACGTCGCCCACGATCACAGCGACCACAGTGACGCGCAGCAGCCGCGTTCAACACCCCAGTACCACACGCCACGCCGCCTACACGCGTAGCCAGCGGCCAGCAACGGCCAGCAACACGCGTGGCCAGCAACGGCCAGCAACACGTGCGGCCAGCAGCCAGCAACCGCGTGCGACGGCCCAGCAACCGCGCCCTCCGCACCTAGCCGCCACGTCCACTGGCACAAGCGACAGCCGCAGCAACGACGTCAAGGCCAGCGGCAGCGACATCGAGCGGGGCGGCGGAGCCTGCACAGGTGAGTGGGCGACAGGTGGGGGGCAGGCAGCAGGCAGCAGGAGCGGGAACGAGCGGCGCGTGGGGGTGGCGGGCAGCGCGCGGGACGGCGGGCGAGCGCGAGTGGCGGGCAGCGCGCGGAGACGGCAGGGACGGCGAGGACGAGCGGCGGGCGGCGAGCAGCATGCGGGGATGGCGCGGCGCGCAAGCGGCGAGCAGCGCGCGGGGACGACGAGCGCGAGCGGCGGGCAACGGGCGGGGCGGGGGCGCGACCCGCAGGCCATCCCCACATGCAGCCAGCTGTGTAGCTGGACCTTCCAGTCCCTCCAGCGCGGCTGCGTGCAGGGAAAATGGCGGGTAGTGTGCGCGGCATAGCCGAGCGGCGGGCGCACGCATAGCCGAGCGGCGGGCGCACGCATAGCCGAGTGGCGGGCGACGCGTAGCTGAGGTGGGGCGGGGCAGTGCCGAGCGAGGGCGGCAGCAACAGCCGCCGCCGTAGAGTAGCGTGTGGCCCGGTAAGCGGCCTGTGAGAACCTGGGCAGCATTATAATGCTGCCCAGGAGCGGGGCATTCTAATGCCTGCGGAGACGGCTGCATCTGCAGGAATTGGAATGCTCTTGCGGCGTGATTCCGGTCCCATTATTTTGGGACAACTGGGACGCCTCAATGCCATGCCGCAAAAGTGACATGAAATGCGATGCTGTTTGCATCGGCATCGGGGGAACGACCTGCATTCGTGGTACGAGTGCGCTGGACACGAGTGGCTCCGGTGCAAACCGAGCGCTGGTGGTCATGGTGCTCTTGGAAACCAGTTGGCCAGCAGCGGGCTTACGGGGCTCAAAGAAAGAGTAAATCTGCGAGCCGACTTTGCTGCTCGCACCACTGCCAGATATCAAGATGTTTGATGACAGCTGAAAGATAACAGTAGCATTAGATCAGCATAGCCCAATGAAAAGGAACAGACAGTACAGAAACGTACGAATGAGCTGGGCGCACTCATACCTGCCCGTGCACTTGCAACACTTGTGCTAGAAGCCCCTGCTACATCGCTCTGAGAAGATGTGCACGGCCGCTTTGGCACGCGCTGCATCTGGGCATCTGAATCCGGCACCCCTCGACTGCCGTCACCATCCACGATCGGCTCGGTGACATCGAGTTTGCGCTTCATCGAGGTGGTTGATGCTCTCGTTGCGGGACCACTCAGTAATGCACCTTCTATCACAGAGGGCACGACACAGCCTGTGTTATTACCAGTCTCCTCGGTGAGATCCTAATTGGGGTCATTGTCAGCCAGGAAAGACAGATAGACGAATCAGTCACTTACTATTTCGATCACCTCGCGAGCGCCGCCTTTGTTGCTGGCACGAAGTTGGCACGAACGTTGTATGGGGATGCTTGGAGGTGGAAGTGGAGTTGGAGGGGGCTGCTGTTGAGGAACCAAACAGAGGGCAGGGTTGATGTGCATGGACTTGAGGATCTTCGAGCTGCATGGCTCGATGTCATCGGAGTCATCTTGTTCGGCGCGCTGGAGGAGTTCATCAACGAAATCGATTGGCGGCTTCTGCTCGTTCTCTGTAGGCTTCTCCGGCACTTTGGCATACTCGTATTGTTCGGCCTCTGCTTCCAAGAGACCACCAAACGTCTCTGTGTTGGCCGAGCGAGTGAGACCGAAGGACTCCCCACTGTCAACGACCGGTAAGCGAGGCCGTTCGGTCAGTGGCATGGAGGAATCATGTTTGCGTTCGACATCCAGGAGGCGGTTCCAGAGATAAGCAATGTGGTCGATCAGGTGGGTGTGGTGCGACCCATGGGAAGAAGCAAGAAAGCCCACGGGGTAAGCTAATGCCCGCATGCCCATCCCAATGCGCACATTGCGGCGATGGACGAAATCACAAGATAGGCCTGTGAATAGCTCGATCCCACTTGGGTGTGATCTCATGATGGAGTTCCAGTACTTATTTGTGCCTTCGATGCGGCTCCTGTCAGAGCGGACGTCCTCTCGACAGCACGCGAGACAACCCTTTTGTACGTGGCCAAGCTGGTCTCGATGAACCTGATTCGGAGCACGGGCTAGATGAGCACACAGGAGGATGGTGTCAATGATGAGATTGACAACTCATGTTCTGCGCAGCTGCTGACCATACTGTTCCCACCGTTGTCCAGTTCTCATATACAGCCTGCAGCTTCTCTTCCTGTTCGGGCTGGCTCCAGTACAGCGCGCCTTTGCCGTCTTCGGCGCGCTTCTTCAGGATGGCATCGACGACGTCTCGAGCGATGATCTTGCAGTTCGGGTTCCTTGTCCCATTCACTACTGCCGCAAGGTACCTTATGACAATATCAAAATCAGTACCTAACTGTGGTCTTGCTAGTAATGAGGACGGCACCTTGATATGAAATGGTACACATCCAAGACAACCTGGGTATCCGGGAACACCTCTTTGATGGTGTTGCGAACACTGCAGCACATGTCAGAGACTGTGATCTTGGGAAGCGGTACTTTCAGCAACTCACAGCACCATCGATAGCCTTGTAACAGCTCGCGCATCTCAGCATTCGACTTTGTGTGGCATAGTTTCTGTGAAGAAGGTCAGTATCTGTAACGTCATCCAAAATGTTAAGAGATCGTGCTTACATAAAAGGGCATCTCTGTCCATTCATTGATCCCACTGAGGATCCCACCCTCCATCACCTTTGTACGCTTGTTCTTGCTGTCTATCACGACAGCCTTCCGGACGACCTTGAACATGGCATCCATGGAAATTGTAATGCCTGTTGATGGACCATGTCAAATTGGCTGTGCCACCATTACAGGATGTGCATGACACTTACCAGTGAGTGTACGCATATACTCTTCCGATTCCATCTGACGCGAGCACACCGTAAAGGCTAAGAAGACCTCGGAAATCACCTCGTCAGAGATGGATGCGGGGCTGTATGAGTCTTTGAATGGACGTGAGAATTGTTGGAGAGGTTTGTGCTTGAAGAATGTGTCGTGGACATCCGAGTACATCCAGAGGTAGTGGAAAAAAGCCTGGTGGTACTCGAGCAGATGTAGCTCTTTTCCGAACTTGGTAAGCAATATTTGGATAAGGGCATAGAGAAACTAGAAATCTTACGGCGGATATTCTCTGCCAATCCCGCCGAGGTTGTTGATGGACGGACTTCGATAATGAGATCCAGCAGCTCTTGTGTTACCCCGCAATGCTTGAAGAACATGGGTATACCGCCTGTGCGAAGACGGACCCATATCAGGAAATGGGGCTGCGAGGCTGAAGATGTAAGCATGTACGAGGTATTTTCCAAAACTCCCATCTCTTCTAGTAGATGGCATTTGTTGATGCAAAGCAGAATCCCAGTAACTTTGGTGGTTTTGATGACTTCCCATCACCATTGTCAACGTCCTCCTCCTCCTCCGGTTCGTCTTCTTCATCCTCGTCGTCATCACCATCCTCTGCATCTCCAGGATTTGTCGACTTTGCGCATGCCTCCTGTGCCTGCCGCTGAGCTCTCAACCTAGCGCGCTCCGCCTTGCACGGGAGACATCGGATCTGGAATCCCACCGCATGCTCTTCGCACCTGATTCCATGAACATCCCGAGGTCCAGTGCTTGTCCATCCTTGCCAGCTAATGTTTGTGGAGTTGCAGATGGGGCTTGCGAGGAGATGGGGAAGATAGAATGGATGGATGATGGTCAAGTCCTCGAGGTAGGTTGTCTTCGGCTCGATATGAAGTTGGGATTGCTTCTGATGCTTCGTCTGATCTAGGAAAGTGGGCAGTACAAAATGAGGGCCATAGAGGGGGACATGATCCGGAAGAAGGGGGACTTTTGCCGAAAGTGTGAGCTTAGGCTTTGCAGATTTCGCGGACTTTGCGGGCTTTGGGCCCGGCTTCGCGGGCTTTGCATTGGGCTTTGCGGGCTTGTTCTCCTGCACCTCGTGGTCTCCCACAATAGCATTAGTGAGTTTTGACACGTAGTTGACGTACTTCGTGACATGGGCTTCTCACTCCAGCTGTTCTTGAATTACGACTGCACCGTTCTTTTTTGCCTCCTTCCTCCACTTTGTGACCCGGTTTTCGACCTAGTAAACCAAAACAGTGTATCAATACATTGTCTGCTGTAAAAGAAGGTGAATATTCTGCTTACTGTTGCCATCCAGTCTTTGTTGAAGGCGTCGCGCTTGTCCTCGTGCAAGCCGTTGCTTATGATGGTGCGCACAAACTTTGGATCAAAGGTAGACATGGTGCGACGACAGGGCACGATGGGGTACAGCGATGGGAGAGGATGGGAGACAGGAGCAGATGAACCGGCCCGCTACGACTAACTTCGTCGGCAGGAAACGCAGCGGAATTGAGTCCGCAACCTTGTCCTTGCCGATTCGCGAGAGGGCAGAGGTTGCATCGACAGTCGAGCTGGATGAAACAGCTCGGCTACACCATTTCATGTCGTTTCCTTGTCACAACGGGCTCCATGAGCGCGGGTGCACAGATAGACCATATAAACCATGTATACAAGTAGCCAGTGCGGAGCACTATGATACATACACAAGCACAGAATGAATACATACAGAGATTTCGCACTTTAGAAATAGTTTAATGATATCGTACACATAGAACAGGAGCACCGCATAGCAAAAAGAATTCCTGCAAACAAATCGAAGGCGCGTCAGTTGAAGGCAATCAACCGAAGGACAGAAGGGGAATTAATACAGGAGTGAGTCTAGACGAGCTCCCTTGGCGCTTCACAGAAGGTGCATCGACAACAAGCGAGCACCGAGTATGTCCCCGGTGGCCCGCAAGGCGACACGGACACGGACACGGCACCTGAATGGGACACTATCGAGCAATTCGAACGGGACATGCTCATCGTCCGAAGTGAAGATGGGCATGAGAGACATCGTGTCCCGAGCAGGCACCTACATCAATTGCAAAACATGGAATCACTCAAATGTGCTTAAGAGAATGACAACTTACCACATCTGAGGTGCTGCCGGTAGGAGGTGTCCACTTGACTTGAAGAAGCAAGGGGCTGGGGATGTTGCCAGGAGCAGGGTCCGGCTGTACCAGCTCCGATGTCTGGTATCCATGCTCTGTGCCGAGGGCCTTGAGACGGCGCAAGCTGCGTCTCCAAACCGCACGCTCCAAACTGTTGTTGGAAGAGGGGGGATCCAACCAGCATGACGCGAACTGTGAAGGGCGATCAGATTCGTCGAGAAGCAGGTCGCTATTGGCTCCATCGGTGGTGAAGTAGAAATCCTCCCTCCTAATGCGGCCTGTCATTTCGATGATGGCAGAGGCGTACTCGTTCTCGATACTGCACGGCGTAATATGAGGGCGGCGCTCGTAAAAGCCGTCAGAGCCCGGGTAATCACCAGCTTGAACGAGGGACAGGAAATCGGCATTGGGCACGCTTTCCAAGAGGCCGGGCTTCCACACGGTAAAGAACTCTTCGTGGTGCTTATGGCGTTCGGCGTAGGTGGACTGCATGCTTGAGCGACGATGGGGTAAGAGCAAAGACAATAAGGAGAGGTTCGCTCCTGTCTTCAGTACTGTGGCACTTACTGAAACAGGATGCGTCGAGGCCGAATTTGGCATTTGGCATACAGAGTCGCGAACAGGCTCACATTTCGTTCATTCTACTAAGAATCCTGCTTCAAACGACCCATAGACATGGTCCTGAACTCGAAGCGATGAGCCTGTCGGTCGGTCGAGTGCTTGATCTCATCTCAGAAGGCCTCCCATCACCGAATTCAAGCGGGTTTCGACTCGGCCACGGACTAACCCTGGCCAGCCACCGGAGACGGCCCCGAAATCACCCCAGCCGCCCGTTCGCCCGCCTGCGGCGGGTGATCACACTGGCTATGACCGATTTCGCTCTCAGCGTGCCTCTTTCCAGCCCCGCGACCTCGCTCATTGCCTCCATCACAGCACATGATGTCCCCGCCACACGCGATTCATGGGATGTCATGTCGGCGCCTGTGCCACAGCCGCGCGACGTGCACGTGCACAATGCACATCCTGCACCTTGCACCTCCTCCCTCGCGCTGCATACCGCATGAGCGAGCTCGAACACCGCACGTACATTGCACAGCCACCCACAGCTGCCATTCGTGATCACATGCAAGCCAGCAGACCCGCCCGAGGTCACCAGACGTGACACACGCAAAGCCCGCCACGCGAACGCACATTCTACACACCAGCCCGCCCTTACCATCAGCAAAATTGGTTTTTTATATAGCTTGCAGCCAATGCTATGACTCCTATAGTAGTGCTATGCACCCTATATATCTCAACAGCACACTTATATAGCTCTATGAGGCCTATCATAGCTTCTGTAGTCATTGGTGGCAGCTATATAGAGCTATGTAGTTATGAGTGACAGCTATCACAGCTATATAACATCATAGGGATGCTATCAATGCTATGATTCCTATCATACTGTATCTAGACCCCATAGATATATTTAAGCAAGAGCATCCCAATCCAAGTGTCTAGATTCAAAATAGTTATATTCTGAGGGATAATACACAAGAAATTTATTCTACTATACTAGGAGCCAAGTAGATAAGATTTAAACAGACATTATCAAAGTTCAGGCATAGATCATGCGTACGGACACACAGGCGGGCATGCATACGCAGCGCCCAGGGCGGGCACGCGCACGAGGCACGGCGTGAGGCACGGGGTATGGCGTCCGTGCGCGAGACGTGGCGCGGCGTGCACGAGACGTCAGGCTGCGGCGGGGCCATCCATGACGTGGCAGACGCGCACGCAGGAGGCGCGGGGCACGGGTCCGTGCGCGAGGCATCGGGAGGGCGGCGGAAGGCATCGGGTGGCGGCGAGAGGTGTTGAGCCCGTGCGCAAGCCGTTGGGGTGCGACGGGCCTGTACATGGGGCCTCGGAGGCGAGTACGGCGAGCACGGTGCGCAAGGAGGCGAGCACAACACAGTAGGCCCGTGCGCGATGGCCACACATGGTGCGAGGGGGACGGCCTGCGAAGCATCGGGCTACAGCGCGCCTGCGCACAGACATGCGCGACGTACACGTGTATGCTCGCTGCCCGGAGTACCCGTCCCCGTGCTGCGCTGCTGCCTGGCGCGCCCACAGGTGCCCGCCCTCGGCCATGTGCGATGTGCGCGTGCCCGTCCGTGCGTGCCAGGATCCCCACGCGGCGAGGCCATGACGCCGGCCGCCTGTGCACTGGTGGCCTTGTGTGTGCAAGCGAGGCTGTGCGTATGCAGCCGGGGCTGTACGCAGCACGGCGTGGTCGCGCACAATGAGCAGGCCCATGCGCGAGACCGGGACGCCGTGCGCCTAGCCCGTGTGCCACACAGCAGCCCATACGTAGGCACGGCGAGGCCATTCGGGAAGGGCAGAGCCCGTGCGCGAAGCAGCGGGCTCGCGTGCGCGTTGTCCGGCGAACGGCATGCGCTGGTGCACGCGGAAGTGGGCGTTGGGGACGGCGCGCCAGCCCGGGCGGGCGTATCGGCGATTCCGGGGGGTGGGTCGACGAGGGAGTGGTGGCAGCGGGAAGGGAGAGGCGCGGCAAAGGGAATGAGGTCGAGAGTACCGCTCGAACGAGCGGTACTCTCTGCGTTAGCACGAATAAACATAAAGAAAGTGTTTTTTACTTACCTGAGAGGCCCTCGACATCCTGCTCAGTACCTCCCTTCGGCATTTGGCTTGACGGGAGACGACGGAAGGAGGAGGGAAGGAAGGGACGAGGGAGTGGTGGTGGGAAGAGAATAACAAGTCGAACTTCGACGCGCGTTCGGTGGCTGGACCACCGAACGCGCGCGAGTTTGAATGTCTTCGAATCTATAAACTCGAATAAAATCGTAACAATTTTAGGAAAAAAATAACACTTACCTTCTGCTACAATCATTCGATTGAATGAGAAAACCAAAGACCTCAGGTACTATAAACTCCTGGGCAGCGAGATGAACTTAGTGAAGTCTGCTGCCAGCCTCTGATGCTGCGCCCGGGCCGAGTCGCGGCAGCCACATTTCAGGCTCCGCTCGCCACGTCTACATAAGGCGTGCACGACTTGCGTCGTCTCTCTCTTCTTTACCACTACCATCTCTGTTCTTTCGTCCGCCTTTGCTGCTTCTTCAAAGGTAAGCATGTTTGTAATCTTTCTTATGTTGTTATCCTTATGTGTAATGTTAGGTTTTCGCTTTTTTTGTCATTTTGGTAAGTAATTCTTGTGGCCTTTTATCCTATGTTTCTTATGTTTGTTTTTCATCAGATTTTCGCTTTTTTGTAACAGTGGTAAGTGTCTTATAGTCTTTGAAAGTTATGTTGACTAATTTTATGTTTTCCTTTAGATGTCTAGCCTTCAGTTAGTTAGTTTTGTAGTATAGTTGTATCTTGAATAATATATTTGTTGTTTGCTATCTTATCAATGTGTGATTAACTTGATCTGGAAGATTATACAAGTGAATGCAAAGTGGAATACAGTTTAACAGATCTATGTGCTAGACTTGTGATCTGATAGCTGTAATAGTCATCATAGATATATCCACCTAGTATAGTTGATATCAGTGTTATAGTTGTTATAGCTTTCATAGCTATACCTCTTATCATAGCTTCATAACCAGCTATGATAGATATGATAGGACTATATAGCACTCCACTTAAGTTACATAGCTCTACATAGCTCAAAGGGGGTGCTATATAGGCTATGGAGTAAAGGGCATTCCTATGGCCCTAGGAAAGCTATATAGCTTTCAGAGTGCTATGTAGTACCTACAAATTTTCCTGATGACCATGTTCCACACGCACACCGCGACCACATATTGCGTATTCACGCAGCCCTGGCTCTCAACGAGCACGAGACACCCTGCGAATGAGTCCGCGGACACGACGCACAATGCGAACAGCGAATATGTGTGTACGTGACCGCGTGCGACCTCTCCCACATTCCAAACGCCTCCCGCGACCCCCCACACTCAGCGCACACCGCTCTGCCCCACCATATGCCCGAGCACCATGAAGAAAGGAATGGAGGAAGGCTTAGGGCCACACGTGGATGAGGTGCGCACCGAGCAGAATGCGTACGGTGGAGACCCATACACGGTACGTACCCCCGCCGCTCCTGCATTGCAGCTGCCAGCCGCGAGCATGCACGGCATACCCGGACACTGCGCCGACCCAGCAGTGCCGTCCGCGAGCGAATGCGAGTCCACCGTACCCCCTGCAGCCACCCCTCCATCTTCCGCGCCCTGTATGACTGTGCACGATACACTCTGCATGCCAGCATCACCGACCAGCGCCGCACATTGCCATGCCGCAACTCACGAGCCCAGCAACTGCCGCGAAGCCCGCGGAGACAACATGCATGGTGTGCGCGGCACGAACTCGCAGCCTGCACCCACCACCGCATCTCTTGCGTCCGACACGGCCACGTACCATGCGCTCTGCATGCCCGTATCACCGAGTGGGACCGCATATCACCACGCAGCAACGAGCGAGCCCAACGACCAGTGCGAGGTCCGTGGGGACGACATGTGCAACACGCGCAATGCGAGCAGCGCGAACAGGGCGAACAGGCACACCACAACCCCGCGTGAGTCGCACATGCCGCCCCAGAGCACCATATGCCCGCGCGCTGCTGTAGACGAGCCGGCGGTACTCGCTGGAGCCCGCACAGATGAAGCGTGCACCGCGAGCAATGCGCACAGTGGAGACTCGCACACGACGGGCATAGCCATCTCGCCTGACGTTCGTGCACCTGCGTGCGACGGCGCTACATCGTCGATGCCCGAAGTCGAACCGGGTGAGCCCTGCACAGCCGCCGCGTCTTTGCTCAATCAAGTAGATCCCAAGCTGCTCGACCCCATGCATATCGAGGAGATCGTGGTGATCACGTTGCGTGAGGGCTACACGGAGGGCTTTCAGGAGGGACGGAGATTAGGCTTTCAGGAGGGTTTGACAGCAGGTAAACGTGCTGGAGTTCTCGAGGCCCGGGCAGGAGCATACCATGAGGGTTATGATGCCGCGAAGGCCGAGGTGAGTGCCTCCATGAGCACGGTTAATGACAGCGAGTCCCCGGCACATGGCATCCACATCGCAAGCCCACGCCATGCATCATCAACATGTGATTCAGCCAGACACGATATGTACAGTGCTCCTGCCAGTGTCCTGCACCAAGCTGCTACTGCAGCCTCATCCATTGCACCGTTGCCAGTCTTGCATGTGGATGCTCCCACACTACCTGGCTCCCCATCCGTCGACAAGCCATCTCCGGCATCATTTTCATGGGCTGACGATGCTGACTTGCTCCCTGTTCACTCAACACCCCCATTGCCAGCTCCTCGTGATTTCTCCATTCTGCGGTCATCCTCGAAGTCGTCATTCGGTTCATTACAGCGACGCGCATGGCATTCTCATCGTTCCGACTTGCATCCATCACATTTGGCTTTTCCATCAGCACCGGTGGTTACTCGTTGTCATCCAGTTGGCCTTCGCATGGGATGGCCATCCATCATGCAGGTTTTGACTGCTCATTCAGGTGTTGCTGTGCCACTTTTGCCTCTGAATTGGGATTGTGCTCTGCATTTGGTGGAGTTGAGTAGGGTTTTGCAGAGTCTTGGTTAAGTCTGTGAGTCTGCGGGTTGAGGTCTTTTCGGGAGGTGACGAGGGCATCGCCACATTTGAGGGGGGGACGATGGAGTGGGAGATCAGGGGGTCTGAGAGGCATAGATCACGTGATAGCACCGCCACAGGCAGAGCATTAGTCAGCATAGAGCTAGGTCAGAGTTAGCATGTGGTAGCAGAGAGATCATCCCATCATCATTCTGCTTCCAGGACTTCGTCCCATTGGGCCTGCTCCATCGTCCCCCTGGGGGTAGCATGCACCCTGACCTTTTACTGTACCTCTCTTTCCGCTGGGTGAAAAAGACCAACCCGAACTCGTTGACTCCAAATTCGCACATGTGCGAATCTGCCCATTCAAATGCACCACCTGCTCTGTTCATCATGTCTGCTGCCTTTTCGGCTGCTTCTTCTAGCGTGTCTCCCATAGTCAGGTATGTGGTGTCGTCGACAAAGGTGACTCCATCCTCTCCGTGATCCGCGCGTGGAATGTCCAGAAGTCCGGCATTGTAGAACTGAAAGAAGGGCCCTGAAGCCAGGCAGCCTTGGTCACCACCGTAGTTCAAGGTGAATGGTTCCAAAACGAAGCCGTCAAATGTGAGGGTGGTATGTCAGTTGTGCAGTTTTTGTTGGATCCAATCTGTGAGTGCTTTCAGAATACCGCGGCATCACATGTCGTATGTTAGTTGGTCTATATTCATACTCGGGAAGGCACCTTTGATGTCTAGGAAGAGTCTGCATGCGAAACGCCCTTTCGCTCGTGCAGTGGCTGCAAATTTTACAATGTAATGAAGAGCATCTGGAGCGCTGCGTCCCACTCGGAATCCGAAATGGTTGGCGGGTAGGAGGTTTAGCGACTCAGCAGTAGTCATGAGATCATCTGCGATGACAGATGAGAGGATCTTGCCAATTGTGTTCAGGAGCGCTATCGGTCTCCAAGCCCCTGGCTTCATGTAGTCCGGTTTGCCTGTCTTGCGTAGGATCGCAGTGACTGAGTCTTTCCATGCAGGAGGGTGATACTTGAGGGTAAAAGTTGCTCAAAAGAAGGGGCCAAGCCAGGGAATTACGAGGTCAACGCATTTGATCTAAAGCGCGTTCTGGATGCCGTCGGGGCCAGGGGCTTTGTATGGTTTGAGCTTGTTGATCGCACATCTGATGGCTGGATCAGAAGGGGGGGCGAAAGGATATCTCTCCGGTGGATACTGGTTCGGAAATGTCTTTCGTATGCTGTTGGCATCTGGGAAGAAACTCCGGAACAGGAGGTTCGCTTTCCCACCATTGTCGTCAACCCGTCGTTCTTCTTCGTCAACTGTGTGAACGAGCGTTGGGATGTATGATCGGCCCACATGATTCAGTACTAATGATCCATAAACCAATGACTAGCCAAACTGACACCGTCGCATTCTAGATTGGCCAGCTCACGTTGGCCAACGTTCTAATGTAGTCATAGTACTATGCCTAGAATATAAATCTGAATCATCATACTACATTGTGCGGGAATGTTTGCCTACACTCCCATGCCTGACATTGAGTTCCCATGCAATATTGCCAGGCCAAGCCTAAAGTATCCCGCGGCCTGTATCTATAATGCCATAGTTGGCCAATGTTTAATTTACCATACCGCGGCATTCTTCTGGGTCGGACAAGGCCTATATACATATACTATCATGCCATGATGGTATGGTTGGCCACAATCAGGCAGTATCCCATTGCAGCATATCACAATGCTTGGCCAGAGTCCGGAGATATACTATCACGGCATATTCCAATGCTTGGCCAAACACTGGAAATCTCATACCATAGCATTTTGTAATCTGGGACTATATTATCTACCATTTGACGATGCTTGGCCAAAGTCCAGAGATCTCCTATCGAAGCATATGTCAATGCCTGGCCACAATTAGGGAACACATTGCCGCGACATAGCCCCATGGTTGGCCAAGGGTTGGGGATATATTTCTGCAACATAGCCCCATGTTTGGCCAACGTTGGGGAATACATTGCCGCGACATACCCCCATGGTTGGCCAACGTCAGGGAATATATTGCCACGACATACCCCCATGGTTGGCCAACGTCAGGGAATATATTGCCGTGACATAGCCCCATGGTTGGCCAACATTGGGGAATATATTGCCGTGACATACCTCTATGGTTGGCCAACGTCTGGTTATATAATAAGCCAGAACAGCGGTAGCATCTATTATATGCCAAACGGTTTTCCTAAGTATGGACATGTAGATTATTGTACATGCCCATGGACATCTTCAGCAATATCCGAAGTACTGAGTTTACCGGAGGCATTTCTAAATGTGGTGCTCTTATGGTATTTTATCATCCATCTCTCCATCAAGAGTCATAATCCATATATTATTTAGGAACAAACCGCAGCTATAAGACATGCATAATCAATAACATCATATAAATACAGATTCAGTGCTAGTTCTCTGGCACAGCATTATTAATATCCTAGATATCCTTAGGATACAACTGCTTTCAACTCTTCATTAATGTCCCTCAATCTCAAGCCTTGATCACTGGTTTCTCCCCATATTGACACTGTAAACAAAATATATATCCGCCTGCCGAAACATCATAATGTCCACATCCTATCATGCCCACACTGTCTGTCTGTCTGCATACTGTACTCTTTCGACCATTTCTCGCTGAGGGGAGCGCCCTGTGACGTGTGACCACTTCGCGCTTTCGCGCAAGGGTCTTGTGACGGAAACATATACAAGAATTTCGCGCTGGCATGTGCCTGGCGCCGCACTGGTGCAAAGAACCACCCTGCGAGGGTCCCCGCACCTATTTCGAGTTGCACGAAGCTTGTTGGCACCATTGGGCCATGCTCAAATTCAACCAGAAATATGGCCAGACGGACCAAATTTGGGCTTCCACAGGGCTAAATCATGTTGGAGCCATTCTTGCAGGTCGGTGGAGGCCTCCGTGCTTCCCGGGCCAGCAAACGGCGGCCAGAAAGCAATTGCAGACCATTTTGGGGAATTTTGGACAATTTTGAAACCAGAAGAAAATTTCGCGCAACCCGTTTGTGACCAGTGACAAACCTATGAATTTCGCGCTGGCCAGAGGGCTGTGACATGTGACGCGAGAAATGGTCGAAAGGGTACAGTACTCCCTGCTATTCCCAGTATTGATCTTAATATCCCGTGGGATGGAGCTGCCCACAGTTCTAGCTGGCAATATATTGCGCTGTGCATAACATGAGACTAAGTATTTTTTTGACTATTCACGATGCCTCCTCCTAACGGCCCTTACCATAACTGACTACCACAGCATTGTAGTATGCCGGCTATGCACCATGCCCATGCCAGAGGTGGCATTTTGCAAAGCCGCGGCATTTGCATTGGTTCAGTTATTGCCGATTGCATACCGATCCAGTAGTATTTGTACATCCTGAGGAATCCATGGAACGACATACTTAATATGCTTTATCAGACATCCCACCGGATCAAATCTGTACATGGTTGACATCTCGAACATATGACTTATCTACTTTACTCCAATTGAATACTACTTAACTATGCAAGAAGTCTATTAGTATGTTTCCATTGCCAAACGATAATTATCCCGTGCATCTACCAGCAAGTCCTGGAGCTTGGCATGTCCCCGAGCCAAACTTGCGAAGCTCTTGATGTCCTCCTCATACTGTCCCACTTCTGCCGCCATGATCTGTTGGGACACCAGCATTGCGACCGATCCCGGATGGAGATGCCTTGCCCGGCTAATCTTCCCCTGACATGGTAAATCTTGTAATAATGTGACATTCAGCCAGAGCACCATTCCCTCTCTTTAGCTCGATACGCACCATCAATTCTGGTGATGCCGTCGACCCATCCCGCTGGTAGGAAGTCCGGCATGGTCAGCCTAAGATCACATCTTAGCCGCCGTGTACTTACCTCAGGCTCGTCAGCATGTGTGAGTACCTCCTTCTCATCCGCCTTGTCCTCTCTCTCTTTTCCCTTTCCCTTTTCAAATACCTGAGCGATCCCCACAGTTAGCAAATATCTGACTTATACCCGGAGTACCTACCTGGCTTGCGAACATTTCATCTGCTGCACTACCCGGCGTGTTATCCATATTTTGTGAACCTTCGACCTGCACTTCGCTGTCGTTGGCTGGTACAGAGCCGCCGGCTTGCCGTATAGATGGTCCAGACATGGACTTTCTCCTTACATGAGCAAATGTTCAGCAGAATCAGGATCGAAACATACCGCACCAAAACCATGCTCGCCGGCCATCTTGACAAACATCTCCTCCATCTCGTGGAGTTCAGCATTCGTCGCCGGCTGAGATATGTCAATTCCAATTCGGTACGAGTCCTATTGAAATGCACCTTTCTACTCTCCTGCCCATCGGACACTCAGGCCTCTTCTGCAGCATGTATGTCCCAGAATTCAACCTTACCGCAGAACATGTCCTCCATAGCCTGAATGTCATCCGCAACACCCTGCCAGCAATAAGCCTGGAAATCCACTAGTTTAGCATAACACGTACCTCGTCCCCGCAGCTCCCCGAGCTGCCTGGCACATCATTCTCTGCTAAGTCAATGTCCATCTCGACACTGTTTGGGGTCTGATCGGCGAGTTCTGCCATGAACAAGTCAAGCTCGTCAGCGTTCATTGTGGTACAGATTCAACAGCAACACCGGCGCCAATCTGCCTGAGTTCCCCGCGCGTCGCGTCGGTCACGTGATTTGGGTTCTGAGTTCCCCGCATCAGCGGCTAAGTCGAACATCAATCCCACTCTCACTCTACACTTACCGCCATGTCGTCCGCATACACAGAACTCGAAAAGCGTGTCATTCTTCGCGCTGTTTGCATTCTCCTCGCCCTCGGTGCTGCGGATCAACGCGGCATCGTCAACAGCGAAGAGTGGGAGCAGGGCTTCGCCGTTGAACAGGTACGTTTTGCCTATACAACTATACCGTTCTGACACCGATGCCCCTCTGCAGCAATTACTTGCTTCTGCATTGAAGGAGGTGCATGCAGCAGGTGGACATGTCATCCTCATGCCAGTTGTCATCAGCTGGATGGTGGAGATGGTGCAGGCACGCCGCCAGTCCCGCCTGGCCGATTTTGCCTCTATCAAAGGCGAAGATCCCCGTGTCACCGACGACATGATGTCGCGCTACCACTGCAACCTGTGGCCTGCGGACTACAGGGAGATTTTGGATGCCAAGCAGGACAGTCTGGTTGAGGCTGATTGGTGGACAGACCTCGGTGCGCACCTATTTCATACTGATTATATCAGAATACTAACAGTTTTTTTAGATTTTGTGGCACTGTCAACTACACCCGCTCCCACATCTCCTGATCCCGTGAGCTCGCCATCTGTTTCCATCGCCTCTGTCGCCGGCACATCCACAGCAGCAACTCTCCACCCTGTGCCAGGCCATTGCACACCCCCCCGCCCCCGCCCCCGCCCACAGGTTGTTCTCCCTGCACCCCACAGGGCCAGGCCAATTCAAACTGCCGCCGATGATGCCGCTGAGGTGCAAGACCAGATCAATCGCAACCACGCATGGGTCGAGGCTTCCAGGGCTGCTGCAAGACCTTTGGCCCATGTTCCCGCAGTGCTGACACCACCACAGCCGGCACCCGCGATATCCGCCCCTGGCCAGGCGCTCCTGGCGGCAACTATCTCGGAGCCCCATGGCCCTGCAGCAGCTATTAGGCCACAGTCTGGCCTGGTGGTGGCTACCCGGCGAGATTGTGTTGCCGCTGCGGCTAGCCCGCCTGAACCTCGGCATAGCAAATGCCGTGCAGATGCCATGGCATCTGAAGACAATGCCTTACCCGACACCGCGAAACCGAAGTCGAAGGTCCAGAAGACCGGGAAGCCGCAAGCATCCAAGAACTCCGCACTGAAGAAGGATGGAGGCAACAAGATGGCTTCTACGTCAAAGAAAACAGCTGGTTCAAAACCAGTCACCAAGGCAAAGGGAAAGGGAAAACAGAAGGGAAACGGAAAGGCAAAAGACGAAGCTCCACCTCAAGAACTGGTAAGTCTCTCTTGTGTTTACATGGTGATACATCTCTGACCTCTAGTACCTTACTTTAGCGTATATTCACAAGGGAGGAGCAAATTTATATCCAACATGCCAAGGTCATACCGGTAAGTGCGAAAATTGTGTCTTCACATTTTTGAGAATGCGTACTCACCATGCGTTTGAACTGTGTAGCTGGATTCATGCCTACGCTGCATCACCGATAACAGGGATTGCCACCCATTCGGCCCCTGCATTGCATGTGTGTGCTGCAAAGGCTACAAGTACCAGTGTAGCCACAGGGCAGCAGGCAGTGGGACCGGCAATCGGAAGAACTGGGACCCAGAGCACTACCTTGACGTGCTCTGGCGGCATGCAGCAGGTCCGGTGCCCGAATGGCCCAAGCAATGATCTGTAGTTTGGATGCCTGAGACATGAGGAGAACCGTCATGGGAGTATTGGATCGAACGTCGGGCACTTGAGGCTGCCGGTAAGGCAGGTGCAAGTCGTGCAACAGTGCGGCAAGACGCAGTGCAGGAGGCCAAACCGATGGCACCAGAGTCGGAGGATGAGAATGCCGCTGGGCCATCTGGGCACGTCGACAAGGGTAAGGGAAAGGCTCCCGTGCATGTTGAACAGGAGGACCTGCACAGTCGGCATATGGTTGAGCCACAATACCCTGTCTCTGCTGCACCCCAGAGGCCGACTCTCTCCCCGCATCCGCCAATTGCAAGCATCAATGATGAGATGCAGCAAGACCATCACCTCATCGACGAGCTGGCGGCGGACATCAAGCGCATCCGCCTTCAGTTGAACACGCACGAGGGGGTGATTCAAGGCATGTCGCATCTGCCCAAGCAGATGCAAAATCTCTCTGAGCAGGTTTCAAACATCGCGATTGCTCACGATCGGCATCGGGAGTCTGTCGAACAGCACCTCAACGAGCACGATAACTGGCTTCACAACATCAACAAGGGCCTCGACACGCTTTCACACAACATCCACTCGGACATCGCCAATCTGTCATCCATGATGTCCTCGTGTGTCGACGACCTTCGTGCTCTTGTCAACCCTGTGCGGCAATCGGTCCCTGTTCCCGCTGGGCTTTTCGGTGGGAGAACCGGTGGCGCATCACAGATGCAGTGGGGTGTGGGTATCCGCCGCTCTGATGAAAATGCTGGAGTATCCCCGGGTGGTTCTGCACCTGGTCCGTCCAGGTCTCGATAAGTACATGTATGGTTCGACATTGCCGCCGCAGATTTTAGAGCTTTCTTGAAATATCTTGTGAACACTTGTCTTGTAGATAGCTCAGCAATAGATGCATTTGTCTTCTACTTATGACAAGTCCCTGTAGCAAACATAAAACAACACTTTTCGAACCTGCGCAGCACTGCAACAATATTCGGCATAGCAGGATCAGACTGATTTCCTGTAAGGTAGTCTGACCTAAATATATAATTACATCTACATCGTCTATTCCCTGCCAGGTGCCCCCCCCCTCCAAGCTGTTTCCATCATTGCAGATGGCCTATAGACAATGTACAGTAGCTGCGGCATGCATCGGAGAGCATGTTGAAGCTGCCCAAATGCCGCGGCATCCTGCTATGCCTCACTTATGCCATGATAACCACTCTAATATCCGTACATCCTTCGGACCTATTCAAATGCTACACAAGACGTGGCCGGGCATGTTGAAGCCACGCCAGTCATGAGATTCGTTATACATTGCTGCGGCATACCTGTTGAAGTTTGCCGCATGGCCAAAACACTGGGCATACTCTACGCCAACTTCCCGTGCTGGTGTGGCTTAGCCGCGGGAATCACTACCTCCACCTGAGACTTGGAAATGTGGGCGGCACGAGCCACACCAGGTGTAGGCTGTCTAATGAAAAGTGAGCTGGACATTCCGCCACTGTTTCCGGATGACGTACTGGAGGACCTTTGCGGTCGGCTTCTTTGTTCTGGCACCCAGCAGGATATTTTCATCCTGTACCTCCGGCTTTCGTTTCCGCTTTGGTATCAGTGGCGTCTGTACAACATTTGCTGAGCTTGGGCCAGCCTGTGGGGGACTGTCCAGAGGCCGCTGACACTTTGGCCCAGTGGGCCCAGCACTGCCCACATAGCCGCTGGATGCCGCGGGATTGGCCGGGACTATTCCAGCCTTTGATACAGGTCAGCCACAGTGCCGCAGGGTATTCAAGACATTTCAATGAACGTACAGTATCAATGTGATCCGCTACATCATGCAATGCCTTCAACGTGTGCTGGATTGCCGGAAGGACGAGGCCTGCAATGTCAGCGAAGGCCAGTGGAGACCCATTGATATACCGAGGCTCAGAACTCTCCTCATCCACGTCGTTCGAGAACTGACTCTGATGCATATCATGAATTGCACTACCAATGATCAAGGCGAACGTTTCCAGGCCTTTTCTGCCTCGGACAGTCCTCGACCCATTCGCCTTTGCACCGAACAGCCAGGGTTGCATACCAAGCCAAATGCCGAAGTCTTTCCTGCCAGCCAGGCTGTGCACTCCAGCCGGAAGCCACTTTTCCTTGCTGTTCCAAGCTTCCCAATGCGGTTGCCAGCTCGATGGGAGCGCAAGTGCTGGTGCAGGACCGGTTCCCTAATTCGTGTCAGGATCTGCATACATCAGCTGCCTGAGTGTGATCACTCACTAGTGGCATCTCCGCAATGAGTTTGAGCAGCTCGGCATACTTCTTCTCACTTGATAGTGTGGCAAGATACTGGAGGCGGAGTGCCGTCTTGTGGAGCGTGTCCGCTGGACACTCCAGAATCGTTGGCAGACTGCTGCTACTACTCCGGACAGCTGCCGAACTTGCCGCGGCATCGGAGATGCCTGGTGCAGAGACAGTCGAATGCTGCGTAGGACTCCTTAGATCTGCCCTAGTATCACCTGCCAAGTCGTCCATCATGCCGGCAACCTCATCCTCCTCTTCGCTCAACGGATCGGCAGACTGCTCAATGCTTTCAGCCTTGGCCTGCCTTGCCTTCATCTGAAAAATTGGATTTTTATATAGCTGCAGGTTACATTATATGTGCTATTAGAGAGCTATAGAAGCTATGAAGCTGGTCTGTCCAGCTATATAGAACTATGAGGGCTATCATAGCTTCCATAGCCACTAGTGCTGGCTATACAGTGTTACCATAGCTTCTATAGCTAATAGTTGTAAATACATAGTACTATTATACCTATGAGAGCCTATGACTAGTATGGAGACTATACCTTGAAGTCAGCCAGGTATTGAAGTTTCCAAGTCAAATTAAAATAGATTTCATGAAGGTACTACTACATTGAACTCCACTACATGTATAGTGCTGATGAGGCACAACAAGACATGCACAAGGTACATATGTATACACAACATAGCAGCTGTCGCGAGGCACGACGCGTGGCGGACCCATGCACATGGCGCGCTGGACGTGCGCGAGAATGTCCGAAGGCGCGGCGCGGCGCGATGGCCGTGCGCGAGGCACGAGAGGGTGCGACCTGCGCGGGGCATGCTTGAGGCGTCAAGGCGCGGCGGGTGTGCGCGAGGCGACCAGGCGCGGCAGGTGGGGAGGTGCATGTGAGTGCGGCGCGGGGGGCGGAAGGTGCACGCAAGCCGTGCAGTGGGCGGCGCGGTGTGGCGCGGGCGGTGGATGCGCGAGGCGCGCGGTGGATGAACGAGGTATCGGGAGCGGCGAGAGGCGTGGGACGTGGCAGACCCGTGCGCCGAGGGAGGCGCTGGGAACGTGCACGGGGCGTGCGCAAGGCCACGGGTTCGTGCGTGCACGGGGCGTGCGCAATGCCGCAGGCCTGCAGGCGAGACGCACGAGGCGTACGGGGGGCCTGCGACGGTCTATGGGCTGTCGCGTGCCCGTGCGCGCTGGGCTGCCGCGAGTCCGTGCGCAGTGCACTGGGCTGCCGCGGGCTTGTACGCGGCGCGGGGCGTGCGGACCGCGGGCGATGGGCACGAACAACGGACAAGTCCCGTTGTCACGGCAACGGGACTCTACCGCGGGCGGGCACCCGGACGTCGAGGGACAGGCGGGACAGGCGGTGACGTGGCCCGTGCGCACGTCGTTGACAATGCATACACGGCACGTGTGGTGTGCGCGTGCGTTGTTCACGGCCCTGCGCACGTTAGCGTACGCGGAGGGTGGAACGGGGGCTGTGCGTGCCATTTTGAGGTCGCGGGCGTGTGTCGTGGCCTGCTGGAGTCACGCGTAGGGGACAAGAGTTGCGCACGAGGGCGTGGGCATGGCGTGGATGGGGCGCGAAAGGAGCGGCGTGGGCGGCGGGGTCGTGGGGAGTCGAGGGGTACAACGTAACGAGAGTATCGCTCGATAAACGAGCGATACTCTCCGTTTTAGTTCAGAATCAACAAAGATATGGGGGTTTGCTTACCTGGCAGCCCTCAGTTTGCCACTAAACCCTCTAAGCCTTCCGCGTTAACGACTTCGGGGTGGATCAAAGAGGGGTAGTGAAGAAATGGAAGAGAGACCGACAAGGGTCGACGAGGGACTGAGAAAGGGACGAAATACTGTCGAAGTCGACGCGCGTTCGGTGCTTCAGCCACCGAACGAGCGAAGCTGTGTTGTTCGAGCTTCAACAAATAGAATAAAATCGTATAAACTCAGAGAAAAAAAGGGGAGCCATAGATACTATATTGAATTAGAATGAATGATGATACTATACATCTACTGCACCGTGAACCTCTGAGCAACAGCGTCACCTCAGTGAAGTCTGCTATACCCAGTCTCTGACGCGGCGCGGCAGCCACAATTCCCGGCTTCGCCCGAAATTCTTATTTAAGGAGCGCGCAACGCGCTTTCTCTCTTGCTCCTTTACCCCCACCATCTCCTGCCACGTCGACGCCTTCGTCGTCGTCGTTGTCGTCGTCGTTATCGTTGTCGCTTCCTTCGCTGTTGTTGCTCGCTCTGTCATCATTGCTCACTCCGTCGTCGTCGTCCGCCACTCGTTGTTTGCTGCTTGTTTGTTATCTTGTTAAGGTAAATGTTTGTCTTTAGTCTCTTGTACCTTATGCTAATGCTAATGCTAATATCTTTTGTTAGTCTAGTAAGCTTTTATTTGTAGTTTGAGGTTACTTTTCGCTTTTTCAATAAGCTTAGATAAGCTTCTGTCTTACCTCTTTATAAATATACTAATGGTTTTTGATGAATTTTCGCTTTTGTTGCACTTTGGTAAGCATATACTTTGTCTGTGGCTATATTCTTATCCTAATGCCTTTCATCTTTTTCTAGATTTTTGTATGTCTGATAGCTTGGCTTTGTTGAATTTGTAGTCTTTAGGGGTTTATTGTAATATATTATCATTATTAGTATAGATTTGTATGTAATGCTTTCAAAATAAATGTGTATTGAATTTTTCTTTGATATATCTACTAAGCTATGGTGTGAAACTTAAATTGTTCAAGTATTTTTGTATTTATTCAAGTTGATAAAATATAGTATAGAAAGTTGACATGGCCTTGATAGTCATCCATCATATGAATAGTATACATATAGTCTATGGCATGACTAGCATGTATATGATACATATTGAGCATAGCTCCTATAGCTACCTTATACTATGATATCTATGCCTTGTAGTAAGGCAGCTATGATAGCTATGATAGCTCTCCATAGCTGTCCTATTTGACTCTATAGCTCTATATAGTTGACCCTCAAGCTATATAGAGCTATGAAGAAAAGGAGACAGCTATCAAGCTATTAGAGCTATGTAGCCTATAGAGTCATATATAGCTCTGGCAGATTTCTCAGATGTTCACTATCCTCTCCTTTGCGAGCATGGCGAGCCTAGCCTTCACAAGCTTCGCTTGTTCCTTCTTGGCCTTATCCTGATCTGAACGGTCCTTGTCAGCCCTGGCCTTCTCTGTTTTTGCTGCCTTGGCCCATGCTGCCTTGGCCTGTGCTGCGTTGGACTGTGCTGCGTTGGACTGTGCTGCCTTCACTGACTGTGGCTCTGCTTCTTCCTGCCAGATATTTGAAGTCTCTGGCTCAGCTGGCTCCTCCTCAGAGTCAGTCTCCTCCCGGTGTACAATGCGCTTGCGGCGTGGCAGGCTGCGGGATTCCGAGACCTCCAGGGCTAGGTCCTCGTCGTCGGACAATGCACCGTCCAAGGCAGATGGACTCGTCGGCACCTCCGGACCATCCGCACCATCGCTGTCCGTGTCGTAATCCTGTCGGGCTTTTCCCTTGGCCTTTGCACTGAGTTTGGGTGGCTTAGACCCTGGCACACGGGGGGTAATGCCTGGAAACATGTCATCGACGTCATCGGGCTGCTTGGCCTTTCCCTTCGTCTTCGCACTAGGCCGTGGCATGGCAACATGATCTGTAGAGATAGCCGCTGATCCCCTGGAATGGGATGGAGGCGGGGACTGAAGGGAGGGAGATACAGAGATTTGGGGCCGTCTCCTGGCATTGGTCTTCCGGATAAGAGGGCCTTGCATGGGTGTCGGAGGGTAAGCAATGCATTGGACAATCTCGTCCCCATCCATCTCCGGGAAATAGTTCCACTTGAATGGAATCAAGCCAGAGTCCAAGCGAGAGTGCCAATGAGTGTACACGTTGGACTAGGGAGTCTGGGAGTAGGAGGAGCAGGAGGAGTCGGGGATTGCCGAGGAGTCCGGAGTATGCCGAGGCTTAGTCAGCATTCCCTTAGATAGAGTCTGCCTCATGTAGAGTAGCCTTCATCTGCATTCCATCACCTTGGGCATAGCGGGAGCCCTAGGCCTCTCCATCATGGTGACGAGAGTGTGATTCGACCCACTTCAGCTTTGGGTTGGATCATTTCTGTCATTTCTGGCTTTTTTCTGGCTTTTTCGCGTCATTCTCGTCGTCTGCCTCACGCGCCTCGTGTTCCGTTTTCGCGCCTCGTGTTGCACACGTTTCTCGTCTTTTCAAGTGCCCCAAGTCTATCCCCGTCTATCTCGTGTTTCCTGTGCTCTCGTATCCTCGTCAAGGATCCCCGGTGCTCGTAGTTCGACACTCGCACACGCGTTCAACGCTCGCCCACACACGATTACCCGATATGGGCAAGAAACGCTCAGCCGCGCGCCGAGCAGCAGCAACAGCAGCAGCCTCAGTTGCTCCAACGAGCCCCGCAGTTCCACTCGACGCATACACTGCCCCCGTCGACACAGCAGCCGCATCAGCCGTGAGGGAGTCCCCCACGAACACGCAGCAAACGCGCGTTAGCCACGAGGCAGACGCGACTCGCGCGCCTCGTGCAGCATCCCCCGCGCACATTCGCACCGACACCACGCTCGTTCGCGAGCCAGCAACCCCCGACGCACGCGCCGACACGTCCGTCGCCATCGCAACACCGCAAGCACACGCAGACGACCCGATCGAGCCCCGCGATGCACCACCGGTGTCGACCATACCCACCAACACCTCATGCGACAACCCTCGACAACCGCACGTCAAACGCGGCGTAACCGTACGCCCCGCGCTATCCGCCCTCGCCGCCGCAGCAGCCGTGGATTTCGCGACTGCTGTCGCGCGTATCGGCCCCCCGGACTTGTACATCGTGAGCCCCGTGCGCGATCTCGACCGACTCAACGCCAACGACCCCGAATCCGAATCGCTCGCACCACGTACGAGCCCGGCTACATCGATCGAGGAAATCGATGCCGACCTGCTCACCAACATCATCGAAGACGCGCAACGGGCGATCCGAATCGAGGCGCGACGCGAGGTTCGAGCGAAGGCCCTGGAGGAGGGCCGAAAGAGAGGCTGGAAGGAGGGATTCGAGGAAGGGAGGCGAGAAGCGAGGAGAGAAGCTAGGATCGAGGCGAAGATCGAGCAGCATCAGCGGGAGCAGGCCTGGAAGGATGGGTACGAGCAGGGACGGTGGGATGGCTACCGCGAGGGGATCGACATCGCACGTACCGAGGTGAGTACGTCCCCGCGCGTCGATACAAGCGTCCAGACGGACGATGCCCCGCGTACACCCTCCCCGACCGACACACCCACTACGGCCTCGCATGTCGACGCGAGCGTGCAATCCGACGCCCCGCCGCTCGCATATCCCTCGCATGCTGGCCTACCACCACCCATTCCCATCGACACGACCCCCACGACTCCACACGTCAACGCCGAGATCCAGACCGACGACGAGGCCCCGTGTACAACCTCCACGCCCACCATCGCATGCACCACGACCCCGTGCATCGACCCAGTGGCTACGCACGTCACGACAGCCGCCCAGACTGACGACCTCGCGTCCACGCGCACGATGAAGTACATCGATAGCAGCGTTCAAGCCAAGCCACCAGCCCCGCCATCTGCGCCCGACGACACGCATTCCCCGCAGCCACGCGTCCAAGCCAGCGCGCAAACCGACGCGCCGCGCGCCTCTACACCCGCTCGCGCGCGAACCGTGCATGAGATCGATCACGATCTCTTGTGCGAGATCATCGCGACCGCGAGTGCGAGGGGCGAGGCCGCAGGATTGAAGCAAGGGAAGCACACGGGCTTCCAGGATGGGATGGAGGCAGGGTGGAAGTCAGGGACGAGAGAAGGACGAGAGGAAGGTTACAGGGATGGAAAGAAGGACGGCATAAATGAAGGATACGAGCGTCGTCAACTCGAGGTGAGCCGTATTCCGCACGCGGTCGCCATTGTCCAAACGGACGACATCCCACTGCCCACGGATTCCACCTCACGAACGGACCCAGCACGCACCGATCCCGATACCCCCGCTGTGCATCTCACTCAACACGCTGTCGATATCCCTCCAGTCATGACTACAACAATATCTAATGATTCTTCAATGCACAATAACGACCTTTCATTGTCCCATAATGACCCTGACACTTCCTTCACCACTGCACATACACATTTACCTTCTTTTTCATGGGCCGACGAAGCTTCTTCACTTCCCATCACCTGTACAGCTCCGTTAATTTCTCCCCCACCCCGTGATTTTTCTGTTCTTCGTTCTAGCTCCGCACGGCCGTTCGATTCTCTCAAACGACGAGCGCGGCGATCTCAACCATGGCCTGCTCGTCTTTCACACCCATCCCGACCATTTATTCCCATTTTGGAGCCTGTCATTACACGACGCCATCCAGCTGGCCTTCGCGCAGGTCGTCCAGCCGTCGTTGTCTCGTTGTCTTCGCCGACTCCACATTCGAACAAGTTGGACACCCCGCCTTTGGACTGGCAGGGTGATCCTCGACTTCAGGAGTTGAGTCGAGTTCTTCGAGGGTTGGGTTGGGTTCGTGGTTGAGGTTTCTAGGTTGGTCATCGGCGACGCAGACGTCGCTTTTTTCAAGGGGGGCACCTGGACTAGGGAGTCTGGGAGTAGGAGGAGCAGGAGGAGTCGGGGATTGCCGAGGAGTCCGGAGTATGCCGAGGCTTAGTCAGCATTCCCTTAGATAGAGTCTGCCTCATGTAGAGTAGCCTTCATCTGCATTCCATCACCTTGGGCATAGCGGGAGCCCTAGGCCTCTCCAACGTCCCTGATGCAGTATTGATTCCACTTGGAAGGGTGAATCCAGGAGTCGTAGTCCGGCGGGAGGCATTCCTGCGGGAAGTAGTCACTGTCCTCAGTGAAGACCATCCCCCAGGGCACTCGGCCCTTCACTTCGCTGATCGCCACATCTGACATGATTATGTATATTAGAGCTCATCCTGCGGCATAATCAAATGCACGTACGATAGTGTGCAGTCATCCATCTGTTAATCAGGGCCTTCCGTTCTGCTGGCTTCAACTCCTCGAATATGGCCATGGAGGGAAGGGCCGGCCAGCCTTCGTCATCGTAGTCGATCTCTGGAATGTCCGGATCAGCCTTCAGAGTCTCTACTTCTTCACAAAGCTCAGGACCTGCAACGCAGTATGAACATATGGTTTTCAAAAGAGATCGAAGGACTTACCAAAAGCATTCATCCCCCACTCCTTCCATTTTTCGAAGATCCCCATGTCCGCCCAGCGTGGGGTGGACTCGGTGAAACCCTTGATCCCGGATAGTTCTTGGGTATAGTCCTGGCTACTCTTCATCAGGTCAATGCATATATCAAACATGAACAGGACTTACATAGCATGTGCAAGACGCCCGTCATGACCTACAAAGCTGGCAAAGATCAGCATGTGCATGCCGCATTGCATATACATCTCTTTGGCAAAGCCGCGGGTATAGGCGACGGCATACTTCGATGCATTCCTGTCATTGATCAGGTATTGGGGTCGATTAAAATGTTGAATACACGTACTTTTGTTGGACTTCCGGCGGTGCACCCGTACTAGTCCATTCTTTGGCCGTCGCCTTGTACCTGGCCTTCTCTGCCACACTGGTATTCTCCAGCCAAGCCGTGAGGGTATCCTGCCGCAATCCCACCCATCTAGTCGTCCCGACCTTGAACCCGTTGAACCTCTCGAAGAATGCATAGAATGCCTCCTTACGCTCGTGCACTGCGATGTTCCTCCAATCTGCCCTCTTCACATACTTCTTGATCAGGGCACTAGGCTTCTTCCTCCCGTTGTTCCCGAACCATATCCAAATGTGCTGCAGTGAAAGTGAGACTCGCAACTTGGAAAGGAAAGAGCCACACACATCATGGACCAATCTCTTCCACTTGTCCCATGGATCAAACTCCTGGACAAACTCATCCCTCAGCGTTTGAACGCAGTCCACCACGATCGCGGCTCGCTGCTTGGAGCCGGAGGCACGGTAGTCAGCTACCACTGCGGGCAAGGACCCATGTATCACGTGATTACATAATGATATCTCGTGTATTTCCTGGACAAATATATAGAGAGGAAGACAACGACTACATGAGGAAACCAGTATGACTTGGATACAGATTGAGAACATCGAGCGACATCCACTCTCCTGCTGCTCTCATTCTACTTGAGAACCATAATGATATTTTCACGAGTCACACTACTTCATGCGAAGAGCATGCGGAGAGGGAACTGCGGGAGCACACATGTTAGAAATTGTCGTGCGTTGAATAATGGCCACGTACGTCGCAGCGAGAAGGTGACCACAGTGGTTCATCGACAGCCAACAACGTCTATCTCTGATTCCTCGGAAAGAGAGATCTCGGTCGAATAAGCAAGGACAAAAATCCACCACTTCCATCATACTGTAAATTTGAATCAGCTGGATCTCAGAACGTAGCCACAGGTGTCACTCAGATGAACGTTCGAACTTTGAATCGAAATGGAAAAAGAATGAGGTCAGTGATCACATTCTGAGTGGGCCATACTGAGACCATGCAAAAAACCACGCACATCCAAACACAAAAGACGACACAAGGCCCACGTGGATCACGCGAGTGATAACATTTGACTCGATACTTGACGTCGCGACGTCGCGACATGTGATGTTCCGATGTGTCGAGTCTGGATGTCAAGCGCATGGACATCGGTACAGTCGGTGATCGGTGAAATCAGTGACTGGCACGCATGGCCGCATCCGCCTGCCTCGCACATCAACGAAAATATACCCAAGGTAAGTACGGTGGCTCCAGAAGGAAGCGCGTTGGTGTTGACGTTGAGAAGCGCGCCCCGCGGGCCCGCGGATGGTGCGAATGAAAGATCTGTCGTGCGTGGCTTTGACGGGGAACATGGGCGCGGGGAACACGAGCGTGACGACAGCACGCCCACGACGTGGCCGTCCTGTCGCAACATCGTCGAGGCCGAGAGTGAACGACGAAGACGACTCACCGATCCTTCGACAACAAAACCATCGACTGCCTAATTCCCAGCGCCGAGGAGGCAGAGCGAAAGACGCCCCATGAGCGCCTTGCGAGCGGCGCGCACTCCGCATGGAAAGACCTTCACGGAAACAGCGCTAACCCGAGTCGAGGGGTGGAAGAGAGGGAAAAGGGACGATATAGCTCTGGCTCGAATGCGTTGCAGCCCGGGTATGCGAGGCGTCAGATTCTGGATGTACGACGCGCGTTGAAGAACGGCGGCTTGGATCGTCCTTGTGTACTGTGCTGTGGGAGGATGCCGTAGAGGTGTTGTTGCGGAAGAGGGAGGTAATGAAAGCGGTTGGGACTCGCATGTCGACCTGGGCTCGTGGATTGCGACCGTAGAATGGTTGATATCGGTACATGAGGGCTTAGTTATTGTGCAGCAACCTTTCTAGATGTGGTGGGTGGACGAGACATATGTGAATTTAGATTTGGGGTGATCACTTACGTTCCTCTCGTGCGGTGGCACGAATCAGTAATTATTATGGGCCTTTAAAAGTTGAATTTCTTCGGAATGTATTGAGTCTTTCCCGGGTTGTGCGTCAGAAAAGTGTGCGTACGAGAACGATGAAAATGGAGCGAGGTCACCGTTAATTTCCCGTTCTAGGCTGCGTCGCGCGCTCGAATTGGGCACTGCTCGCACGGCCGCACTCATTGTGCTACTACTGTTACTTGTGAACATGTCTATACAGTCTTATATACACGATGTCCTTCTTCCAAAGTTTGTGGTCAGTATCCTTGCTGTCACTGTTCGCCAGTACTGATGGACCACGAACCTTGTAGCAGCGATTCGAGGACCCGACGCTCAAGCGTGCAATTCGCGATGGCGCCTCCGGACAAGCTCTGTGCGCTGTAGAAGGCTCTCATCCTTCTGGCGCACCTGTCGTCGTTGTAATCGTCAGTAACGACGGTCAGACGGGCAATGGAAGCGTTCGGGTGTACCTCCCTCGCTATGGAGGAGGATCCTCGAACGGCAATGGCGTCTTCATCGCGGCTTGGACGGCGTCGTATCTCGTGGATCCGGGTCCCGTGCATGCTCGTTTTCCAGCCGCCGTACAGGCGTTGCTCGTTGCGACATTGAAGGATTGGGTGCGAGGCGTGGTGTTTCCGTTGTATCGCCAGGTTGGTCTGTCCATGCCGTTGTCGTAATCAATATATTGAAAGGAGACCGCACACCAGACCTGCGATTATCGACGTTTTCTCTCCGCAGCATCTGCGCCCACCGCTGGAGCTCGGTTGTGGGAGTCCGGCGTGGGGGTCGCCCTTGTCATGCACCGTGGGCTGTCCTCGCCGAACAACCTCATTTTTATGCGGGTGTCTGTGGCTGCTCGCGTCCCCTTCCTGCGTGATGTCGCGCACTATCGTGACAACAATATCCTGGCTTGCATCAATTGGAGAATGGGGATCACGCCGACTATGGAACAGTTTCTGCAAATGTGGGCCGATCGTGTTGGAACGACGTTGGCAGGCTGGGATTAGCTGAGAGCAAGCTGTAGTATCCTGAACAGAGCGCCAGGTGCAATTATCACGTTGAAAATATAGCGGAGGCGCGTACTATCATGGATTTGTGATTGTGTATTGAGGTATGCCCCCAACATGTCAAGCAGACACATGTGTGCGTTGGGGGGCAATATTACTTTCATGCTCACAGGTACCTCTCAGCGCGCACAAGCTGTGCGCTCGTCGTCGAGGCTAAGCAGATGGTGTGTATATTCGTATATTTGGAAATATCTGAGACAACTCTGTGACAGAGAGGGTCAGTGGACCTGTAGTAATCTTCGAAGAAGATACGCACAGTCTTCTACGTGTGTTTGGTCCAGCTCGTCCGTCTTCATCACCGATGCGTAGCGATTCTCCGCCGGCTCACCTACTGTGCGATGGGTCATCGTTTAGCGGAGGGTGCGAACTGTCTGTAGGACAGTGGGCTTTCGTGGGCTTTGAAAGTCAGCCGTCATGCAAAGGGCAGTCGGGAAATATGGCACTGACTGCAGTGGTGATAACAGAATGGTGATGCGGTGATGGCGGTCGATATGCAGTCAACGTAGGACATGCCGTCTGCATCGAGCAGTGGGGGTGTATCGGTCGCAACCCTGAACAGGTCGCTTGTCGTATATCGCGATGTGGAGGTTGGACACACGGATTGCAGTGCTGCCGACGCGAACGATAGTGGCAAGCAAGATGGATGCCGGTGACCTTTTTTTTTTCCCACGCACGCCGCTCCCGCGATTGCAACTGAGTCTTGCATTCCGTGCAGAAGTGATGATATTTACAGGTATGTAACGTACCTGCATTGTCGTGGAAAGCATCATTGTTGTCGGAAAGAGGTTTGTATGTACAGGGCGCGGAAGGTATTGGCTAGTACAAAGTAAGGTACAGCTAACCGAACGAGAGCGCTCCTTGTCATATACGCCGGCGGTCTAGGAATTATACAACGTTCGATCTTGCCGACGAGGTACTCATTATGACGAGTCGAGTTGTGGGGACCTACGGACATTAAGATGTCGATGAGGGAAAAGACGATGAGGAAGGAATTATCATTGACGTATCCACACGATGCTGTCACCGGAGACGATAGCTTCTGGGAGACTTGTTTGCGTACTGAAGTTACTATCAAGTATGCGAAGGCAAGTACGTATGAAATAATCCTACTTCTGAACCGACACGATGAAGAATCAATCATTATAATATTTACAAACCCTTCAACTTCGGCGGCAATCCCTTTACAAACCACTCCACGAAGACGATGGAAAGCAGGCCGGCAAGTAAGGCAAATACAATATTAGATAAGTCTTTGTCCACATCTCCGCTCCTGTATTGGCGGATGACTGGTCGAGGGCACTCCAGGAGCCGTCCAGATTCTCGAAGCGCGTGGAGCTCGTGTTCCAGCCGTTGCATCCTGAGTTCAGACGCTCTGCGGCGATTCTGAACACGCTCAAGGGCCGTGTCGACTTCTGCAAGTCTACCTTCGAGTTTGTCCGCTGCGATTTGGAAGGCCGGGGGGATGAAAGGACTCTCCAACTGCGCAAGTTGAGTACGGAGGACGCCGATTCTTGCGGCAAGGTCATCTTGTGCCGTCGAGATTGAGTGCGTGTCTTTCTCGACAGCTTCGACACGCTCAAACAGCTGCGCGAGAATGTCATTGATCTGCTTGTGGCCTAACGACAGAACGTTAATTATTTTCTTAGAGGAGCACCGTGTAATACATACCATCCGTGAGCCTCTGTGTCGCTTCAATAATGCCCTTGGCAGACCCGATAGCAGGAGGCGTCTGGTCTGCATGACGAGGGGACGTCCGCAGTGGGGCAAGCGTGGCAGCATGAGGACGTCTGAGCGAAAACGAAGCGGCTAGCTGCTCAGGCGCATGAGGGGAGGAGTCCTAAAGTCATATATTCAGTCACGGAACATAGCAGGGGCCGAAAGCGTACGTCTGCTTCCTGGAACCCGCCAGGAACGATTCTATCCCTAGATTCCTGTAAAAGAGAGGCGATCAAAGGTGTGATACAAGGAACACGGATACAGACAACATACAGTGAGCTCATCTGATAGGGTAACGGGAATGCTGTCTTGAACGGCATTCACCTGACGGTCGAAGAAATCAGCATTCGCCTATTGGGAGTGAAGACGTGGATTACCAGAGGCGTCCCTGGGAGCACGCGAGGAGTGGGGCTTAGAGGCGACGAAGTTGATTCTGGTGTGGTAGGTTCCGTTGACTCTGTGTTGGTAGGCTCCGTTGACTCTGGGTCGGTACACTCGATTGCTTCTGGCGTGGTAGGTGGCTATGATGATGGGAATCCTCAGTCGACTATAAACCTGTAGATTGGAAGGAGGACTTCACCTTCACCTTCACTGTGGAGGCAGTGGAGGCAGTCTCAAAGGACGGATCGCTATCGGCTGACGACGTGGAATCCGGCATATCTATACTTGAGTAGAAACGGGCGGAGAGAAATCCTGGGTCCGAAGATCTAAAGCAGACGAGGTATTAGTACCTTGTTGGCGCCTAACGTAGAATATGTAGTCCAGACAGACAGACCGGCACGAGGTTACCAAATTGCGGGAACAATTCCTCCACGAAGAACGAACACTCCCAATCGATGAGCATTACAAATAGAAACAGGGATGAGAGGGCCGTAGATATGGTGGAGATGCCGCGACGGTCTAACGTGTCGCTATTAGTGAAGACTCAACACATGCTGCAGAGAAATTGCGCACCTGCCGCGTCTGCCAACATACTGGCGCAGAAGGAAGTTGATAACGACGCGTATGCAGCCTCGAGTTGATCGAGCGGGAAGACTGGAAGAAGAATATCAAGATAGCATGCAGCGCGGAACGTATGTGGCGGTTGTCCAGAGCAAGTCCGGAGAGATGAGGCCCGAGACGCGGAGGGTCCAGCTGTGCCGTAATTACCAAATTTGAGTAGGTTGGCTCAGGCTGACTCGCGGCCCTTCGAGAGATTGGCAAGTCATTATTCCTCTTCTACAGTCCGCCTGCTGCAGACCATACGGCTTGTTTCACTCATCTACGTATTACTACGCATCTAACATGGCCGACGATATTCCTGTCATTGATCTGGCTAGCAGCAACTCTACGCCTGACGTGGGTGAGGTATGGCTACAGATGTAAACTAGGTTAACTGTCTGCTGATGAGCAAAAAAAGCCCATCCTTCGGCAGCGGTTTTTGCAGAGACGCTACAGTTTTGATGAAAATGGACGCCTGATCTCTAGATCCAAGTCCTCAGGGTAAACCTCCATCTGATCATGATTGTTTTGATACGAACCTCATGCCTACCGTGCTCTAGCGTGTCAGCCATGCGTGGTGAACGTCGGAATGCAGAAGCTGGGGATGCAGTATCAAGGTATGGGCTCCTCGCTTTCCGGAAATTAATCTCGCGAAGAAGTGACATGTTTGCTGAAAGGGCGGTGCGCTTCCCTGAGTCTCACGACGACTCAGATGACCCGGCGTCAAGCTCTGGAGGTGATTGGGTGGTCAACTCGATCACCTCCCTCCTTTACCAATGGTCAAGCTCGTCGTCCGTACCATTCGTGGCTCAAGCGCTCACTCAAATTTCGGATGAGTCGGACATCTTCGACGAACTTCTTCGAGGACATCTGCAAAGCCTCAGAATCGATTCGTCCAAGTGCACAATAATCGCTCCAGTTGTGAGAGCCATTTTGGCCAACTCCCGGTACGGTTTACCCGGGCTTCATTCCAAGTGTTGCAGAGTAAATCATTAGCTCAAGGTCTGCCCACCCTCGTGCCTCTCGTTCCCCATCACCTGGCGCTCACACACGAGCGTCGTCAGCTCCACCTGCCGTCGATCCGGCTGTTTCCGTTTTAAAACCTATTCGCCGCCCATTTCACTCACAGTCGGGCAGCGGTAGCACCATCTGGTATTTTACTAGATCAGCGGTTAGCATCGCCGCTCCACCACGTGTGGATTGTGATACGGGCTATCTATTCCTTCACTTGAACACAGCGACCGGAGTCGTGCAGTGCTGGATGTATACGAAGGACAGGATATGGAAAACGGCGATTAAAGGAACCCAACATCCATACATTGCTGACAGGGTGCTCAGTTTCCGCAGCAATAAAGAGCCCAGCTGGGTTACGTGGGCGTCAGGTCAGACAACTCAGTCGCGGAAAGAGAAGGGAGCAAGGGCGGCTTCTCAGCCGGTATAGATCCAGCATCCAACGAGGTCGCGGCATGTAAGTAGATATCTCGATAAATAGAATGCCATCCGATCTCGGCGCATGTCCTTTAGGCGACTCGCCATGTCCGCATGTACTTATTGTCTAGCATTCGAGGCGATGTGGGATGTATCGTTCACTTTCACCCCATCTTTTCGACAACTCATTCCATTTGGTGCTGCCATGGTTAGCCTTCGTAAACGACCGTCTGCCAATCACTACGTGCGTACTCATACTGGTTTGGTTGGTTGTCCATTGACCTCTTAACTGCCGCAGACACTCAAGCGACAATCAATTACTGGCTACTTGTGGGCTCTCCAGCCCCGCGCTCGACGGCTTCAAAGATATGACGCGCTTCATTATAACCACCAGCCACTGAGACAGCCATATCCTGACCTGGAGAGCGCATTCGGAAGCCCGCCGGGAATCACCGCCTACTTCGTCCACGACTGTAACATTTCCATTGATGGTGAAACTTTTCTGGTCTCTGGATGGTATGATGAACGGGCGCCCGTCAATGAAGCGATATGCAGATCGTTTTCCCACTTTATCTGGAGGGGCGAGGTATCTGTCTTGATGACCGGAACCGTGAAGCATTTTCGTAAGCGCCCAAGGAGCGTTCGAAACGTCGACAAGGTCGCTATAGAGTAAGTTCTAACATTCCGCCCTTTGCTGATCATCGTAACTCATTATATATTAATTGGTTCAGATTCGTTAGTCGATATCTGACTTGCCTTGACACCAAGACCGACATGCCATCTGCCATTCGTGTCGGACTCCGGAGAGGTGCGTGTTGTACCCAGACCTCTCTTTCTCGCTTCGGCTTATCTATTCTTTCATATTCAGTTGAACGCTAGTTGCCGGGTTGGATCGCCTGGAGAATCTGGTGCTGCGCGACGGAAGTAGGGCGACAGAGGGGCAAGGTAACCCAGGAGGTGGAAGGCTGATAATGACTCTATACTTTACCGATCTGAATCGCGCATGTTTTTCTTAATTATAAGAACCGGCTTCTTTCCAACTTCACCCATCCAACGGCGCGTTTTCATACCGGCGAGCTTCCAAAACACTGGACCCACATGTACCCACATCCATCCAGTCATGTGACGCCCACTTCCTCTGTTCAACAGTGAGAAAAATACGCTTTTCGCTTCGTTGACTTGATGCTGAGCCTGCACCCCAAACTTTTCTCCGCGCCTTTATACCTCTTAGACTGGGTAACGTATAAGGAGCCTGATCGGGCCTGTCAATCCTCAAGCTCCAGTGCTCAGCGACGTGTTATTTCCTCCATGCGGCTCTTCTCCCCATTGTGGCTCAGCACGTCCTGCGCATGATCGGTGCATGTGTACTTTTTGCTGGTTTGCTGAGGTCTCGCTCAACATGGACGAAAGCTACACTGTGCACAGTCCAAGTAAGTACCTCAGAAGGTGAAGATTATCTCATAAAGCATGTGATCGGCAGCCTGCAAGGTATATAAGACAGATGTCACCGATTTGTTTGAAGATTTGAGGATTTGAATCACTGCATTCGACCTACCTCCGTCTGCATCTTCACTGGTATACCTTGATGAGTCGCGATAGGACTACCCCTACATCTTCCAGACACTCGTCTAGACCGCAAACGCCTTTGCGTGGCCTACCTACACGGTTTAGTCCTACTTCCTCCAGCTCGAGTCGCTCGTACAGCCATGGTGGTTCCTCGTCTAAGTTTCGCAATCTTTTCCCTCGATCTGGTACGATTTCATTTCTTGCGCTTGTTTCGCGGATCTAACAACCCTGTTTAGACAGTCCGGGGGGGAACTCATACGATGCAGATGCATCGCGGCGAGCGACGTCTACAACACCATCTCAAGGTCCATCAACTCCTCGTTAGTCCGCGACATACTTTTCTATGATCTGATCTGATTAGAACTTCAGGGCCATATGGCAATCGTCCACCTCGTGAGAACCGCATCCATATATTATATCAATCTGCTGACACTGAAGTTACTTCATATGCAGGCCCATGGGTCGCTGATGTCAATGAAGATGGTATGTTGATCCTGCCCTTTTGACTCAGAAATGTGCTTCATTCGGTTTTAGAAGATAGCGATGAAGACAGCCCTGCAGCCGGAGGCAGCGCTGCAGCTGGAGGCAGCGCTGCAGCTGGAGACAGCGCTGCAGGAACAAAGCGCAGACGGGAAGATAGCGACGATGAGAGGAAGGCTCCACCCACAAGATCAACCTCCGCTATGAAGGGCAAACAGCGGCTGGATCCACCCTGGGAAGCGGAGCACTCCACAGAGCACGGATGGTTCTTCCGCTCTAAGGATGGTCGACTTATCGTTGGCGAGAAACAGATGCGAGAGATCACACAATCTAGCAAGGTCCTCCGCACACATGCTCGTGATTATGAGGTACGTGAGCCAGCTGCTCGTTCGATATAACTATCTTACCTTCCCAGACTCCTGATTTGAATATGGCCGATCCCGACGCAGCCGGGCCGTCACAGCAGGGCAGGGGTGATACTGGCTCTCAGCAGCCAGCCGATCCTATGGATTTTGAACCCGCTTTCCCCGCAGCCGCATCATCTGCCGCTTCTGATTCTGACCGGTACTCAGATGCACCGGATCGCATACCCCAGGAGCCACCCGTCGATATGTCGGACGATGATACGTACTCTGAAAATGACCAGAAGGGATCTGACGGCGATCATGAAGGTGATGGAAATGACGATGACGTTCGCACCATGCTGAAAACTCTCGTCGCCACCAACGAGAAGCTCTCCAGAAATGTTCTTTCGCTTGCCGAGAAGCTGGAGAAATCCAGACTAGACTCTGGATCAGATGCGCAACCTTCTCGTTCGGCAAAGCCGAAGACACGCAAACGCAGACACGGTAGTCCCAAACGTCGTACAGAAGAAGAGTTGCAGATTGGGGTGAGCGATGGCAGCCCATGTCTTCTGTGATGGAATACTCATCCTCGGGCTTCAGGAACTCGTCAGGCAACACATGGGCCGTCTACTTGAGGGACGGCCCCAATTGGTGCCCATGGTGGATGAAGAAGATATCCAGGACTTCAATGAGCTATGGGAAGCCACAGATGGCGCCGCGGACGCATGCAACGTCGAGGACTTCCGCTTCGATATTCGTGGCACGCCGCGAAGCCCTTGGAATGTCTCCGCCGGTCGCGTCTTCACCCGAGACCTTATCATATACGAAGGTTACGACGATACGCCCGAGATTCGTAAGGCCATCGAGGCTGCATTCACCACCAGGTTGAGAGGTTTGAGACGTGATTACAACAAATTGGACCATTCAGCTGCCACGCGACGAAGTAATAGGTCAAAACACAATCGGACAGAGCGAAAGCGTCGGGTTGGTGTATCTTACTTTTGTGAAGAATCCGGGATTGATCTGACGCTTCTTCGCAAGCTTTTCCAGCGTCGTCGTGCCGCAGCCAAGAAATGTGAATGGCTGATTCCGCTTCTTCCGATCTTGGAACGGCTCGGCCCTGCTGTCATGTCCAGCGATGAATCTGGACGCGACGCTGAAGGACGTGTCTACTACCTCAAGAGACCTATTTGGCGGAACCCTCACTTGCGGGCGTGGCTTTCTTATTTCGATGTGATGTATAACTACTATCGACAGACCCGCGACGACGACGACGCAATAGACGAAGATAATCGCGGCGCGTTTCCCCACCGGAGACAAGTTTCGAAGAAAATAGCCTCGAGTCGAGCTCCTGTCGAGCTCCCCATATGCGTTTACGACCCAGCCTGGCTTGCTACAAAATCGCAAGATTGGATACGCGAGCGCCTTCGCCCTACAAAGGGACCAAGGTACGACTTCGTACACGATCCAAACCTGATCTCGTACGTCTTTGCTTTCCGTTTGTCTTAGGTCGGTACTGATCTGAATTAACAGCTTTATTAATACAACCGTCCTGGGAGTTGCGTAAAACCCTCAGAACTGACTTCACAAAAATACGCCTGTCCTTATGTGAGTCTCGATCTCATGGCTTCGAGGCAGTATAGCTGATGCGAGTACATCAAAGTTTCCCAGATCTCGTCTGAAAAGCACGCCGGCACCGCGTGTACCCACGTTTCGATTGTAGTTGTAGCTGTCTAGAATCGTGCTTGTACATACAGACAACTTTTCTTGTTACCCTTGAATCATCCAGCCTTTTTTCTGCCATGTCAATCCCTAGATACTCTGTGCAGCAGACTGTCCTTGGCCATGCCGACTCAATCAACGCCATAGAATTTTCTCACGATGGTCGGTTCTGCGCGTCAGGTGGTGACGATGGTCTTCTTCTGGTCTTTTCGTGCAAGGCCTACAAAGAAGTGCGCCGTTTCCGTGCTACTGCTGCCATCACTGCAGTCGCCTGGAATGCGCGGTTCCCATACACCATCGTTGCTGGCGATCGCGCTGGGGACGTTCATATCATTCGCTTTCGCAAGGAGGAAGACAGGAGTGGCAAAGTAAGCACTATGGCCCCCAATGGCGCCCTGCGCGTGCTAATAATTCACTTCAGAGCGATTATGTGTGGAAGAATACAGTCTCAGGATCAGTCCACTGCCTGGTCCTTAGCGACGTTCGGCTGGCCATAGCGCATGGAAACACGGTAGCGCTGGTTAAGCAAGGAACCCCTTGTAGGTTAATTTCGATATGCAAGCTTGTGTGAAGACTGCTAAGATCACTCTTCAGCTCAATGGGACCAGATCCAAGTGCTTCCGGAGCCTGCAAAGTTCCCGGAGCTAGACGTTCCCCTTCCAAAGCCTATGGCACGATCGCTACATTTTTCCCCGGAGGGCAATATACTCGTCGTAACCTACTTTGATCATGGCATAGTGTGAGTCGATATTGTTTCGACCTACGTATACCCCAAAACTGAGCACTCAGCAGCGGTTGGAATCTTGACAAGTTCGAATCGCAGTTCCACATTCGTCCACGCACCTGCAAGATGTACGTCATGCTCTATTTATCTTTAGCCTTTCCTTTCCGTTCAATTGATGAGCACTCAGAGGCGCCTCGTCTCTCCACGCTAGCGGTGAATCAATCGCTGTCACGAATCTATATGATGGGATTGACTGGTATTCTGTAAAACCCATGAATTCTTCTGGAAGCCAGCTGAAGTATACGACGATGGTCTCCATCAAGGAGAACATCATCATCCCCGTCCTTCACATCCATGGTGGAGCTGCCGTAGTATGTGGAAGTACTGGTGGCAATGCGCGGATCATTACTACGAGCACCGGAGAGACGCACCAAGCCTTGGACCATGGCTGTATGTTCTCCATCTCCAGATTCACACGTTCATTGATCTAACTGAGTTGCAGCCCCGGACAAAGTGCAAGCAGTGGTGCGACCTGTTTTCCGTCATTTTTGACTGAGACTGATTGCAAGCCAGGCTTCTGCGCGGGTCGGCAACCACACCCACATAGTCACAGGCATTTCTGAGAAAGGATCGAAGAGCGTCCTTAAAGTATGGCGCTCTATGGATGATGATGAACTTGCCGAATCCTTGTTAGATTATACCCGCAGAGTACGCGTCATCACCAATATGGGCTGTCGTGCCATTATTCATGGCGCTTTTGAGATTTCTAAACAGGTTGTGACCGCCGTCCTTGCAGCTATCGTCGCGGTCGGATTCCTGTTTATCTCGTATCACCAAGAACCGATTGGCTTGACGAACATGATCAGCCGCGCTGTCGATTTTTTTCGTGCGGACAATCCAGCCCATCATGGGCATGTCGATGCAAGTCGCTGGCCATGGCAACGACAGTCCATGCGGACCGATGAAGTAATCGAAGTGCGAACTGTATTTCAACATGAAGTGAGCTGTCTTCCATCATCCAGCCTTTCTATCTCCCCCAACCTTGGTTCACGCAGACGGTGGTTACGATGGTCACTACCACAGTTTCTCCTCCTCCTGTTACGTTGTGGGACATTGCGGAGGTCACATCATGGACCACGCACACGGAAACAGTTCTCGCTCAACCAGCAGTACGTCAAGCCGATTCACTGCGTCGCCCAAGTGATGAGATCATTGATATAGTCCCTATCCTCGTCCGTCCCAATGCTTGAGTATCAATCCATCAGTGTCGTATGATTCTTCTCACTTGTGGACCATTCATATTTACTCATTCACGAGCAGCGCGGCGGCACATATGACTTTCTGGCTGGCGCTTCGGATGGAAGGCATCCTCTCCTGAACGACGAGGGAGCAGGAAAGCATACTGAAGTGGAGCGAGTCTCTCAATCCACTACAGAACTTTCGACCCATCCGTCTCAGATAAGTCCCTCGCCCAAAGAGCCAGTAGTGAGTGACATGGTTGTTCTCTTTTCTTGCGACTGACTAAAATGAACAGGTGACACAAATCGTTCATATTACTGTAACCACGACGGCCACTGAATTGCACCGTATGTTGGTAAACAAGGAGAATTCTGGCGGAGAGGAGAAGGTGAGCATGGCCCGTCGGGCGGAATAGGTCGACGGTTTATATGTACTGAATAGCCATCATCGAGACCCCCTTACCGTTATCGCCGCCCTCGCAAGCAACCGAACAGTCTGTGACTAAGGCTAGCCCCAAAGAACAGTAATAGGTTTCTGTCTTTGCGTGTGTTATGGTAGATTGTACGATGACGATGTCATGGGTTAGTCTGGAACTGATAGGCTATACATGTATTGTTGATCTGTGTGGGTCCATGTTCTCGCGAAGCAATGGATAGATACGTTAAGAACTCAGCTACTTGTTTAGGCGCAGGGCATCATCCTTCATTGCAAGCTGAACTGTTTGATTGGAACAGGCTGAAGAGCATCGAGATGGTTCAGACGTTACGTCGAGGTCGCTCAATGGCAGATTCCGGATAGATCCCAACTTAGGATTTCCCCAAGTCCTCGCTTTCGGTACACGACTCCCTTCCTTCCTTCCCGTCGCGAGATGGCGGCTCATCTGATCATCATACTCGCGCTCAGTCTCCCCTGGCGTGAAAGCCCTTGTGCCCATAATGATCGTGCCACGCCGTTCCTCCATGTTCAGCCCGACAGCTCGACTCGCGTCAGTTGGGGTCGCCTTCACTTTCGACGTGTCGTTCTCCTCCGATCTGAATCTGAATCCTCAGCCGCGACTTCTACACGAGTCAAGCTTGGCCTCGGCAAGACACACGAACCTGTCGTACGCGACAATGTGATGCCCTTAATCTACTTCCGGAGATGTTCGTGAGTAGTTGCGCATTGAAGTGGGGAATGGCTAACGACTTCCTAGCCGTGCGCCAGCTAGATGGACCACCCATCATTTCAAGCCGCAACAGCCGCTTTACATGAGGATTTATGTAGGCATCGATTTTCTTGCAGTCACCAGACGTCGCAGGATTCGGACTACCTTCCACCGCATGTTTGTTGCTCTTAAAAGTCTTACTCCTCGATGCCCTTGCCGCAAGTCCATCGCCCCTAGTCCGCGAAAACAAACCCATCTCATTGACCATGAAGAAGTCCGACAGCTTATCCTCTTTAACTTCGGTATGGTCGAATGCTCAGTGTTTGATCATCCTCTTTACTAAGCTATCGCGCGTTCACAGCTCTCTGATGCACAACGCTCTGATCCGCCAGAGCCACCCGGCTTACTCCCCGTGTACGGTGCTCCAGCTCCTTCCCTGGATACTGAAGTACGATCCTTGGCTGCTCGTCGTTGATTTGGCTGATGCTCAGTATTTATGTATAGATCGCGAACGCCTCTTTTCGTAACTCGAGCCCCGAGGCGTTCGTCGCAGGCGAAGAAGCTGTGAGTATTGTACTGGCCTGACCATGCCGCCGTGCCATTGTCTCACCGCTATGTCAGATGGACATTGATGCTGCGATTATGCCGGAGCAAAATACCGTTCAGGCGTACGATGCGGCCCAAGCTGCTGCCGATGGAACGGTTGCTCCTGTTGAAGAGGTGAGACGCCATTTCTTGTCTCTGCCTGTCATTTCTAAGGCACGTCACCTACACAGTCTCGAGGCGACAGCGACGATGTTCATATGTATCATACTGCGGACGCCGGGAGCCTCCGGAGCGCAAGTCCACAAGGTCGTGAAAATTCTTCCGAGTCCGAGTCCGAGTCTGAGTCCGAGTCCGTGTCCGATGAGGACAGCAATGTAAGTGCACCTGACTACCAGCATTAGCATAATGTCATAACAGCACGTTTGAATTGCAGGATCTCATCGTCAGTTTGATGCGGCGACTTGCCCATCACGTCCGAACCAATGCTGGGGATACGCGGATCGAGCATGACTACGTCGTTGGCCTGATTGCGCTCATCGCGGAAAGGACTCGCCGTCTCATCGACCGTTCCAAGAAGGACAGCGAGACGTCTGCTCGAGTAGAGGCCCTGCTCATCACCATTCAACACCATATCTTCGACATCGAACGCCTCGTCAACGATGTCAATGCACGCCGTGATGTTGGGGATGACGTGCACGACCTCAGCATACAGGTCTATCGGATTGAGAGGACCTTAGCTGACCTTCGTACCGCTATTGACGTCGTTTCAAAGAGGCCCCCTCCCAGAGTGTGGTGCATGCCACAAGGTAGAGTCTTCTTAATTGCCTTGATCTCGGGCGCCGTCATGGGTGTCGCTGGGTTGGCTCTCCGCCGGCTTACCGTAGGGGGTTTGTGATATTGGCGGGGAGCATGTAATTGAGCCGTATTTGCTATTCACGTTCCCTTGTTTTTCCTCCTGTAACCACGAAGAGTCGACCCGAGTAGTTTCCCATAATATTCATCTATGTGCTTAGACTTGGCAAGTTGCCGCGGACGAGCTATTGACATCTGTTTGTGTCAGTGTATCCAGGTCCTGCGCATCTAGTTCATCCTTTGCGGTTTACGAGAACAGACCTCCAATGGTCCTTTATTTCATTATCTCTTGCACGGGGCCCAGATACATCTGAGCGTTCTCCACTCGAGCTTTGCACGGGGCCACGACTTGCTGATTTGCGCCGAGAGCTGCGGGGTCTGAAATGCGCAACGTGCAGCCTGCAACATGGTATATATATCGAATCTCTTGTTAATCCTCTCCTTCTGACTTCAGCTTCGTCAGACTTTTATCAGTACACCATCTGCGGCTGCGACGCATCCCATATCTCTTCATGTCTTATACTTTTGATTGTGTCCCCTCCGACTATGCCTTCCAGGATCATCGCGCGACACAGGTCACCTGCGTGTTGGTTTGCGGCGAACACGACCTATTAGTTACTGGCGACGTCGATGGTCAGATCAGGGTTTGGAGATTCTCGTCCGCCCGGCTACTACTCCAGCACGATTTATATTCCATTGTCACTGTTCTCGAGTTGCATCCGACCTCTCCCAGGGGGATCATCTGCGGGACAGCGAACGGTCAGATTGCTGTTTACAAGGATTGCTTGGTATGTAACTTTCATCTCGTTCACCCACTCAGCAATTAATCATCGACTATTTATCCAGGAGATCACTGAGATCGCACACTTTCGGGAGCCATCCACGGTAGCAAGGCCGAGTGGAGTGCTATGCCTTGACATGGATGGTGCCGATGAGTCGAAGTTGATCGCAGCTGCGTTCATCGATGTCGACGATCGCTGCGAGATTCGTTTGATACGGGAAGTCTCCCCAGGTAATCACCATCTGAGATAAAGCTCTAGGATTGTCTTCACTAATTATGAGCATCGTACAGGCTTGTTAGCAACCAGCAGCACTACACAGCGTCACTCCTCCAGTAATATAGAAGCCCAGGAACTGTCGGATGAGGGGCGGCCCATATCCATTCGTTACGTTGACATGCACGAGCTCCTAGTGGTGTATATGCACCATGGCTTTGTGTACGTTTCTCTACCTCGCTCAGCGTTCATCGCTCTCAACTAACTCGATTCAGGTGTTGGGATACGATTGGCATGCGCGTTTCCTGGCGTTGGACACCTCCATTTGGTCTCATGTTCGTCATCTCCTTTCTATCATCCTGCCTATGGCTCAAGTCGGTACAGCCACACCGCTGTCTTCTCTCCAGATCGCCACACGGTCTTAGCTTGCCACGATTCGACATCTATGACCCTCTATGTCCTCCCTAGTCCTTACTTTCATCCCGGAAGGATTCGCAGCTATCAACTGAATAGCTATCCCCGCAACAATCTGACACATCAAATAGCATTTTCGCATAACGGACAATACGTAATTCGCGCTTCCCTGGACGGCACTATCTACATCTGGGACAGCGCGTCTTCTCGGCTGGAAGGATTCCTCAGAGCCCAACAACCTGGTGCGTGCGGAGTTCAGTGCCCTACGACTACGCTGATGAGTTAGTACAACAGCTGGTGCCACTACGACTAATCTTCATGCAAGCACCGTCCCATCAATGATTTGCTTACTTTGCTGATCGATACCTCAGATCGATAATCGCAGCCACCACACTTACATCGCTACCGCAGCGAGGTTCGGTCGCCAGGAACCATACATGTCGGTATGGAGGCTCGGTAAGTCTTTGATTTTTTTTATAACTTCACTTCCCGACTCGCATACAAGGTGAAGTTGGTCCAAACCAACAAGCAATAGTCGACCACGATGTGCGGCCCATTCATTCTTCTGCTGACTGTCTTCGCTCACATCAACCTGGGTAGCTGTCTCCTTCGCCTATTTCCCGGAGCAGCTCTATCAAGCTGTCTCCTTTGCCCATTTCCCGAAGCAGCTCTATCGACTCGGAAGTGATGATTCCAGCCCACTTGAGATTTCAAGGACACGCATCTCCTTCCCCCATTTCCCAGAGCAACTCAATCATGTCCGGATTTCACGTTCCGGACCTCGGAGGCGGGCAAGGACCATCAACGACAGGGCTCGTTGCGTCGGATAACCGCGATGTAGTCCAGACCAGACGTGCCGGGCTGCGCACCCACTTAGCTACCAGAGCAGTACTTATTGCGGTTCTCGCTCAGACCTACGTCTATGGGCCGGACCAATGGGAGGTAAGCTCGTAATGGCAGTTCCAAATAGCGACCTATTTTCTAGGCTAATATATGGCCTCCAGATGTTATTGGCGTTCATAAATCGACTTCGCGAGAGCTTGCGATCCACGCGCGTCGAAGATATTCATGTTGCTGATTTGCTCTTGGATATGGCTGCTCACCTCCAAGTCTCGATCAGAGATTTGCAAGACAGAGTCCTTACAGTCATGCGATCAGTTTCTCGTACGGCCGTTCTTGGATGGTAGTTAGAATTTGATGCCTTGTTCTTTGTCTCAGTATAGAAATATAAATTGTCGGATGTCAGAGTTGCTCTATCCAATGTTATTTATCCACAATCGTCTCTTCCTGTCTCAGGTGACAAGCGCCCAATCCGATTTCTCGCGTCTCATCAACCTAGCTGAGGCTAGCGTATCTTCGTCCTTCCAGGCCTTCGACCGCCACAGTCACCGTCTACGCTATTCACCATCGCCATCTACACTATGTCGTCCAAGAGAAAGAGGTGGTGCAAGTGTCGTTCGCACTGCCTTACATTCAATTCTCGGACGGGGAAGTATGAGGGAGAAGGGTCGTTGCTCTCTCGTTCACTTCGCCACGAGCACCAGAAAGACGATGTCAGCCGATTTGGTCCCCCTACTAGGGGCACAAACCACAATGGCACTCACTATGACCCAAAAAGTAGGGCTCCGGTAAGTTATCATGGTATCCTGAGCTCAATTCTGTAGCTGCTAGCTGAGGGAATCGTGTCTCGCAGAGTCCTGCTGGCCCATCGGGGGCCAATACCGAAACTTCGCCAGCTCCAGGGCAGCCGCCGTCTGCCTCCAACCAGCAACTGAAACTCTTCCACGACGAGGTTCGTGCCCGTGCGTTGTGGCTGACGCCGAACTATAAGCTGGAGTTCCTCGAAGATCCAAGTTCCAAAGGTCCTTATCGACCTGCCGACGTAGGGACGCTCGGCCATCCCAATTCTGGAAATCACCAGCTCAAGCGCAACTCCCCACTTAATACCAAATTCCTTCACAATGAATATCGACTCTGTGAAATACTGGGGGTGGCGCTGTCGATGGACGATAGTGAAGCTCGGGAGCAGCTGGAGGATGAGATATATCGACAGCTGATGGCTATCGATAAACACAAGCATCTAGAATGGTCCAGGCAGCGATCCAATGCGCAGAGATCCTCGTTCGTTAACACAGGTATGCGGTTACTGTTTTGAACACCTTGGCTACGATGCTGACTAGGTCTCGAGATGTATACTTCGCATCTACAGGTCCAACGCTACCGGCTTTAGTTGCGACTTTCATCACGGTTCTTACAATGCACATCATCTTCCAGCTTCCCAGGCGGGCTACGCAAGTCCTTTTATCGGGGATACGCTGCATCTTTCGATCATCTACCGATCTTCGCCAGCATACGGACTCCGTACCCAAAGATCCCAGGTCAGTCCTGGCAAAATATCACCTGGATCCAGTCACCCGCACGTACGTCTGCTGCCCGGCCTGTTTTTGCCTATACGCCTACGCCGGAGAAGATCATTCTATACCCGAAAAGTGCACGCATCGTCGGACTCCTGCGTGCGAGCCATGTGGTGTACCGCTTTGGAGACAAATGTCTATCGGCGGCAAGACACACAAGGTTCCGCGAAGAAAGTATCTTCATCAGGATATGAAACACTGGCTCGGGCGACTTCTCTCTCGAAGGGGTATGGAAGACTTACTTGACAAACCTCGCAGGAGTAGGCGTCGAGATCCCATGAGTGATATGTGGGATGCGCCCGTCTTTTGGGATTTGAGAGGGTCGGATCGACGCCCGTTTTTCCCTGGGCCTACGGAGGAAGGGCGATTTGTTTTCAGCTTAGCTGTGGATGGTTTCAATCCGTTTCATATGAAGGAGGCCAAGCAAACAGTTTCTTCTACGGGCATCTTCATGGTCTTGCTGAACCTCCCCCCTCATCTACGCTACCTCCCCGAGAATATGTACCTTGTCGGCGTCATTCCTGGTCCCGACAAGCCATCCATCGATGATATTAATCATGCTTTAGAGCCAATGGTTGAGGACTTGTTGGAGTTTTGGAAGCCTGGTGTCTGGATGTCTCGCACGGCAAATTATCCTCGTGGTAGACTTACGAAGGCAACATTGGTTCCTCTAGTTTCCGATATGCTCGCTGCACGGCAAGTTGGAGGATATGGTTCAGCCACTTCACGGTTTTTCTGCACATGCTGCGGGTTGGAAATCAAGGATATCGAAAACATAGACAAGCATACGTGGCCGGAACGCGATTTCCGACGCGATTTCCAATATGCGCAGGAATGGAGAGATGCAAACAGTCGCGCAGAACAGGAGGAGCTCTTCAAGAAGCACGGAGTCCGCTGGTCGCCGCTCTACAGACTGCCCTACTGGAACCCCATTCGGTACATACTAGTCGACTCTATGCACGCATTGGACCTAGGCCTGTTACAAACACACTGTCGCTATGCTTGGGGGATCGATGTGACACTGGAAGGCGGCGACGGGACAGCTGTTCGCCCAGCCAAGGTTTGGCCACGACCGCCGCGCGAGGAGTTGATCAAGTGGTTACAGCTCATCCGCGACTCACCTTCCAACATGATCTCTACGCTGAGTGGAAAGTCCTGCACGAAAACTGTTCTGTGGCATATCTGTAACGACAACAACCTACGACGAGCCGGGACGAAGTTTCAGCTGGCCAAAGCAATCGTGGCATGGGTACGCAATTATTACATTTCGACGCAAAGCCATACTTATCTCAAAATTTCAGAGAGAAGATATCCAAGCCGAGGAGGTTCCATTTCCCCAACCGGCTGAGGTAGTGCAAGCACCAGGTCCCATCGAAACGGATGTCTCGATGTCTTCTGTCTCGACGAGTACTCTCAGCTCGATGGATGTTTCGGTCGATATGATCACGTGCTCTGATCGTGAGCGGCAGTTAGTAGTGCTTGGAGACAAACTTCTCCGAGAACGGTACGCGTTCAACACGATTATGAAGCAGCTCAACCTCCGTATCCTGCGATTACTGTGTTACGATAGAAATGCGCCATATGATGGCGTCAAGGCCACTTTGGTGGAGCGGCTCCAGGCCTGGGTACGCATCGTCTACCTTTGTCTTCTGTAACAAATTCGCTGACTTTCATGTAGACGGAGCTACATATTCCCCTCCCCTCAAATGCCCGCAATGCCCCTCCCGGACATTCGACGCTTTCCAAGACAAATCGCCATGTTTTGGGAAGTAACATCATGAAGATCGTTCACCGCAACATGGAGCGCACCATCCTGCCTTCATGGGTCAGCCCTGCGCCTCGAGATTGGGGGACAGCAAAACGGGGCAAGCTCAACTCGGACCACTGGCGTGTCATCTGTACGATACACCTTCCAATAACGCTGACATCGATATGGGGGATGCCAGGAGCCACGGAACGCGAAGATGCTATGCTGTCGAACTTCATGGACCTAGTCCGAGCCGTCCAGTTGGCGAATATGCGAGCGATAAGTCGCACTCACATCGATTCATACTCGCAATACATGGAACAATACATGAGAAATTACAAAGAGCTCTACAAAGAAGCTAAAGTCAAGCCAATCCACCATGTATCCCGTCATATAGACGACAATATGTTGTACTTTGGTCCTGTGCATGGTCACAGTGCACCGTATTTTGAACGCTACATCAACTTACTGCAAAGGAAGAATACCAACCTCAAATTTGGTACGTTGGCTGGCCACATTCTCCTTCATAAATACTAACTAGACCATCACTCGCTAGGCGAATTGGAGATAACGTTTATGAACAGCTCCGGTCGATCAGCAAACTTACGAGCTTTGTTGACTGATGACGAGACAGTCAAGCAAAATGTCGCCGAGCTAGTTGAAACATTCGAACTCGTCTCTCGCGAGGATGTTCGGGGAACTCGGCTGGCTACCATGGTTGATGTTTCAGCTTCATCTGACAACCCGAGAACAGATACGCCGTCTGTTCGCCTGGAGGATCTAACGCTTCAGCTTTTGGCCGATTGCTTGAATGACAAGTACGTCGGCCACCTTTATTCTGTACCTCCCCGGCGCCCCTCGACAAACACACCCATTCATGGCACGCCTTTGTCTCGCCAAGTGTATCCCCGCTCGAAGGTCTCTCTTCGTGGAGTCCGATATACGACGACCGCCACCCTTCCTCGCGACAGCCACGTTATTTTTCGCCGAAAAAACCCATACGGCAAGGTCGTTTCCAAGGCTGGGCAGATTCAAGAGATTTTCGCGCACTCACATAGACCGCCAAACACATCTGAGAATATTGTCTGCAATTTTGCAATCGTTCAAGAGTTTGGCAAGGTTCACGGCCCTCTCACTGCAATTGATGAACGGTTTAGGAGATTCGGGTTCGCTGGCGGGTTTCTGTGCTTGCCATTGATATGGAAGACCCACGTCGTCGAATTGACTGATATTGTATGCCATTTTGCGAGAACGTCGCTGACACTCGAAGACCAGGAGGTAATACACGTCTTGCCGCTGGATCGGGTACGTCCACTCTCCACTTACATGAAACAAAGACTGATTGTTGTCCTGTTGCATTCAGCTCATGGACTCAACTTCAGTATTGCACGACGAGTACCAGGCCGTCGATGACTAGATTTCAGTAGTCTTGTTTCCAGACAGATTTATGTGTCCTGGATCGCATGAGAATGTATGGCTGTCATTGTGTACTACTACTGAGATTCTCGCAGCGTAATGAAATGCGGTGAAAGTGAAAATGAGGACGGGAACCTCGTTTCTTGCGCTACAGGCACGTTTTGGCGGCTGGCGATACCCGAAAGGCCTCTCGTTTTTTTTACAATTAGACGGGCAACGAGCAAGCTCGAGGCACTTAGGTGGGGTGGCCGCGACAAGTGTCGGTTACGAATCGGAGCGCGCCGACTGGACCTCGACTAAAAGTCGTGAAATCGACCACTGCGGAAGTTTGCTAAGAAGAAGGGATGGGAAATTCCATTAGAGTATGATATGAAATGTCATTAAACAAAAAACCTAACGTCGCGCTGCACATTTCACTTCTCTACAGCACTTTTTCGAACAGGTTCACCCCCGGGCTCAGAGCGGGAATGACAAGTCTATAATTCTTCTGTGCCTCAACGGCCACATAATGCACAGTCGAAACTGTGACTACAGAGACTGCCGTTGGTCGGCTTTGCCGTGCTCTGCACGGTGCTCACGATTATTCTAAATCTGTAGTATAATGACTACAATCTCCGAGAGGTCTTCTCTAGAGATCGACCCCTTGCGTAGACAATGAAAATGTTAGCTTCGCGAGTCGGGACTGTTATTATTAAGTAATGAAATGTTGACGAACCAGCCAGTCCTCAGTATGACGATTGCCTAGTCTGGACGAGCTTATTACTTTGCCCACATCCTCGTGTCGTGCGAGGCCATCTCAAGCCCAGAAACCTAAGTAGATGAGGCTCTGCATGCCTACATGTGCGAGTCCGCGGCAGCGAAGGTGCGGGCCAATATATCCTGACGTTCATTTATATTTCTGTCTTGATCAATAAGACAGCATGTGCCATCGCTTTGCACGTCGCACCAGATTATGTGATCCATCGTTCTGCCAGCCCACGCACATCACTCTGAGTACTCAAGGCCATTCTGTCCTCCACGGAAGTTGAGATGTGTGGAGATGCACTGGTAGACGAAAAAGCAAACGTGGCGATGGCACATGTGGGGGCGAAGGCAGGGAATCCAAACGACGGCTGCAGAAGGTGAGCCTTCGTCCACCTTACGCTACAATGTTTCAGTGATGGGACTGACCGGTCAAAAGGCAATTGACCCGACCCGGTCAATTGGGGTCGGTCGGTCAGTCAATTGGGACGGGCGTGTTCGGGGGGGTCAGAGGGTCAGTCCCGAGGATGGGTCTGGCCATTGCTGGTGGAATCTGTCGGCAACCAACATCGCCCTACCCGCCGCCAATGAGGCATAGACACATCAGATACAACGAATGAACGTGAGGGCCATCGCTTTCCCTCTTGTCTGAGTCCCTTGTCGACGTCAGAGTTGCCCTAACCCCAAGCTATCCTGCCATATGGCTTCGGCTATCGATGTTACTCAACGACGGCAAGGATGGAGCAGCATCGAGACATGCAAGTAATGCACACAAGAGCCGTCCTCCTCGTTTCCTCTGAACTACCTGAGCTCACCTCCTCCTCCGCCTCCTTCACTGCCTCCTTCTTCCAATGCTTCGGCTTCGGCGTCAGCCTCTCTCACCGCTATCCCTGCTTCCCCTAATCGTTACACCCCGCTTAGCTATGACTGGTCTGAAGACGTACCTGCCTCGTGCCGATGATGGACGACAACCCTAATTCTGACGTTCGACAGCTCCGTGTCCTCCAGGCCAACCTGGACACGTCTGTGACTGCGCATCAGTCATTAATCAACTCCGACATACACCTACACTACGACATAATCGCTATTCAGGAACCCTACCTCGACTTCCTACATAATACTCGTGCCACTCCCAAGTGGCGCACCTTCTATCCGCCTAATCACCGTACTTCGGGTGCACGCACCTCTCGCTCTGTGCTCCTGGTTAATGCTGCTCTGGACACCAACTGCTATGCTCCTCTGACGGATCTCGATCATCCGGATGTCACAGCCGTACGCTGCTGGGGTGCATTCGGATACCTCACGATCTTCAACATCTACAACGACGGAGCCAATGATGAGACTATTACCTTTCTGGATGACTATATGCGCCGCCCGGCTTACACGCCTCCTCTGGCAGCTGGGCAGAGCTCGTTTACCCTGTGGGTGGGCGACTTTAACCGTCACCATCCTGCCTGGGACGACCCACGTGACACGCGCCTCTTCACGCGTCCGAACACCGACGCGGCCGAGTTTCTCATGGCTACCTATAGCTCGCTTGGGCTTGATATGGTATTACCAGCTGGTATCCCGACCCATCGCCACAAGGTTACGAAGAAGTGGACCAGGCTGGACAATGTCTTCCTCTCGGAGGAAGCATCAGAGCTTGTCACGATATGCGAGCCATTACCAGAGATCATGGATGCAGATCATGCGCCGATCCGTACCATTATCGAGCTCTCGCTCCCGCAGGTCGAGCCACAGCTCCAGCCCAATTTCCGCACGGCGGACTGGGAAGCCTACCTAGGCAAATTGGAAGCAGAACTAGGCCGCATCCCAGCGCCAGTGTCCCTGCGTTCCCCGGCTGCCTATAATCGCGCCTGCGCAGATCTAACGTCTGCGCTGCAGCGAGCGATAGCAGAGGCGATCCCGCCCGCAAAGCCCTGCCCGCATAGTAAACGCTGGTGGAGCTCCGATCTCAACCAGCTACGAAAGGAGCGAAACAAGCTGAGTCGCCTATCACATCAAATGCGGGAAGACCCTCACCATAGCAGTCACGCACAGCTCAAAGACGCCAACGCACGCTACAGTCAAGCCATACGAACCGCAAAGACCCAATACTGGGAAGACTGGCTCGAGAACGTTGATGGCGCAGATGTCTGGACGGCGAACCGTTATATTTCCGAGCCGTCCCTTGACGGGGGAAAAACGCGCGTCCCAACGCTGCAGCAACTCCAGCCCGACGGCTCGTACACTGCGGTCAACTCCAATAATGAAAAGAGTCATCTCCTGGCAAGTGCTTTCTTCCCCCCACCCCCTGCTGTCTCTTCTGTCGCACCCGGTACAGTTTATCCCAAGCCGTTAGATAATCCGTCACCATTCTCGTGCGAGCGGATCATTGGCCAGATTGCGAAGCTAAGTCCATACAAAGCTCCAGGTCCTGATGGCATTCCTAATGTGGTCTTAATGCGTAGCGCAAATCACATAGTCCATCACCTGTACTACATCTATGCGGCATCCCTCAAACTGGACATCTACTATGCCCCGTGGCAAGAGTTCGTAACAGTGGTGCTCCGCAAGCCTGGGAAGCCCCGCTACGATGTGCCAAAGGCCTATCGCCCTATTGCCTTGCTGAACACGCTCGGCAAGGTCCTGTCCGCACTTGTTGCGGAGCAGCTAACATTCCTCGGGGAAGATAATGGTCTCTTGCCTGCCACACATTTTGGCGGACGGCCAGGTCGCACCACGACCGATGCTATGCATCTGCTAGTGCAAACCGTGCGTGATGCGTGGCGGCAACACAAGGTGGTATCAGCACTTTTCCTCGATATCGAGGGTGCCTTCCCGAATGCGGTCACCGACCGGCTCATACACAATCTACGGCGCCGGCGGATCCCCAAGGTTTACACAAAGTTTATCGAGCGTATGCTGCGGGGGCGCAGCACTCGCCTTCGCTTTGATGATTACACCTCTGACCCTATTGTTATAGCAAATGGTATTGGCCAAGGGGACCCCATGTCCATGGTCCTCTACCTCTATTATAATGCTGACCTCCTGGACATCCCACAGGGTAACCGATGCTCGCGCACCGAGAACGCCATGGCTTTCGTTGACGACGCTGTCCTGATCGCTATCGGGCCGAATTTCGAGGCGACACACGAAACGCTACATAACATGATGGTGCGCCCAGGCGGCGCCATCGAGTGGTCCGTAGACCACAACTCGAGATTCGAGTTTAGCAAACTGGCTCTCATGGATTTCGCACCCATCGGGAGTTCCAAGAAGAGCACAGCGCTGGCTCTTCCCGATGTCGTGGTTCAACCCGAGCCCGTTGCCACACGCTACCTTGGGGTCATGTTTGATCCTCATCTCTCTTGGAAAACGCAGAGTCAGTACGCAGTAAAGAAGGGCATGACTTGGGCGCTCGCCCTTCGTCGTCTTGCTCGCCCGTCGCGTGGCCTCACGGCACGGCATGTACGACAGTTGTACATTGCCGTAGCCATTCCCAAAATGATGTATGCGGTGGACATCTGGTGTACCCCAGTGCATCCCTCACCCACTGAAGGTGGACCGAGGCGGGGATCGATAAAGATCATTAATGATCTTGCTAAAGTGCAGCGCATCGGTGCGCTGGCAATTACAGGTGGATTACGCACCTCGCCCAATGTCGCCTTGGATGCGCATGCGCATCTGCTACCTATGGAGCACCTGGTCAGCAAATGCTGTCACCGGGCAGCGCTGCGGCTTGCTACGTTACCCCCATCCCATCCAGTGGCTCCGCTTGTCCGTAAATGCGCCAGCCGCTACGTTCAGCGACACCGAGCCCCCTTGCACCATCTTTTTCACATTTTCCCTCTTATTCTTCCCTCTACCCTCGAGAAGATCCCACCGGTCTGGCATGACCCAAGCAAACTGTTGCCGTACAGCACAGTCATTGCATCAGATCGAGAGGCGGCAATAGCCGCAGAAGACACCTGTACAGATGTCATCTGCGTCTATTCGGATGGCTCTGCACATAATGGAGGCGTTGGTGCTGCGGCAGTACTCATACGGGACGGGCGCGCGTCCCGTAAGCTGCGGCTCCATCTAGGATCTGACACTGAGCACACAGTCTTCGAGGCTGAGCTCGTCGCAGCCTTATTGGCCTTGGAACTCATTCGCACCGAACGACACGCCTCAAAAGCCACATCCATTGCGGTGGACAACCAGGCCGCAATACGTGCCCTCCAGTGCTCCAAACCCCGCCCCGGCCACCACCTTGCCGCCGCGTTCCGACGCGCTGCCACATCGCTGAAGGCCCGACGAACATCACCGAGTTACAGTCTGAAGATCCGTTGGATCGCGGGTCACGAAGGATGTGCTGGCAACGAACTTGCGGACATCATGGCGAAAGAGGCAGCGGAAGGGCGCAGTAGCCCACAAGAGCAACTCCCTGCGTATCTCAGGAAGACACTGCCCCGCAGTGTCTCTGCTGCCAAGCAGGTACACCTGCAGCTACTGCATACTAGATGGTTAGAGGGATGGAAGGCAGATGCTGCATGCGAACGCTACCGGGAAGTGGATCCCAAACTGCCAGGCAAGTCCTTCATGTCTCTGCTCTCGAAGGCTGATGCACTGCGCCGCGCCCATACCAGTCTGCTCTTTCAACTGCGGGTCGGTCACATTCCGCTCAACCGTTACCTCCATCGGTTTGCCAAGCCGGCGGACCGCCCTCTCAAAAACTGTCCCCGCTGCGACTGCGCCAACGAGACGGTGTTCCACTACCTGCTCGTCTGTCCGGCCTTCGGCCGGGAGCGGGAAGCGCTGAAACGCGCGCTCAAAGTCCGCAGAGAACTGCGACTGAAGACCCTCCTTGCAGACGACAAAGCGGTGGTCCCCCTCATGCGGTTCGTCGCCTCGACGAATCGCTTTCCTGGTTTAGGTACGGTACCCTCCAATGCGCAGAACAGTTAATCAGGGGCACTCCACCCCCACCTGCAGACACCACACTACCGGAATGACGCCCATACACCGCTCTCGCATCACGACCCACCGCGCTTTGCGGGTCACGACGTATTACGCTGTCGGGCACTTCGGATAGGAGGAGGATATGTGCGAGGATGGTATGCTTTCCCCACGGGCTTTATCGCAACGTTAGAGGATCACCGGGCTGCATGAGTCGTCGAGGGTTACATCAGGAGGTCAGACAGGTTGGATGGCTATGTACGCGAAGAGTCGTAGAGCCGCCGCCCGTCCCCGCCCTCAACATCCCCCTGGTCCACTCTCACTGACGGCGTCAGCCTGGCCACCGACCCCAGCGGCCCTCAACGTTTCCCCAGGCCCACCGTCCCTCACTATTCCCCCATCTCAACCCCTCTCCGCTTCCAGTGCCCGGCTCGTTCTACGGGTCGGTGCTCGCTCCGTGTTCGCACGGAGGGGAGCTCTTATCACGCAGATCACCACTCGTCTTAACAATATCAAGCCAAACAGTCAGCACCTCATGGTCACTCAACGTTTTCGGGCGGGCGGTGGCTAGGGGCGTAGACTACATACATGTAATGCCGCATGACGCCGCAGCGTCGCATGGCAATATGGAATCAAAAAAAAAAAAAAAAAAAAAAACATGCAAGTAATTGTCTCTTGGTGTATGAATTGTATTTGGGCTTCGTTTACACGAAGCTAATCGGCCGCAATCTCTCTTTGCGACGCTTCGCAACATACAGGTCGTGCCTCGGCCCTCGACCACTCTGACCATCATATGCTCGCTGCGCGACTTTAGTCTGACTGACGATGCGGAACTCTTGTCGGGAGAACTTGACGCGCTGACTGTGGTTGTCCAACGTCGTGGTTGGTCTGTCGCCAATCCTAGTCCCGTTGTCCGGGCGCATCCTTCGGGGGGGGATCGCTTTGTCCTATTCTTCCCATTGGTGCATCGTAAAAGTGAGGTGCTCAAGTAATTAGAAGGCTACTAGAGCTCCATTGTGCCACAGTAAGAAATGTGTGAGTGGTTACGACTCGGAATACGAATTGACCCCAAATAACCCTATGACCCCGGGTCCTTTGAGGTCAATTCAATATCAATTGACTCTCAAATGACTGCATCTGTTATAACCCGGGTCAGTCACAACACTGCAATGTTTTGCTTTCGCCAGCATACTTAGTATATTGCATAGCCCAGCTCAAGGAAGCACCGGAGGATGCGTGAGGGCATCGCGCGCCTCCAGGCGGGCATACAGCTCGACGAGCTGGGCGACTTCTCCGCATCGTACCAGATAACTTGACCTTCACCGCGACGCTGAAGATCCTGGGCCGCACCGTGCGCACAGTATGCGAGCGTTTCCTTAACAGCGACATAGCTCCATGTACGCATGCAGCGCCATGTGCACACGCGCGCACCGGTCCACAGCACGTCTATTTGTTCGCGCGTCGCATTCCCACTTCTGTTGCTACCCCTGCCTCTGCGTGTCCGAGCATCACATCTCCGTTCACGCGTCGCATTCACGCTCCTGTATGTGCGTGCTTCCGCTCGCCCATCCTTGGCCTTCTTTGCATGGGGCTCCGCGGTGGGCGCGGCCCGGGCCTTAGGCTGGTGCTTGGTGCGCACGGAACGTCGCTGCGCGGCAAAGGCCTCGGTAGCGGCTTTGCGCAGCATGCTGAGTATTAGTCGGGGGTGGGGACGAGATGGAGGAGGGGAAGAGATGGAGGAGGGGAGAAAGACGACGACATGCGCGAGCGCGTGATGAAGCACTCGCGGCGAATCTGCGCGCGCATCGTCAGCGCTTGCACGACGGTGCGCCGCGCGCGCTGCGCGGAACGCTGCAGCGTTAGAGATTGCGCGCGCAATCTCTTGCGAGCGTGCGCGGCTCGCGTCGTCGCACGACGAGCATGCCGGCGCTCTCGCACATGCTTTCACTACACACGCGCTCGTCGCGATCGCGAGCAGGGCGGGCGCGAGCAGGGCGGGCGCGGCGAGGTTGCGACGTCGGGGACGCGAAAACTGCGCGACGACCGGGCGAAGTGAGTAGGTAGCTCCAAATCTGAACTAAGAGGAGACTTACCGAGCATGCAGGCTCTCCCCATGCATATTGTAAGTTGACGATGACGCCCCCCTCCCTCCCCCCACGCTATGCGCCAAGAGTGTCAAGAACGAAGCGAGACGGAGGTTCAGGCCCAGGGGGTGTCCGCGAAGGTGACTTGGCAACCCCTGCGATGTACTCACTTATCGATTGAAGATCCAAGCAGGCGTCGACCACTGCAAGTAGTCCGGCGTCTAATGGCGTGCTCACTGGAAAGTGTCGACCGAACGCCGACACCCCCCGACAAGGCGATCACACAAGGGCGCGCGACGGATCTTCAGCGACCAACGCAGTGTGAAAGGCAACGGGTGGATTGAAAGGCTTAAGCGCTAGCAGCGGGAAGTCCGGTAGCCATAGACTGTGTCATGGGCACGGGGCTGCGAAAATCGAAGGAGAGATCGACGAGATATCACGGTGGGGCGGGACGTTGGCATCCGTAGCCTGCGACTTGGGCGTCGATAGAAACGTGCTGGCCGCCCGCTTGAAGTTACTGGGCTTTGAACCTCGCAAAGCAAAGACAAAACTGGTGTTCAGACGATGTCCGTCAGCAGTGACGCTGTACGAAAACAATATCGTACTCACGGAAGTCGAAACACCGGGTAGAATGACACAGCGCGAGAGCTGGGCTACGCGCATTGCCAGTCTGTTGGTCGATGACAGCGGAGTTCCGCTGATATCGACTACGATTGAGTTTTGCTTCGAGCAATGCTCGGGCCAAAAGCCCAGATCTTAGAATAAGCTACGAGTACTGTAGATTATTCTAAACAAATCTGCCAAGACATCATGACTCGAAACGTCGCGACTTCGGGCGTCTTAACATCGCGACTCCGGGTGTCTTGACATCGTGACTGCGTGTGTCTTGACGTCTAGATGTCGCGTGTCGAATCAAATGTGTTTTCGCATGGGAATACTGTAGCCACCCTACTCGCCGCATGAGTGCTCCCCAGGATGGGCCGGTGCATGAGCGATGCAAACTCACGACGTATGTTCTTCTGGGAATCCACGCTACTGGCACGGGAAGGAAACATTCACCAATATCTCCGCGTGATATGATAGGCTCCTCAACGACGCCACAAGGCAGCACATCTTCAATTGCTTCGCTGTGTCTGCACGGGAGCACTGAATGGTACACATTTTGTGCCCTCTAACGAAGGGAGATACGGTGGAATTGTAGGTCCCACCAATGCAACCAGCAATAATTTGTTCGAAGCTCTCCCTTAAAAAGTTCGCCAACGCGGGGCCAACAAGCTGCAGCTCAAAGCATGTGAGTTACTACGAACATTTTCTCCATGGTATCTTTTGCACCCCATTCTCAATCCCACATTTAGTGTGCTATGCATGGCGCTCTCATACCCTTGGTATATCTCATGCATGCCTCATTGTAGCTGTAATAAAAATGCTGTCCGCCCGGTCACTAGTATCTATTTGTCTAGGAAATATGTGAGAGATCATGATGGAATCACGTGATACATCGGTCCTTGCCCGCAGTGTACCCGAGCTGCGATCATCTCGACATGACGGGGCTCAAGGGTGAGCTGGACATCGAGGTCAGCGGCTGCGCTTGCCGCGGCCTCCTCTGCTCGGGTGGATTTCCGCTTCCCGGCTTTGGAAGATTTTTTATTCCTCGCCATTGCACAGAGGAAGAGGAAGCCGCGGCGGGAGACAAAGGGGAAGGCACCAGACGACTTGGAAAATTGGACGACTTATACTGGTACAGTTACCGCTTCTCCCATCATGACACGGCTGGAATGAAATTAGTCAGTAGTTGTACGACAGTATGACTAGGATTGAAATGGTCCCAAGGCCAACCAGCCCCAGCGGACACGATACTTGCCGACCGGAGAGTGGCAGAGATGGGTCTCTAGGCCAACACAGAGTGGTCCATGTATCCTGGCACATGAGATAATCCCTGGCCATAGTGTCTTAGCGGTGTAGTACCATTTTCACAGTGGTTGCTGACCAGAACGAGAGAACATAATACGATCGTTTGAACGCGTACGTGGATCCACAGAAGTTCGCCACACGCTTCCCGCCCCAATGTCTAGGCCTGGCCCCCGCTGTATCATCAAATCTCCATCATTTGAGCTGTAGCCATTTTACATAATAGGGATTTGTGATCCGGTCCGCAGTCCCTGCTCCACAATCCCGGCACTACAGAGGGCTAATCAGGCGAATTAACAATAGTCTATTGTTTAGAGAAACAATGAACTTTGAGATAATAGGACAATAATGCCTAAATGGCACAGCTGAATGATACAGTATGCAGACAATGAAGGCCTGGGTACGATGAGGATCTTATTGTTCATGACAGTATTTCTATCTCGACTATGCACAGACAGAGAAACCAGAAACGCATCATGTCCTCTGCTGCTACTTCCGATATACAAGGCGTATCCCTATGTCCCTATGCGTCTGCCATGGCAGAATACCTCTCCAATTGATTCCAGAATGTGCTCGACCAGCGTCGCTCCACCACGTTAAACCGGGATCCCCCCTGCGATATTGCTCGTCCTACTAAGGCAGGCGAAATACAAAAGCGACCATCATCACGTGAGCAAAGCGTGAAGCTTTGCAGTAAAGCGTTACTTCGCAGAGTAGCTGGTATTCTGTCATTTGGAGACCTTTTGACGAAAATTCGAAAACATCAATTTACAGGAAATGATTTTAGAAATTTTTTGATGTTCTTAGAATAGGCAAAAGTGGCCTGCAGCCTGAGGAATAAGAAAATTCATGTTGCCAGGCCTTGAAATCCACACAGCCCTGTCGCGGCAATGAGAGCGCTGTAGGAGGGGTCACACGGTGTCACAGATCATGTGATGATGGTCGCTTTTGTATTTCGCCTGCCTTACTATTATACTGCTTCAGATTTTGTCCGAGCTCGACTTTGCCGTGGATATGCTTGTTACTGCATTTATGCAGCATGGTATGTACTTGTTTTATATCGTGGAGTCATTGAGCTCTGATACATGGATTAGTTGTGCTCAACTGGGACATGGAGCGCTATGCCGAACATAAACGAGAGCAGGACTCTACACTATTTATGTGGCGATATCCCCGATTATCCGGACATCCGAAATATACTAAGCTATGCATCGGTGTCGATCAGCACGGACAAATATTCTTCTGGTACTTGCCTGGCCTTATATTGAAGGAGCGGGAGGTATGGCATTGCTGCAGTATATAATGAAACCGTACTCATGACATTTGTAGCTCAAGATGGAACGTGCAACACAGCATTTGAATGCACATGTCCGAAAGTCTAATTCAACCCGCAAAAAGGCCAGCGGCAAACCACGTGGCACCTGGCAGGAATCGCAACAGCTATTCTATCCCCCGGAGACATGCTGGCAATTTACACCAGGAACAGTGTCCGTTTCTCCAGCTTGGTTTCAGCAGGTGCAAACTGTGTGTACCTTTCTGAAACAGTCATACTCAGCACTCTCAATGCATGATTAATTCTGTGTAGGGACCAGACAACGACTTATGTACCTCCCCGCTCATAAATCCGGCAAAGGCCAACATTGATGGCTCCAACTGGGCTGTGGATATTGCTGAATTCTCTGCTCTGTTTAGCGCTATTCTCCGAGTCGTCCATCCAGATCTTTATGATGCTGCGGCATCCGTGATGGCCCAGCTGGCCAACATTGAACGGCTCATTCCCGCCCTCCGTGGATGGCCTTCCATGTTTAATGGAGTTGCGGTCATATCCAATCGGCAAACACCTGCTCACCGTGATACACAGAGTCGTGCTTCATGGTACGACATTCTCTGCACAATCGGACCATATCGGGGTGCGACATTTAGGCTCCCAGGCACAGGCCTTGAATTCGATTACAAATCCCGCACGGTCATGGCAGTATCCGGTAGGGCACTTGAACATTCGGTCTCTGATTTCGTTGGAGAGCGGATTTGTTATGCATGGTTCATGAGGGATAGTGTGCATGATCGAGTGGGCAAGGAGGCCGCAGGATAGATGCGAGTCCAGAAGTATGATATGAACAATGATGAGCCAGGTGACAGTGCTTCGAAGGTTGATCTAGAGCAATCAGTGTTGGATTTTGGGAGATTGACTCTATCTTGATATGATCAGTTCGTGTACAGTAGATCCGGCTTCTGAGCAATATACTGTTACTCGGTACCCACAAAGGCTTCCTTTGTCATTAACGTAGGAGTCTGGGTCTGAATCATGAAATCATGGCCCCATCGCAGTATACAACTTGACATCAAGGCCAACAGCCTCTTTGACACCATGGCCCGGACCATCCAGCGTAAGAATACTGTCAGATATGCCGCTGCTCCCTCTGGCCGTGGTGTGCATGTCACCTTAGTGGTGCAGCCGACGACACACGGATGGAAGCAAGTCTCAATTCAGAAAGGTCGAGCGCCCCGTGTACCGATTGGAAACACTGGCAAAGGGACTCCTACACCGGATAGGGCGACATCAGGACCACCCAGGGAGGCAATCTTCAATGCTCTCCCTGGGCCATGCACTGCAGACTACAAAGTCATGAATAACAACTTTGTGCAGGATGACGAGCTCTGCGATCCCTTAGCAGATATCCATCGAAAGGTGAGCAGTGCCCTTGTGCATGCCGTGGTATACGGGTCTCATGCCGTGGGTTAGGGGCAACATGACTACTTGCGTGACTGGATACCTAAACACAGGGAGTACATCGGCGCAATGCTGGATAATGAGTGTCCACCAGTCAACACAACATGTGCTACCTGCAAGAGCGCAGAAGGGGCTTGGTGATGTACGAAATGTCTTGGACAGACGTTTGAATACAAGGCGTGTTTCTGCAAGCACCATAAAACTTTGCCTTTCCATCGTGTTGAACGGTGGACTGGTGAATTCTTTGTTCCATCTTGGCTTTGTTTTGCTGGTGTCAAAATTCATGCAGGGCACTCAAGACATCGTTGCCTGCATGCTACATCTGAAAAATTTGTATGTCCTATATAGCTCTATACATCCTACATAAATTTCCTAGAGCCATAGCAAGGTCAATTGCTACGGAGTCCACATAGATAAGGGGGTTGCTATATAGTGCTATGTAGTTTAGGTGGAGTACTATATAGTGCTATGAGAGCTATGAGAGTCATTAGAGCTGTCTATGATACTATCATAGGAAATCTAGCTATACAATCTATGAAGACTATGTTACTTATATAAACTCTAGTTAAAAAACATACCTATGATACTTATGACAACTATCAAAATAGACTTCCAATATAAAGCAGTAAAAGACTCAATAGGCATTGTATGATATGTATTTAAAATTACATTTTATTTTATTTTACTAATCACACAAGATCACAAGATTTATGAGAGACATAACTCAACATTTATTGACCTTAACATCATACAACTACACTACAACACTACATAAGGAACTATACAAGGAACTTACCCCTCTGAGAACATATAACATCAGTCAAATTACTACAAAAGAAATATCACAATGATAACTTACCAACATTACAAAAAGCGAAAATCTAATAGATAACAAAAGCCAGTTAGTAACCATGCAAGGCTATCATGATTGACAACTTACCCAAAGTATAAAAAAAGCAAAGATACAGTAGCCTGTGCTAAGAGAATACACCAAAAAGATTAGCACATGAGACAAAACAAAACAAAAAAAGCAAGATGCTTACCTTGAAGCTAACGAACACAGACTTGTAACGATCAACGAACAACGAATAATGAACAACGAACAACGAGTGACTAACGATGAACAACGAGCGACTAATGACGAACAACGAGCGATGACGAATAACGAGCGATGACAGCGGGAAGAGACGTCGAGAATGACGTGGCAGTGGGTGGTAGTAGTTGAAGAGAAAGGGAAGACACATCGTGCGTGCTTTAAATACGAGAGCCCGGGTCTGGCCGGCGGAGCCACAAATCCTGGCTGCCGGGCGCTGCCGAGAGTCGCGTCAGAGGCTACGCTGGTAGACTTGATTAATTTGATTACGCTGCCTAGTCGTATACGGTACTGTAATCAGATATGTAGCGCACTCATTCCGTTAAATATACCTGCTAGTTCCCTTCCTGTTTTTTCTAGATTAAAATTGATTTTATTTGAATTTCTGTGGCTCGAGAACCAGTCTCGCGCGTTCGGTGGCTCAACTTAGCACTCGAACACGCGTCGACTTCGGAGTCAACTCGTTTGTCTAACTCACCTCGTATACCACGGCCCTACGGGCATATCTGTCAGGACTCGGTCGAAGACAGCAGGAGTGCCGCCCAAGTCACCAACCAAACACAAGAGAGATAGAGGCGAGAGTGAGGATCAATGGCAGCAGCGCAGTGCCCTGGATAACAGGTACAGTACGGTACAGACGAGATGGACAGTCTAGAGAAACAGGTGAGCTACAGCGAGCCTATAAGTACTGGGAGAACAATGGGGAAAGGACAATGGGCACAGGGATGGGTCAGACAATGGGAATGAGAACAATAGCGGCCGAAAGGGGAATAGGGTATAGGGCATGGATAAGGGACGAGCTGGGTCATGTGATGAGACGCGCAGGTGATGAGACAATGGGAGCATGTGACCGATGCGACGCGCGTATGGAAGTAAGAAGAGTGGAGAGAAATGGAGCGATTCGTGACATCACCCCCTCTCTAAGACGCACTTTCTCCTGGAGTGCGTGATGGGCATGGACAGAGTGGAGGTAGAGGAGCCCGCGAAGGTTCGGGGGCTTGGGTGCCTTGGGATGTCGAGTGTAGAATGCCGTGAGTGCACCTTGAGCATTGGACAACGATGTACGTGAGAGCCACTGATTTTCCGAATCAGGGTATCCCAGCCACTTGACAAGGTATTCAATGCCGCGTTTGTTCCGGGTGAGGCGAGCATCGAGGATGGACTCAACTTCGTACTCCTCTTCGCCCTCCACTAGTTCAGGCGGCGGTGCAGGGAAGTTGGGGCCATGAGCTTCTGTCTCCTTGTAGGGCGAGAGTAGGGAGGCATGGAACACTGGATGGATATGCCATGTGGGGAGCAGCTTCAATCGATAGGTGACTGGTCCCAACACGTCAGTGATTTCAAAGGGTCCTAAGCGTTTAGCCGCGAGCTTAGCTTTGGGACGCGTGGTCTTGACATTCTTGCCATCAAGCCAAACCTTGTCACCTTTCTGGAAATGGGTCGTGTCGTGCATGTGGTCCTGGTTGTTGCGCTTCATGATATCGGCAGCTAGCTGCAAGCTGGCTTGGACCTCAGTTCAGATTTCTTCCAGGTGGCGGAAGCGATCTTCGACGGCTGGAGTAGAGGATACTGGATTGACCGAAGGAATTGCAGCAGGGATATAACCAAGGACCATTTCGAATGGGGACCGGTTAGTGGCGCTATGGATGCGGTGATTGTGGGAAAACTCAGCAAAAGACAGCCACTGGACCCAGTCATCCTGCCGGTAATTGCAGAATGCACGAAGGAACTGTTCGAGTTCCTGATTAACTCGTTCAGATTCACCATCAGTCTGAGGATGGTATGCCGTGCTAAGGGCCGACTTGATTCCAAGTTTGTCAAAAACGCCTCGCATGACTTTGCCAGCATATTGAGGACCTCGGTCAGAGATAAGGCGTTCCCAGAGACCATAGTTCCGGTAGATCCTGTCAAGCATAATGTCGACGGTGCCATCACTGGTGATTGTCTCTTTGCAAGGGGTGAATGATACGTGCTTTGAAAAACGGTCAACAATGACATTGATGGAGTCATACCCCTGACATTCAGGGAGCTTGACAATGAAGTCGGACGTGATGTCTTGGAAAGGCCGAGTTGGGACAGCGTTGGGCAGGGTTTCGATGTGAGGGCGATGGTTCTGAACCTTGGTTGCCTGGCAGACAGCACAGCCATCGACGTAGTCACGAACGAAGACAGACATACCGGGCCACCAGTATTCTCGACTAACGAGTTCGTACGTCTTGTAGCGTCCCGGGTGACCGGCCATCGGAGTGTCATGGTGCATTTTGACGATGTCTCGTCGTAAGTCCTTGTCGGCTGGTACATAGACCTTTCCGCGGAAGAGGATGATACCATCTTCATAGTTCCACTCTTGTAAGTTCTTCACCAGGGAGCGGGGCCGTTTGCGCGGATCGTTTCAAGGGCCTGTGCAACTTCGGTGTCCTGGGTTTTGGTGTCGCGGATCCTTCGTCGCAAGCTAGTATCGCCAATGGATTGAACTGTAGCAGGGCGTGTGGCACGGATCTGGAAAAACTTGGGATCGAGTAGGACACGGTCTGAGTTGTCCTCCGTCACCCCCTCTCTATGGTCAGGTCGCCTCGACATGGCGTCAGGTCGGTGATGAATGCCTGGCTTATGAATGAGGGTGAAGTCAAAGCGAGTGAGGAACAGGGCCCATCGAGCTTGACGACGACTCAGCTTCTGGGCCGACTTGAAGTACTCAAGGTTCTTGTGGTCCGTCCAAATCTCCACTTGATGAGGAGAGCCTTCCAGGTAGTGTCGCCAAGCTTCCAGTGCGGATGATAGCCAAAAGTTCCTTGTCGTAGATGTCGTAGTTGCGCTCCGGTTCGGTGAGGGCCTTGGAAATGTAGGCAACTGGATGCCATTGATCGTCGTCTCCTTTCTGAGACAGGATCCCTCCCGTTGCATAGTCGGAAGCATCAACTTCGACAAGGTAGGCCTTGGTTGAGTCAGGCATGATGAGGACAGGGGACGAGGTAAACGCAGCTTTGAGATCGTCAAAGGACCGTTGGCAATCCTCTGACCAGATCCAGGGTTGATTCTTCTTTGTCAGGTTAAACATGGGGCGGGCGACTTTGGAGAAGTCACGGATGAATCGACGATAGAAGTTCCCAAAACCGACAAAGGACTGGACATCCTTGACGTTACGAGGCGCTGGCCACTCAGAGATGCCTGCAACCTTAACGGGGTCCATGGCGAGTGTGTTATGAGAGACGATAAGGCCAAGGAACTCAACAGAGGTCTGCTCAAATGAGCACTTTTCCGGCTTGAGGAATAGGTCATTGTCTTGAAGTCTTTGGAGTACTCGACGGACGAGTTCGCGGTGTTCTTCCATGGTTTCGGTGAAAATGAGGATGTCGTCCATGTAGATGACGACTTTGCCGGTGTCGATGAGGTCCTTGAAAAGCTCATTCATCATGGCTTGAAACGTAGCGGGGGAGTTCATAAGGCCGAAAAACATCACCATGGGTTCGAAGAGGCCACGATTAGTCTTGAATGCAGCTTTCCATTCATCGCCCTCCTTGATACGGACATTGTTGTAGCCCCAACGGACATCCATCTTGGAGAACACCTTGGCGCCTTTGAGCTTGTCGACCAACTCAGGGATGAGTGGCAAAGGGTACTCGTTCTTGATAGTGCCTTTGTTAAGGGCCCGGTAATCCTGTACGGGGCGTAGTTTTCCATCCTTCTTTTCAATGAAGAAGAAAGGACTCGCCATGGGGGACTTAGAAGGGCGAATGTAACCTTTCTTGACATGGTCATCAAGGAATGTGTCGAGTTCTTGCTGTTCCGAGGGCGACATCGGGTAGACTTTGCAAGACTTTGGTTCAAAGCCATCCTTAAGGTCAATGGCATGATCCCAAGGGCGTCGTTCCGGGAGACGTTGAGAGGTTTCTTCATCAAAGACGGGTTTGAAGTCCCGATACTGAGGCGGGATCATGTCGTTGGAGTAGGGACCAAGGGGGTCCCTACTGCCATAGAGCATGTGATCTGCGGGAGTTTCCAGCTTGCTTAGTCATCACTCGAGTAGTTAGCAGTCTGCATGTAGTAGCACATCCCACATCCTACCACTATCCCAGGTCTTGCGTCGTGACCCTTGGGCTACTCCATCTTGGTGACGAGAGTGGATTCGGCCCACTAGCGTTGCGTTGCGCTGTGCCTGCGATCTTTCTGTCTTTTCGCGTCGTTTTCCGAGTCTTTTCCGTGCCTTGTGTTTCGTCTGCGAGTTTGTGTCCTCTCAGTGTCGCGTGTCTGTCCCTTTTTTTTTGCGTTTTAGCGTCTCTCAGCGTCTCGTTGCATCCTCGGCAGCGCTTTTCAGTGTTTGCGACCCCATTTCGTGCCCTAGCGCAGCCGTTTGCGCACCGACATTCGAACTCGACGCCCACGCCGTGATTACCCGATATGGGCAAGAACAAATGCGCAGCCAAAGCTGCTTGGAGAGCAGCAGCAGCCGCCTCGATAGCAGCAAGCACTGCGAGCCTCGCGCTATCACTCGTAGCCCCCGTCACCGCACACGACTCCCCCGCCGCAATCGATCGGAAGGAGCCCACGCCGGCGCCTACGCCACAGCCGCACGACGTGCACGCGCAGAAGGCGTGTCCCGCGCCTTGCGCATCCTCACTCGCACCGCATACCGCCTCAGCGAGCCCGCCTACCGCGCCCGCATCAGCCAGCAAACACGCGCCGCCCGTCGCGATCGCGCGCGAGCCAGAACGACCAACCAAGACCACTACTCGCGACTCGCGCGAAGTCCGCTGCGCAAATGCGCATTCCACACCCCAGCTCACGTCCCACACGCCCATCGCGAACACGCAGGACGTACCCACGCAGCCTGACGCCCCTACACCCACGAACACCACCGCGAACGAGCCTGCAGACGACACGAGCAGCGCGTCCGCGCGTCCGCAACCGACCACGACCACTGCGGCGTCCCACTCACCCATCACAACCTCGCACGACGTACATACGCCGCCCGACCGTACCATACGACCCAGCGCCGCGGAGACAGAGTCGGAAAGGGGCCCCGAGCCACGCGAGGACGAGGTGGACACCGTGCGGGTCGCGCACGGTGGAGAATCAGACCCGGTACGCACCCCCGCCGTTCCTGCGTCGCGCGCGCGTGCCGCGACCGTGCATACCCGCTCCACACCCCACGGCCACCCCACGACGCCGTCCGCGCGTGAACGCGAGCGAGCAACACGCCCCGCACCGGCCACCTTGTCTCCCACGCCCCGCACGACCACGCACGACCCGCACGGCGTGCCCGCATCACCGACCCGTGTCGCACATTGCCAAGCCGCGACGAACGAGCCCGACGACCGCCGTGAGGCGCGTGGAGCCGATACGCACGACACTCGCAACACGAGCAGCGCGAACAAGAGTGCCACGACCCCGCGCGAGTCGCCTACGCAGCCCCGGAGCCCTACACGCCCATACGCCGCCACGAACGAGCCTACGGCGCTGGCTGGAGCTCGGCCAGGCGATGCGCACGGCATGCGCGGTACGGACGCACACCCCGCGCCTCCCAGCACCCTCTCCGCATCCCGCACGCTCACCCCGTCCACCCCCGATGTCCCCGCACCCGCACCCAACGACGTGCAATCGCCGACGCCCGGAGTCGAACCGGGTGAGCCCCGAGTGGCCGCCGCGTTGTTCCTCAAAAATGTCGACCCCGCGTTGCTAGACTTGGCGCGCATTGAGGAGCTCGTGGCTTCTGCGCTGAGCGAGGGCCATGCCGCGGGGTTGAAGGAGGGCCGGAACACCGGATTCCGGGAGGGCCTTGCAGCAGGGCAGAAGGCTGGGACGAAAGTGCGCACGAGCCCGGTGAAGTTGCGCGAGGAGATCGACGAGAAGCTCCTCGCCGGCATCATCGAGAATGCACGTAGACTCGAGCACCGGCAGTCCCGAGTCGTAACGCATGAGCACGGGTTGGCAGAGCATGAAAGAGGGCTGGAAGAGGGATGGAAGGAAGGTTTCGAGCAAGGGAGAGTGCACGGAAGGGCGGAGGGATACGAGGACGGGTTTCTTGACAGTGCCAACACGGTGAGCACACCACGCGTCGATGCTGACGTCCAGACGGATGAGGCACCCAACGCTATCCATGTCAACTTTGCCGCACAAACTGAGGTTGTGCTCACAAGCTCGCACACATCCTTTTCGTGGGCTGATGAAGCCGATTCCCTCCCCATCCATTCTACACCTCCATTGCCAGCTCCTCGGGACTTCTCAGTGCTGCGCTCATCCTCGAGATCACCATTTGGTTCACTGCAGTGTCGTGCTCGCCGTTTTCATCGTTCCGATTTGTGTCCACGGCGTTCCACTTTTCCATCGGTGCCAGTGATCAACCATCGTCATCCTGCTGGCCTTCGTGCAAATCGACCATCTATCATGCAGGTTCCGAGTCCGCCTTCTGGTTCTGCTGGGCCACCTTTGCCTCTGAGTTGGGATGGTGATCCACATTTGGTTGAGTTGAGTAGGGTTTTGCGGAGTCTTGGCTGGGTTCGTGAGTCTTCAGATTGAGAGCTTTTCTGTGGGCGACGAGGGCGTCGCCTATGTTTGAGGGGGGGATGATGGAGTAGGGACCAAGGGGGTCCCTACTGCCATAGAGCATGTGATCTGCGGGAGTTTCCAGCTTGCTTAGTCATCACTCGAGTAGTTAGCAGTCTGCATGTAGTAGCACATCCCACATCCTACCACTATCCCAGGTCTTGCGTCCATCTGAAAAATTTGCAAGTAGTACATAGTTCTATGAAGTCTACATAGATTTCATAGTTTCATAGCACTGCCCTTTACTCCCTAGCCCACATAGCTAAAGGGAGGTGCTATGGAGTGCTATGAAGCTGAGAGGCAGTGTTATGGAGTGCTATGGAGTGCTATGATAGCTATGATAGCTAACTATGCAACTATGATAGTATGACTAGCTATGAAGGCTACAAGTGTCTATCAAAGCTATAAGGCTTATGTGTCTCACATATCCTATATTCAATATGTGTCTCATATATCCTATATTCAATATGTGTCTCATATATTCTATATTCAATATATAAGCCTGGTACATATATTCAAACAATAAAATCTACTATTGAAACTATAAAACATGACCACACAGATTTGATTTTTCCCATAAATAAAATTATATTAATATTATATTACTAATACTAACTACAACAAAAGATCCTTACTAAAATGTAAACACAAAAAATTAAAAATTAAAAAAACTTATACAAAATATAAACAATAGTTTTAATTAAGATAGAAGACTATTATAACAACTTACAATGACTACAAAAAGCGAAAATGTAGATAAGAAAAGATCACATTAGTTATAAAAGGTGAATATAACAGATGAAAACTTACCCAAATAACAAAAAGCAAGATCTAAAAGACAACTTGAAGACAAAAGTGCAATAACATCAGCTTACCTAGTAAGTTGCAAAGATACTATGATAAGTAAGAAAACATTAGTATTTGTATAAGCAACAAGAGCCTGATAATTGAAGGTTACCTTAAAAGACAGAGACAACGACGAACAAGCAACAACGATGAGCAAGCGACGACAACAACGACGAGCAAGCTACAGAAACAAAGGCAACGATGAACGAACAACAACGACAAGGACATCGATGAGCGAGCAACGACGACAAAGGTGTCGACGTGGCAGGAGATAGTGGGGGTTAGAGAGCAAGAGGCATCGCGCGTCGCGCGAGCCTTATATACGAATCCCGGGCGGTGCCGGGATTTGTGGCTGCCAGGCGCTTGCCGAGCGTCGCGTCAGAGACTGGGCAGCAGACTACACTAAGTTGATGTTGCTGCTCAGCGATGCATAGTATAGTAGATATTTTGTTTTCTCATACATTTCAGTTTCATGGATTTTCCATGGCCGTAGCTTTTTTTTCTGATTTTCTACGATTTAATTTGATTTATTGAAGCTTACTTCGCTCGTTCGTGGCTGAAGTGCAACGAACGCGCGTCGAGTTTGTATCACTCCCACACTCCCGCCTCCTCACTCTCCTCGTCTCGGCTCCCTCTTCCATCGCTCCATCCGCGGTCGCCATTTTCGAAGGCCAGGGGGTTAGTGGTAAGCAGAGGGCCACCAGGTAAGTAAAAATTTTACTTATCTTCGTTGTTTCTGTACTAACACGGAGAGTATCGCTCGAAAAACGAGCGATACTCTCCATTCCCTCCTCTCGACCCTCCCCAACTCACACACACCACCACGCCCATGGCCCGCAAGCGGTTCGGCGCACACGGCTCCGACATGCGTGTGTGCACCGTCGGCGACGCGCACGGTACGTCGCCGCCCCCCTCTCGCACACCCTCCGCGCCCATCCGTCTAACCCCGTCGACGACACCGGTGGCCCACCGGCGACCCGCCCATCCCGCCCACGACACCCGCAGCTAGCCCAGCATTGCCACCAGCCCCTCGACTCGGACACGGGCAGCCCGTCGACGACGCGGGCAACTCGTCGACGAGGCAGCGGGCAGCGCGTCTGACAACACGCGCAGCTCGTCGCTGACGACGGCGGCAGCCCGACGACGACGGCGGCAACCCAACGACGACGACGGCGGCGGCAACCCGACGACGACGAGGACGACGAGGACGGCAGTCCGACGACGACGAGGACGGCGGCGGCAGCCCGTCGATGGGGACGACGGCGGTGGCAGCCGACGACGACGACGGCGGCGGCGGCGGCAGCCCGACGACGAGGACGACGGCAGCGCATCGACGACGAGGCCGCGGCGGCAGCGCGTCGACGACGAGGCTGGCACCCCGTGGATGATACGGACGGCACGAGCAGCCCGCCCGCCCACCGCGCTCACGTCCGTATGCTCGTGCCCGTGCCCCGCGTCCGTGTGCTCGCGTTCGCGCCCCACGCCCGTCTCCCCGTCCGCTCTCGTCGTGCCTGTCCCGCTCCCGTCGTGCCTGTCCCGCTCCCGTCGTGCCTGTCCCGCGCCCGTCCCGCGTCTCGCGTCCCACACACGTGTGCTTGTGCCCGCGCCCTGTGCCTACGTGCTCGCGCTCGTGTCCTGCACCCGTCTCCCCTTCCTGTGCCTGTCTTGCACTGCCCGCATACCTCTGGCACCCATCTTGGTGTCATACTTTGTATGTAGTGTACTGTAGTGGCTATCTCATGTAATTACCATATTATTGTTGTAATACACTACAATGCTCGAAATCATAGGCTCTATATCAACTGGAGATGTTATAGCAGCCTGAATGTCCATAGCAATCTTATCAAGCTCTGTATGGAACATAGTTTCTATAGCATACATAGAGGAAAACTAGATATACATAAGTTATATAGCAGGCATAGTAGCATCCTATTACTATGTAATGCTACATACCCATCACCCATGACTATGATAGCTATCATAGCTACCATAGTCCTGTATAGCTGTGTGGCCCAACTACATAGAAGTCATAGCACTATGAAACCAGGCATAGCACTGGCTGGCAGCTATATAAAATTCAGATTTTTCAGATGTCGTGACCCTTGGGCTACTCCATCGTTGAAGGATTTCTCCTGTCCCTGGGTTGCTACGCGTTCTGCAAGCTCTTGAGCATTGGTGAAGGAGCGGCATATGCGGATGGTCTCCTGGTAGGCCTCATCTTCATCGGGCGGAGCAGGAGGTTCTGTGTCTGGAATGATGCCAGCAAGGCGGAGGCCTTCCTCGACCCAAGAGTGGTCAACAAAAGGGTGGTCATCGTCGTCCTCAGTGAATAGCCGCTTAGGAACAGCAGGTAGACAAATTCGGCGTAGACGGACACCTTGCACCCGACGAGCAGGTACCACATACTTCGGAATGGGTGCTGGGACAAAAGGGACCTGTGGGAGTGGACAAGGTGAGGGGCGAGGTGATGTAATGGCTGGGGTTACAGTATTGACTGCGGCAGGTCGGGAGACCGGCTGTCGTCGTTCGGTACGGGAGGATAAATTCTTGACCGGGGGTTTGTGCAACGTGCAAGAGGGAGGACAGCGGGTCATGTCGACACGTCGGGTAGTCCAATCAATCTCAGGATTGTGCTCTTGCAGCCAATCTGTTCCCAGGATGATGTCATAGTCACCGATATCGACAAGGTAAAACTCAGCTGTTTCTTCATGGTAGGACTCAGAGTTTTGTACGTGTATGCGCACATTCTGTGTTGCTGAGTGGCGTACCCAGCCCATGATGTTTTCGGAGTTGTCCACGTTGCGGACAGGGAATGGACTTGGAAGTTTTTTCAGGGGGAAGCCGTGTTTCTTGGCAAACCTTGGGTGCATGATGATTCCTTCAGCACCACTGTCAAGGAGAGCCTCCGCGTCGATTTGTTTCTTGATCGGGGTTGTGATAATCTTAACTTGGAGCATGATGGATGGCGTCTGTCGGTTGGGCGTGATAGCGGACATACGCAGGGACGACGGATACAATTGCTCACAGGGATCGGATAGTACAGAGAATCGATTGGATGGATCAAAGAAATGTTTTTTGCCACCACCAGACGACGTTGCTGGGGGGCACCTCAAAAACCCGCTACCATGTCCTTCAACGCCGCTTGTGCCTCCTCTCTCTCTTCCGCACTCAACGCCTGCAGCTGCGCGGACAGGTCGGCGATGGACCTGTTGACGGGCGGGACGTCGAGAGTCCCCGATTGGTCTTGTTGAGCTACTCCCGGAGCTGGGCCGGTTTCTAGCGCTCTGACGCTGGGGGTGGAGTTGGCGACACAGTCGCGAGACATGTGCCCTTTCTGGCGGCACCGGAAGCATGCTCCTTCACGGCGAAGACGCTCCCGGTCTTGCTCAGTGAGGCGAGGGAGCCGGGTCTCTGCAGCAGCCACAGTACGAGGTCGGCTAGCAGAAGTGGATTGAGGGGAGCGGTTGCTCACCGGTGGTTTCCCCGTCGAGGGGCGGCTCTTTTGGAACCTCGAGCATTCTATAAACGCTGCATTCCTGTCACGCGCTCTTTCCTTCCACTCGGGTAACGTCTTGGGCATGGGGAAGGTGCTCATGCAATCGTTGAGCAGTGCCGAGTTGAGGCCCACCTTGAACCACTGAATGAGGGCCTCGTCGTTGTAACCTGTGTGGGGGGCATGGGTCTCGAACTCCGTGATGTAGTCCACCACTGGTCGCGTGCCCATTTTGAGGTTATGAAGGGCGTCGCGGTTCTCAGTGGTGGCGTCGAGAGGAGAGAAGTCGGTGTCGAAGCGGGTGAAAAGGTCGTTGAGGGTCGCGAAGCGGCATACATGACCCGAGTTTTTTAACTTGGTGTCGTCGTCGTCGAGGATTTCTTCGGCACGCTGCACCGCCCAGGCACCAGCAATAGGCCCCTGGCAGAGGTCCAGGAACAGCGAAACCTTTGCTGAGTCGTCCTTGTATTTCGTGCCATTGGCACGGAGGAACAACCGAATACGGAGCTTGAACTCCTTGGACTTCGAACGATCCCCTTCAAATGGGGAGGGCTTCACGCCAATGTCGCCGGTGGACATGTCGATGGGGGGTGCGGGAGCAGGTACTGGGACCGGGTGGATAACCGGTTTGACGTTGATAGGAGGAGCAGTGACGGCGGGTTGAGAGACAGGTGGGACAGGGGCAACGTGAACAGCAGGGGGAGCTGGGGCAGTGGGAATTGCCGGTGGGGCCGAAGGGGTCGTGGACGAGGAGGGTACAGCTGGCGATGGGGCCCGAAGAGTAGCCTGTCGAGTTCGTTGATCTTGTTCAATCTGTGTCAAGACTGACTGAGAGAGAGCAAGTTCTGCGTCGGTGAGGAAGATTTTACTGGCCTGCCAAAACCACTGATCACGATTCTCTGTGAGATTCCTTCTCCACCCGACGACCTGTCGATTGGTGTTGGACCGGTATGCGTAGTACTTCTGGGTGGTGTCGTTGTATGTGATTCCTAGGGGTACTGAGTCTGGTTCAATGTGAGTCGGGGGAGAGTTGACAACAGGTGGAGCCTGGGGTGGAAGCGGTGGTGTAGCAGGGTGGAGACGGTGGTATTCTTCTTCTGCAACGTCAAAATCGCTTGATTGCAGGTACGGGTAGTCGTCACGCTCTAAGAAATACCACTGGTTGGGGTGGTCGTCCTGGTGACCAAAATGGACCTTGGTGATTCCTTCAAGGGTGTAGACAAAGTAGTCTCTGAGGGATTCAAAGATGCCGAGCGGGAATGGCTCGGAGGTCTGGAAAGAGCGGGGGTCCTGGGAAGCAATGGTGGTTGTCTAAAAGAAGTCCGCCGCAACAGGGCGACGGCCTAGGAGTCGAGGAGTCAAAGTGTCGGCAGCGTATGGGGTGCGAAGAAAGGATCTGCCTATTCTCTCGCGGGCCCACACAGGATCAGGGGAAGGTTCCAGGGTGAAGAGTCCGTAGGCTTGGAAAGAGAACGGTGTCGGAGGGGAGATGGTGAGTGGGGATCCGTGTCCGGGGCGTCGATGGTGATAGGCAATGTCCGAGGCACAGGCGACGAACGTCTGGGTGTCGACGTGAAAGACGACTCTAATTCGCACGTATAGAGCAATGGAAACAGCACCTGCGTGTGGCTTCCACGATTTCAATCGATACCAAACTCCGTCGGCTTTCCAACCTGCTTTCTCCATGTAGGGTTGGATACAGAGGTGTGCGTCTGTTTCGATGGTGTTTTCAATGGGGAACGGGAGGTGCGGCTGATGATGCGGGTGTCGGGACTGTGTGAAGATGTCGGCGTCGAGGGGTAATTGGATTTGGGAAGATATGATGGGCAGATAGAAAATGGTGAAGCGGGCGTATGAGAGACTGTCCAGGTGTCAGGACTCGGTCGAAGACAGCAGGAGTGCCGCCCAAGTCACCAACCAAACACAAGAGAGATAGAGGCGAGAGTGAGGATCAATGGCAGCAGCACAGTGCCCTGGATAACAGGTACAGTACGGTACAGATGAGATGGACAGTCTAGAGAAACAGGTGAGCTACAGTGAGCCTATAAGTACTGGGAGAACAATGGGGAAAGGACAATGGGCACAGGGATGGGTCAGACAATGGGAATGAGAACAATAGCGGCCGAAAGCGGAATAGGGTATAGGGCATGGATAAGGGACGAGCTGGGTCATGTGATGAGACGCGCAGGTGATGAGACAATGGGAGCATGTGACCGATGCGACGCGCGTATGGAAGTGAGAAGAGTGGAGAGAAATGGAGCGATTCGTGACAATATCCTGGTCCCATGTGTACGAACCGAACCTGTAGGACTTGAAAGGACATATAGAAAGCAATCTAAATTTGGGGTAGAAAGAATGTGATACTGCAAAACATATACAGGAGCTATATTGAGCCAATGCCTCGAGACATGATAGGATTCAGTCATGTATATCCCTAGCAGAGGGCAAGCGAGAGTCTACAGCGAGCTAATAATTACCAGAAGTGAACACTCAACACTGCTTATACCTTGACACATTTCTTACTACCGTGATCACAACGCGCAAATATCTACGAGAAAAGGGAATATTGAGTAGTCCTGAGGAAGCTGCAGGCCATACCGTTCTAACACCGAGCATCGAGCATTGCTCACAGCGCACGGGGGCACAGCTCACGCAGCAAGTCGGCATATATACATATGTCAACCACGGTTGGACCACGGCGATCTGATATGGATACCGTAGAGGGCGCACGCGCACTCGCATGTGCAGAACGTAGGGAAGTTCTGTCAAGCAGCAATGAGTGCTTGGCTCAGGCTGCGGCAGCGTACAAACAAGACCAAGCTCCATTTCACGTGACACGTTTTTCCTAATGGGGCAGTAATTCCTGAGAGAGACCTGCTCCCTTACAGGACCAGGAATTCCCTTCGCTCCCCCCTTGTCTTCCCGCCTCTTCTACTCGTAACTCGTCAACTTGGAGGGCCATGTTGGTCTTAGATGGACAGGAGGGTCTCAAGTTCAAGGTAAGTAATGTAATTTCTTTTTCCATGTGCTTTGTACTAACGAAGAGAGTGTCGCTCGTTTTCGAGTGACACTCTCGTTCCTTTTTGTACGTTCATTCGTTCGTCCCGCCCGCTGTCTCCACCGTCCCTTTCCCTTTCCCGCTGCCCCTGCCTCTATATTGCCGCTGTCGGTCTCTACATCGAAGCCATCCCGCCTGCCTCTGGATCACGTCGGCCCCCACCCACCCGCTCGCGCTCGCATGCCCCGACGCCTCTGCTTGGCTGTGCGCATGCTCCCAAACAGGCCCTGCCGCATGCGCAGGGTGAAGCGTGGCCTTGTCGATGCCCGTATGCCCGCGCGTACAGCCCATATGCGCAGGCATGAGGCCGGGCACGGGTCTGCCTGCGGGTGCAGGCCCTTGGCTGCGCTCGCATGCATGGGCGCAGGGCCACACACGCCAGCGCATGCATGCACGCACTGTCCCTGCAACTTCGCCCGGGCTCGTGCTCTGCTGCGTGGAGTGCCAGCGAGTGGGCTGTACGGCCGCGTCTGTGCCGGCATATCCCCAGTGCGCCAGCATTGGGCCCCTCACCAACACACGTGCGCCTCACCCCGCCGCATCAGTGCCCGCGCCTGCGCGTCCTGTCGCGTCGATGCCCCGCCTCGCTGCCACACCTCCGCACCCCGTCGTTCGGTGCGGGCACAGGCCCCAGTCCTATCACATCACGCCTTGCCATGTGGATGTGTCGGTGCCAGTACCAGTGCCCTCGCCCGCGCACTCCGGCACCGACGCGCCCGCGCGAGGCCGCGCTGTTCCATGCCAACACGCCCGCACAGCGACGTGCTGCGCCAGGGCCAGCGCGCATCCCATCAGCACCCCACGCGGACGTGTCGGTGCCAACGCCCGCACCCATGCACTCTGCGCCCATGCGCCCGTGCGCCCGCACACTCCCGCACTCCCACGCCCATGCGCCCATGCACCCGCGCGAGGCGGCCCTGTTCCATGCCCATGCGCCCGCACCGCGCTGTTCTATGCCAATGCCTGTGCGTCGAATCGCATCAGTGCCCCGCCAAGCCGATGTAGCCGTGTCAACGCCTATGCCGTTTCGCGCCAGCACTGCGCATCCCATCGCGTGAGCACCCCGCCATGCTGATGTGTCGGTGCCAACACCCGCATGCCGCCGCGACATCATCATGCATAGCGCCGTGAGTGTGTCTCGTTGCTGTAGCCTTGAGTAGTGTGTAGTGCTATACATCAAATAACATTGTAAATACATATATATCAGAGCTATATGATCATAAGTCACTAGGTCCCCAATATAGAATGATTTGACTTAATTTTTGTGAGCTCTACCCAAGCTCACATAGATAGCATAGTGGTCATAGCAAGCATGTAAACTTGTGTTAGCTACATAAGACTGATAGCTACCTAACATGAATATATAGCACTATATAGCATGCACCTATAGTTATGGAAGTTATGATAACCTGCATAGTGCTATATAGGCAAGCAGGGTTACTCTATAGAGCTATGGATGCTATTATACCACTATCATAGAACATATAACTTGATACTGTAGCTATGTAGGAAACACTTTTTTCAGATGCTAGTGGAGAGGGCCTTGATTCGTTTGCAGATAGGCAGGAGGAGGAGATACACGATGATCCCGCTATAGACAATGAAGATCCTCTTTCAGCCTGGCCCGTCGATGATGAGGACCTGCTATCCTTTCAGACCGATGTCTTGCCAAAGAAGGCCCGTGATGCCGACGGGAATCCCATCTTATGTATCATTGACTCAAGTGGTGTGCACCGTATGCCGGTTGTCTGGTGCAGGTGCCCTGATGCCAATCCACTTCCCCTGCAACTCTTCCGCATGCAGATGTTCCCATGTACCTTCTGATCACCTGAGACGGCATTCACATTTCGCGTTCTTGATGACTTCCGCTTGGACAACCTGGAATGCAAGACAACAGCATACCATATCTATCACAAGTTGTGAAGACTAACAAATAGTGCATTTCCGTCAAGTGTACTGGTATGCCCGACACTCGGTATTTGCTCATCTCATGCTAACACAAATCCAGGACCGATACCAAGAGCTGCTAAGGGTCGAGCGGCAATGGAGAGATATGAAGCTGCGCAACATCTGAAAAAAGTGTTTCCTACATAGCTACAGTATCAAATTATATGTTCTATGGTAGTGGTATAATAGCATCCATAGCTCTATATAGTCACCCTGCTTGGCTATATAGTGTTATGCAGGCTATCATAGCTTCCATAGCTATAGGTGCATGCTATATAGTGCTATATAATCATGATGGGTAGCTATGGGTGCTATGTAGCTAAGATAAGTTTACATGCTTGCTATAGCCACTATGCTATCTATGTGAGCTTTGGTAGAGCTCACCAAAATTAAGTCAAACCATTGTGTATTGGGGACCTAGGGACTTATAATCATATAGCTCTGATGTTGATTTATTTTATTTATAATGGTATTATGAAATGTACAGTACTTCGCACTACTGAAGGGTGCGGCGACGAGACACCTTCACATCGCTATAAGTGATAAAGGCATCGCGGCAGCGCCTGCGCGCAGAGCGCGCAGACGCGGGTGTTGGCATCGGCATGTCAGCGTGGTGGGGCGCGGACGCGACGGCACGCGCAGGCACTGGGGCAGAACAGCACGGTGAGGGCGCACGGGCATGGAAAAGGGCAGCCTCGCGCGGGCGTGGGTGCGGTGCGGGAGTGCACGGGTGCGTGGCTGCGGGAGTGAGCGGGCGTTGGCACCGACACGTCCGCGTGGGGCGCTGACGCGATGGAATGCGCGCTGGCGCTGGCGCTGAGCGGCGCCGTGCGAACGCGTGGGTGTGGAACAGCGCAGCCTCGCGCGGGCGCATCGGCGCCGGAGGGCGCGGGCGAGGGCGCTGGCACTGGCACCGACACGTCCGCGTGGCGGGACGTGACGCGATAGGACCGGCGCCCGCGCCCGCACGGAACGACGGGGCATAGAGGGGGGGGCGTGGGCGTGGGCACACGGGCGCAGGACGGCGGCGGGGCGGGGCGTTGACGCGACAGGAGCGCAGGCGCGGGCGCGGGCGCTGATGCGGCGGGGCGCGTGTGCGTTGGCGACGGACCCAATGCTGGCGCACTGGGGATATGCCGGCGCAGACGCGGCAGCGCAACCCACACGCTGACACCCGAGCAGCGCAGCGCGAGCCCGGGCGAAGCTGCAGGGCCCGTCCGTGCGTGCGCGGGCATGCGTGGCTCCGCGCCCGCAGGCGGACCCATGCCTGGCTTCGTGCCTGCGCAATGCGGGTTTACGCGCGAGCACGCGGGCGTCGACGGGGCCACACATGGCCTGTTCGCGAGCGTGCGTGTGGCTGGGCGTCGGGGAATCGAGCGAGCGAGCTCTGAGGGCGATCCGGGGGGAGGCGATGGCGGTGGTGGTGAGACGGTGGTGGTGAGAGACGGCGGTGGAGAGACGGCGGCGGCGGTGGAGAGACGGCGGCGGCGTGGAGAGACGGCAGCGGCGGTGGAGAGACGGCAGCGGCGGTGGAGAGACGGCGCGGCAGCGGGGGCACAGGGACGACGGGGGCGAGGGCGGACAAACGAACGAAAGAAAACGAGAGTGTCGCTCGTCTTCGAGCGACACTCTCTTTGTTAGCACAAAGAACGACGAGAGAGATGTCGTTTTACTTACCTTACAATCCTCCTATCCATTCATACCCGACCGGCCCTCCTATCTGATGAGAAAGGAAGAGGAGAGACGGGAAGACAAGGGAGATGTGGAGGAGGAAGTACGAGTCCGACTCCGAGTAAGAAGTTGGAGTCGACGCGCGTTCGAGTGCTTCAGCCACCGAACGCGCGAGACTGATTCTCGAGCTACAGCAAATCGAATAAATTTGTTTTTAATCTGAAAAAAACAGAGATTGTATAAATGGGTCGTTTGAATAGAATACATGAGCTACATATCTAATTACTGTATTGGATACTACTAGGCAGCAGAGTCAATATAGTCAAGTCTGCTAAATCAGCCTCTGACGCAAGGCTCGGCAGCGCCCGGCAGCCGTAATTTGTGGCTCCGCCGGGCAGACCCGGGCTCTCGTATTTAACGCACGAAGGACGCGCGTCTTTCTTCTCTCTTCAACCACCACCACCTACTGCCACGTCTCGCTCGACGTCGCTCATCGTTCGTTACTCGTCGTTCGCTGCTCGTTGCTCGTCGTTCGTTGCTCATCCCTCGTTGCTCATCCCTCGTTGCTCATTGCTCATTGCTCGTTATAGTCCTTGTTTGATATCTTTGAGGTAAGCATTTTGTTTTTGTTTCTTTCTTATGCTGATGTCTTTTGTCTATTGTATTCTCTTAGCATAGGCTACTACATCTCCGCTTTTTTATACTTTGGGTAAGTCCTCATTTATCATAGTCTTGCATATTTACTGACTGGCTTTTGTTACCTATTAGATTTCGCTTTTTGTAATGTTTGGAAGTTATTGTTATCACCTTTCATAGTAATGTTGTAGTATGGTACTATGTCTTGTTTGAGTTAATAAAATTTTGAGTTGTGTCCTTCATGAACTTTGTGATCTTTTGTTTTTGATAAAACATAATTAAAAATTTCTTTTAAATATAAAGTATTTGAGTTTTTCAGTATTATATATTAGAGATCTATCTTGATAGCTATTATGAAGTATGATAGAAATTCTTTTTGACTAGAGTTCACATCAGTAACATAGTATCTATAGGTTGCATAGCTAGATCTCCTATCATAGCTTCATAGACAGCTCTAATGACTCTCATAGCTCTCATAGCACTATATAGTACTCCACCTAAACTATATAGCACTATATAGCAACCCACCTAGCTATGTGAACTCCATAGCAGTTGACCTTGCTATGGCTCTAGGAGATTTATGTAGGATGTATAGAGCTATATAGGACATACAAATTTTTCAGATGAAGTGGTTTGGTATGGGCCACGACCCTGAGGATTCAGAGACGCCAGGATGCCGTGCAATATTTTGTCCAACCTGTGCACAGCCTGAGTTTAACCTCCCGGATGATTGGAAGACAGCTGATCCTAGACGGTATATACACCATACACATTAACAGGAATGGCTGGCTTACATCATTTTCATGTGCACAGCTGGATCTTCCTGCGAACATTTGTGATGGATGGCAACTTTGAATCAACAGGAAGCAAGATGCGGAGGCCAGCAAATGATGTGCAACTGAGCGAAGGGGCCGGATTTATAGTTGGACAGAAAGACTACAAGGCCCATCTCAAAGTCGCCAATGATCACCGGGAGGTACGCGGGATGATGCATGTCCATGTCCTCAGAAACTGACATATCCAGCGGCATCTAGAGGTCCACATGCAACGAGCACTGCGCAGTGAATTGTGTCAATGCCGATCGGCACCACGTTGAACATACTGGAATCGGAGCGACTGCGTGTTGCCATGGATGCTTTTACCTGCACTCTACGGTCGACTTTCAAAAGGGGGAAAGGTCGGTAAAAGAATTGTAGAACCATACCTGTGGATGCTGATAGCTGTTATAGACAAATGAACATGGACTATTCGGCCTGCCAGGCCATGAATTATAATAGCAAGCATATCGAAATCTTCATGAACATCTACGATGTCATATGTCAATGGCAGATGAATTTCAAACAACGTGTAATGAACAGCAATTTCCTCTCTCTGCCTGAAAGCATCACAGAGATGAAGTCAGCAATTGGACTTTTTCATGTTCATGGCCACAAGGATGAATGTGTTCCAGCATATTCACCGAACTATATCATCAGCGTGCGGCAATTTGATGGTGAAACTGTGGAGACACTCTGGGCACCATTGAACGAGATCTCGAGAAGCACCAGCGGCATGTCGACATCACACCGTCGGGAAGTTCTTGACGACCACATGAATGATTCCAATTGGAAGAAGCTCATTGGGATGGGTACATTTCCGGATTGCTATGTGAAGTCAGCACCTCTCACCCAGTCTACAGTGGCGTATCTATCCAGGCAATATTGCAGCGGAAAGGTGGAAGTGGAAAAGGCCAAGGCCGCCTTCCAAAGTATCAATGCTACTGTTCCGCGGGAGAAGCGAAAACTTTGGGCAAGTCAGGAGGAACAAGCACAACAAAAGTGGGAGGAGGATCCCATGGTGATGGTTGATATATATGACACCACGGTGAAGAGAGGTACCCGACCATGCAGTCTATGGAAGGGGTCAGCATTAACGTCTTATCTATCTTCAGGACCGACGAGAGCTGAGATCCTCGTGTGGCTGAATAGACAGGAAGTTGATAGCAGGACGGGACTTGATGCCACGGCATAGATTACACTAGGACTTCGTATTCAGGAGACTCAGTGAGTCATCAAAACAAATCTATCCAAGCTGACATCGAGATTCATTCGGTATCGTAGGCTGTCTATTATTACACTTGTACGCAAATTAGGGTCTAGTCCTACCACACCACAACGGAACGATCTCGAAGACAAACGGCGGCATCTGCAATCCAGAGTTGGGACATTTGAACGCGCGGCATCTCAGTTCTTTCCCTATGACATTGATACCGGAAGCCACAGAATCCCACTTCTGGCAGGGGACGGAAAAGAGTTTGACCATCTTGGAGACAAGGACGAGGAGGGGGAAACCGAAGACATACCCGCACCTCGCAGGTCTGGAGGTTATATCCCGATTGAGCAGGTCACTATTAGCCTTCCATCCTGCCTTGATAGCAGTGTGCTCAATCTGCCCCAGATGAAGACATTGGTTGCCGTAGAACTGGAATTGCGGGAAGGCCAGGCTAATGATGCACTACAGAGTTTACGACTGGCCTTAGGACACAAGGCATATGTCTTCAAGACGGACATCCGGCATACCAATAGTCAACGGAAAAAGATGTGGGCGTGGGATGAGGTGAGCTCCATCGAGAGCACTGTTCAACACCAGGCACATGTGTATTCAAAATGTAGAGACACTATGAAGGATCTGGGCGCAGAAGAAGGCATGCTAGAAAAGTTCGAGCGTCTCCTGCCAGAGCATCTAAGGGTCCACACTATAACCCTGGATCCATCAGTCAGAGGTCTCCGAAACTCAACACTACCCTGGTTCTGGTCAATGGATGTTTCTGGTGATTCCCTTGAAGGCAAATGGCTTGCTGACTGTAAGTCAGAAACCCATTCAGAGTCATGCCAAAAGGGGACTGATTGATAATATCACCAGTTCACCGAGTTCAATGGCTTCGCGCTCGGGTAAGAATGCACCGATGGAATGAGGAGATGGTGGTTCTTCCGTATGAAATGGAATGGACTGTGTCAGGATTTCAAAAGCGCACTCATGAATGGGGAGATAGAGTGAAGAAGGCAGAGGAGGAGAATATGCGGGGACATGCAGCATACAGTGCAAGACAGAAGGCGGTGTGGAACAAGTTTTCTGAACGTGCAGATGCAAAGTTCAAGTTGGTGTTAGGTGATGATGCACACTCAACATATGGTCTCGAATAATATGTACATATCTGGCTGCCGGCATTATGCCGCGGCATTTATGAAACCTTATTGCAAGACAATATCATCCTACTGCTGCGTGGACCTGTATAATGCATGGACTGCCCCATCATCAGCCTGCATCCAGTCTTCGATAGAGGCTAAGTCAGCTCAAATGGTATCTCAATCCTTACCCCACTCCTGTATATAGGAAACAAGATGCTCTGACGGTAATGCCGCATCATCCAATGCAATGTAAACACGATCTGCACGTAGTACCTACTGCGGCATCAGCATGATATGAAGTACGAATGTCAGTACATATGTACATACAGATTCCACATGTTCCCTGACAGAGAGAGCAAATGATCCAACAATGTCTAGTGGAGAGGGAGCCGCGCAGGCAGCAGGCCGCCCCTGGTCTCGTCTACGTTATGTTAGCGGTGTCGTGTTATGGAAGCAGAAAGGTTGTAGCTGACCTTCCTGCCTGAAAGGGACCTTGGCCTTGCCTGGCATTCCTAGATGTGATCACACGCAACTGCTCACGTATGTCCTCAGCCCACCACTGCGGCATGTAACACAGGATGGGTTCCTTTTGTGGGAATGTAATAGCAGGCAGTGGATCCAGATGATGGCCATGGGAAATAGCAGTTCCAATTGCATTCATGCGTCCAGCGGTATCCCTGAGCAATTTGGGAATGATCATGTTTGTTTGTGCTAGCTCTGAAAACCCACTAATTATAGCCGCGGCACTCTAGATATCCGCTCAACTAGTGCCAACGCATGCATCCGATGAGGCGTACCTGTTCCATCTGTATTGCATTAAATCTATACCAATACTCATATGTGCCAGGCGGTGTGGAGATTGTGTGCATTGCATCGTGGATGCGCCATGTAATTTCTTGCAGTATAGCCTGGGCAAGTGATCCGACATATGCGGCGGGGCTGTCCACAGCAGTAGCGTGGCAAGTGGACATGACTGTCTGACAATAGTGGAAGCGATGTAGAACTGTTAACATGGGGGGAGGGGGGGCAGGGGAAGATGAAGATGATCGTTATCGATTAACGCCCAAGCTACATTGGGAACATGTGTATTCCGCAAAATACAGGATAGCAGCCAGTGTGGAAATGGAGACTTTTCATCAGGAAAACATGTCAGGGCTACTTTCACCTACAGTAGAAAATATAGTCCACAGTAGCTATAATAGATTATATATTCTCTGTAGCATCTGTTGATAGGTGGGTCTCTATTACAACTACATGTAGCCATCTGTAGCCATCTGTAGTGATCTGTAGCAGTCTGTAGATGGTATATCTACTATAGCTTATGCTAGTTACTGTAGCTTATGTTAGCTACTGTAGATTATGTTAGCTACTATAGTTTATGCTAGCTATTAGAGTGCCATATTGCAGTATGTGAGATTCAATATAATATAGAACCCATTATAGTCTCTCAAATCACCTCTCCAACGATATATCATGCAAAACATATTAATTTGGTTGGTTACAACTGTACACTAATAGTATTGATATATATAAAATCTCCCCTCCATATCCTTCTGCACCCCGTGGGAACTGTTTTGCTGCACACAAACAGTTCCCACGCACTACAGGAGTGGGACTCGGGAGGCAGCGAGAGGCGGCGACGGCGCACTGGAGGCGGCGCGGGCGCGCGAGAGGCCGCGGGAGGCGGCACGGGCGTGCGGGGGCCCGGAGGAGGCGGCGCAGACGCGCGAGAGGCGGCGACGGCGCACTGGAGGCCGCCGGGGCACATGAGGGGCCGCCGGAGGCGGCACGGGCGTGCAAGACGCCGCGGGAGGCAGCGCGGGCGCGCGGGGGCTGCGGGAGATGGCGGCAGCGTGTGGGAGACGGCGGCAGCGCGCGAGAGGGTGCGGGCGCGTGATGGAGGCAGCGAGGGCACGGTGGAGGCAGCTGGGGCGCACGAGAGACCGCGGGAGGCAGCGCGGACGTGCGAGAGGCGGCGAGGGCACGCTGGAGGCCGCCGGGGCGCACGAGGGGCCGCCGGAGGTGGCACAGGCGCGCGAGAGGCCGCGGGAGGCGGCACGGGCGCGCGAGAGGCGGCGACGGCGCACTGGAGGCGGCGACGGCACGCTGGAGGCGGCGATGGCGTGCTGGAGGCAGCGTGGGCGCGCAGGGGGTCACGGGAGGCGGCACGGGCGCACGAGAGGCTGCGGGAGACGGCAGCAGCGCGCAAGAGGGCACGGGCGCGCGGTGGAGGCGGGAGGGCGCGGTGGAGGCAGCTGGGGTGCACAGGGGCCGCGGGAGGCGGCGCGGGCGCACGAGAGGCGCGCGGGAGGTGGCGCGGGCGCACGAGAGTCTGCGGAGGCCGCGGGCGCGCGCGCGGGGGCCACGGCGAGCGGCGTGGATGCACGAGAGGCGGCGAGGGCGTGCTGGAGGTGGCATGGGCAGCGGGGGGCCATGAGAGGCGGCGTGGACGCGCGAGAGGCGACGACGGCGCGCTGGACGCCGCTGGGGCGCATGAGGGGCCGCAGGAGCGGCGCGGGCGCGCGGGGGGCCACGGGAGGCGGCGCGGACGCGCGAGAGGCGGCGATGATGCGCTGGACGCCGCCAGGGTGCACGAGGGGCCGCAGGAGGCGGCACGGGCGCGCGGGGGCCGTGGGAGGCAGCGCGAACGCGCGAGAGGCGGCGACGGCGCGCTGGAGGTGGTGAGGGCGTGCGGCGGCGTGCAGGAGGCGGCAAGGACACGCAGGAGGCGGCGAGGGCATGAGCGAGTTGGTGGGGGTGCGCGGGAGGCGGAGACGACCTGTGGAGTACAAAACGAGAGTATCGCTCGTAGTGTCGAGCGATACTCTCTCAATTAGTATAATAAAGCTACAGAGAAACTATGACTACGCACCTGTATACTCAGCCCAGCAGGATGAAAGAAAAAAGAAGATGCTTCAGAGAAAAGTTCCCCGGTGAGGAACGAGTGGGTGGGTGGAAGAAGATGAGCTGGCAAACAGGGACTCATGTGCACAGGCATCGCACACGGAGCCGCGCGGCCCGTGCATTTTTGTTGACCATATATGGGCAACAAAACAGCACGGCGCGCACCGGGCCGGGCCAGCGCGTTTCGACTTCGAACAAAAAAAAGTGCGCCGACTGTCTCTCGCGCGCGCACCCCCACTGCCTCCTGCACCCCATCGCTGCCTTCCGCACCCCGCCGCTGCCTCCAGCACCCTCCCGCGGCCTCCTGCGCGCATGCGCCGCCTTGCACGTTCCCGCGCCGCGTCCTGCGCTCTCCCGCCACCTCCACGCGCCGCCCCCGCCTCCCGCCTCCACACGCCCCCGCCGCTCGAGCGTGCCCGCACCGCCTCCTGTGCCCTCCGCCGCCTCCTGTGCCCTCCTACGGCCGCCCGCTGCCTCCCGCCGCCTCGCACACGCCCGTGCCGCCTCCAGCGTGCCTGCGCCACCTCCTGCACCCTCCTACGGCCTCCAGCGCCCTCCGCCACCTCTCGCGCCCTCCCGCCGCCTCTCGCGCGCCCCCACAGCCTCCTGTGCCCTTTCGCCGCCTCCTGTGCCCTCCTGTGGCCGCCCGCTGCCTCCCGCCGCCTTGCACATGCCCGCGCCGCCTCCAGCGTGCCCGTGCCGCCTCCTGCGCCCTCCCGCGGCCTCGCACACGCCCCTGCGGCCTCTCTCAAGCTCGCGCTGCCTTGCACGCGCCCGCACCGCATCCCGCACCCTCCGCCGCCTCCCGCGCCCTCCCGCCACCTCCCGCGCCCTCCGCCGCCTCGCACACGCCCCCACCGCCTCTGCGAGCTCGCGCCGCCTCTCGTGAGCTTGCAGCACCTCTGCGAGCCCGCGCCACCTCTCGCACACCCACGCCACATCCTGCACCTCCCGCTGCATCATGCGCCCTCCCGCCGCCTCGCACACGCCCGCACCGCCTCCAGCGTGCCCGCGCCACCTCCTGCATCCTCCTATGGCCTCCCACGAGCTCGCGCGCGCCTCTCGCGCGCCCACGCCGCCTCCACTGCGCCCTCGCTGCCTCGCGCGCCCCGTGCACTGCCTCCCGCGGCCTCCCGCGCGCTCACGCTGCCTCCCGCGGCTCCCACGCGCCTGCGCCGCCTCTCACGGCCTCTTGCGCGCCCATGCCACCTCCAGCGCGCCCACGCGCCTCCAGCGCGCCCTCGCTGCCTCCCGCACATCCGCGCCGCCTCCAGCGTGCCCTTGCCGCCTCTCGTGCATCTACGCCGCCTCCCGTGGCCCCCCACGCGCGCGCGCCGCCTCCCGCGGCCTCTCGTGCACCCGCGCTGCCTCCCGCGGCCCCTCGTGCGCCCCGGCAGCCCCCTGCGTGCCCGCGCCGCCTCCAGCGCGCCGTCGCCGCTCTCGCGCATCTGCGCCGCATCCTGCGGCCCCGCGCTCCCGTGCAGCCTCCCACGCGCCGTCGCCGCCTCCAGTGCGCCCTCGCTGCCTCCCGCACATCCGCGCCGCCTCCAGCGCGCCCTCGCCGCCTCTCGTGCGTCCACGCTGCCTCCCGTGGCCCCTCCACGCGCGCGCGCCACCTCCCTTGTGCACATAGGCACTGCCTAGTGCAAGGGCGTGGGAAATGTTTGGCTGGAGCCAAATGTTTCACACGCACCTTTTTTTTTTTTCTCAAGTCCTGATACATGCACATGTATACTACTTGCAGCACATTATTGTACATGTCTCCATATGAAAAACATTGTGAACATCTATAGTGAAATTGAAGGATGATTGAGGCAATTAAGCATGCTTTTAAGAGTGTGGAATAGCTCAGAATGAATGATTTATTTTTGTGATCTACCAGAGCTACAGGAAGTACAGTAGCTGTAGTGCTGGCTTTGTAAGATTGCTGTGCCTCCGGGTATTAAACTAGTGGCTTACGGTAGCCAAGGCTTGGCTACTGTGGTCATACCTCGGCTATCACCCCAAAAACCGTTTTTCCTGATGTTAAATCTGAATATGCCATTTAGCATTCAGTTTAGGAGTGGGCATTGAATGATACATGAGGCAGATGAAAGGGAACATAGAGATCTATATATTCCTCCGACTATTCTTCATTCTCCCTCTTCATCTGATTAACCTCGTGCAAAGCATGGTTGGCCGACATCCGCTTCTGCTGCCACTTATCCAGGTCGGCCTTCAACTTAGCGAAGAGTGTGTCTTGAAATTGCTGTGTTCGAGCAATTTGGGAGAAGACCTCCTCACGGGCAGCAAGAACATTTGCCGGTGGGATAGGGGGACCTTTAGCATACATGCCGCTCTGACAACGCATTGATTCAGCAGGATACCTAGGGCAGCGGCAATTCACATACCTGTGTCAGAAGGGTGGGGACATAACGCAAGAGTTTACTGTCATTCCCAACCCGGGCATCCATGGAATGGCAAAATTTCGTAGATACCGCAGTATGTATATTGAATGGAAGGGATTGTCCATCAGCCTGATGGAGCTTGAGCAAGCCGATATTGTGGGATAAATCCACCTGAGACATGCTGAGCAATTAGAATAAGTCCCGGATATATTAACATACCCATTGGGCTCCTGTCATTTCGAGATCGAGATCGGTGGAGGCAATCTGACCGAGTGTTGCGTTTATGCAACTGGAAATTGCTTGAATATCTGGGGATGTACAAGCCAGATCATTGCGATGGGGTATTTGAGACATGTTGGTGTGAATGCAAATAGCGTGTTGGGGGGAACAAACACATGGCGCCCAGCTGTGATGAATGGCACATGACGTTCATTTCTATTATAGAGCTATGGACATTTTCGGGACAGATTCCGGTGGTAGAAATAGTTAATAGCCCGGGAGTTGCCAATCATAGAGATCATAGTAATAAATAACACGCTGAGGTGTATGTAAAGCAATTGTGCGGGATGATATACATCTATGCAGCATAGTCGGGTACCGCTATGCAGCTGTATGCCACTGTACATCAGGAAAAAGCATTTTTTGATCGATAGCCGAAGTGATATTACGTTCAGCTACAGCATCCGTGCCTTTGTTACTAATATGTTACCGGTCAGGTATGATAGCCAAATTTCCGCTATTGATCTCGGCCCGTCGTTACGCATAATACTAAGCTTTCTACCATAGCATCTGTAGCGCAGCCTCTTACAAAAGGAAGAAACATGAGATATATTCAAAATTAGGCTACCAAATTGTTTGATACGCATACATGCTTGCCCAATTATTAACGTAGAAGGACCTAGCCTGATCAAGAACACTCTCCGATGCCCAAGATCGATCAACCTCCTCCGCAAAATGTGGGATAAGTTGACATGACTGTCGAATTTGAGACAAAGGCACAATACTTCCTTCTCTTTTCGCCGTAACAGACACAGTGTACATCATGTGGTTTTTGTTGGCAGTGGGCTGAAAGGAGGTGTACCACTCTACGTAAGCCAACTCGTCTTTTGACCATGCAGGTGTAAAGTGCGCAACCTTCTCTGGAAGTTTAAAGATGGCGCGAATACGTCCAACACGTGTCCCTAAATCTTGTTTAAGAGAGATTTCATTATGATAAGATAGATATTTACCTTCCACGCCAGTAGACTCTGCGTCAGGTGAATACAAAACAATGACCGTGTCAAAACGGGCTGCATGTTTACGAGTGGCTGGTTGGGCTTTCACAGCTTCCTGTTCTCTTTCAGATACAGACATAACATCTGAGTGCCCAAGCTCAGTGCGAGTGAATTTAAATCCACGATACAAAGAGACATGGGAAAAGGGGAGTGTGCCTTCCTGAATCTGTCGGCGCTTTGCCTGCTCCGTAGGAGGGAAAAAACTGTTGATATATCTCTTGAGAGCGATGGTAAAACCAGGGGCATTATGTTCCTTCTCAATAGACGACACAAGAACCTTGGGAAATGGAGGGCGTTTGGCGATCTGAATAGATGGTGTTTGTTTCGAAGTTGAGGTGCAAGACACCGCTCCTTCCCGCTGAAGAAAGGCACTAAACATGGCCACCTTTTCCCTACGGGTGAGCCATTGGGTCATCTGTGGTCGCTCATCCCGATGGTTTGAAGCGCGCCATGCCTCCTTAGCGAAGTCGATGTGGAAGCGTTCAAACATCTCTGTGTTGTAGTTATCTGTCGTCCCAAACAGACAAATGGACTCTGTATAGTGGACCAGAGAATGGAATTTGGGAATGTTGAAGTCCTTTCGGATACCCAGCTCCTTCAGGACATGCCTATTCTTGAAGAAGTCGTCCAGTGCATTCTCCATATAACCAAGGGTAGTCTCGTCGTGAGTCGGATACTGGGCGATATAAGTGAAATCCAGAAGGGCACGAAATGCCACAAGAAGGCTAGAAGGGATTCTACCGACCAAGCAAGCTAGAAGGATCTTGGCCATGTTCTTACGCTCTGTTCCTGATATTTGGGAAAGAGCGGAGAAACCGTTTTTGAAGTGCCGTACTCCGAACGCAGGAGGGAGGCGGCGGATGCGTTCGTCAAGCTCCTCACTAGTCAACAGCTTTCCGCACCATCTGACGACGTACTTCAAAACACCCTGATGGAGCTGATGCAAAATGTCGGGGGTGATGGACCTGTAGATGTCGGTGTGAGGAAAACCCTCCCAAAAAGGGTGTTCAACGCCTGAAACACTTTTATCTAAACATGCTGCTGTAAAACCAGATCTTGACTTTGTGTTCGCCTTCGACGTTTTGATAATGTCTAGAGTCTCCTTGTGGCTACGTTTGGTACCGGGCTTGCGAGATTCCAAGTCCTGGGGTCTACATTTAGGGCAGTCCCCATACTTTGTGCAGGCCACCAGGCATTGTTCCGGGTAATCTGCCACGTACGTTGCGAGAACAGGGTGGACTTTGCGTACTTTGCCATCGCCACAAGTCACAGAGATCCCTTTTCTACCGGCTGCTTTCAACGGCTCGAGGATAAGACGCATGGAATCGTGAAATAAGATCTGGGCCCGTGCCTTGCGCTCAGCCTCCGTGAGGCCTGCCTTCCTGATCTTTGCAACAGAAAGATAGCCTATGAGAATGCATGCTTGCTGAGAGGGTCTTCGCCGAATTGAACGTGGGATGTTGCCCAGTGTGAGATACACCGGATAGGACGTCTTGTTACCCGTGAATTGTGTAAGCTGAGTTTTGTCGCTGGCAATGATAACCGGCGCAACACAGTGTCCCGTTGGTATAAGCTCCTGGGAAACTGTTAGTTACTTTTCGCCAATAGAGAACAGGCTGGCGAACCTGAACGGCATTCCACCATTTTTCTGTCCACATTTCGTGGTAGATCCTTGACTTTCGCCCCTTATCCGTAAACACCTTGGACAGCCGATAGACGATATGTTTTGAATGAGCAGGGTTGCCGAGTAGTGCTTGTATGGCGTCCAATGGGTTGCGGTACTGGACAAAATGCTCCTCATCCGGGCGGTCTGGGAATACAAAGGTCTTGGTCGACCAGTCTGCACGCGCTGGAATGGAGTCGACGATATTCAGGAGTTCTCGCGTATTGTGATAGGCAATACCCAGGCGTTCTACTGTCTTCAGATAGGTCAGGATGGGTCAGAAGTTTGCATTATAAAATAGATAAAAAAACACTTACTCCAGGGATGGCCAGAAATCGATCGAAGGTGTTGTGGCCAATGCCCTCCTGAACTGCCCATTGCGCAACCCTCCAGTCCATCTCAGATCTGAAAGGAGCCCAATTCTGGACCTTTTGCGCCATCCCCGCATCACCGTATTTGCTACGCATGAGCTGAAAAAACTGTCTCCAACTTGCGTCCAGAGTGGCGTCTGCTCCGAACTCTTTCGCCGCGGTCTGGTGGACGTCTTCCACACGCAAGTCTTCATCATCGTCAAGAGATAAAGCATTGATGGGCAGTTGGACACGAGAAGTTGACGCAACCGTAGAAGGATCTGGGGCTCCCTCGGTCGCTGATGATTGCTCAGAGGTCCGCAGATCGGCCGAACAGGAAAGAGGTAAAAACCTGTAAAAGTCTTCATTGAAAGCGCTCAGTACTGCCAAAGGATCGTCTGAAAGATCCTCGTCTTCCTCGTCCCCCGACCCCTCACTGCCGGGTTCATCCCTATCGAGCGTGCATGATACGGTCTCCGGGATATCCCAGTCCGATTGCCATATCTCTCTTGCCTTCCCCATCCTATAATCCTTGCACTTTACCGAACGTCGTTGGTGGAAATACAGGCCCGTTACGGTGTCGAAATAGTCCCCGCAATTTCCGCAGCGCAAGTCGGTAGCCACGGCGGCACCGTTCAAAGACAACCGGTGGCGTTTACCCATTGCCTTTACATATGTCAGTGACCTTTCCCCTAAAGTAAATGCTACGTACCCCAACAAAGTTGAAGAATTCGGCGGTACGGCGGTATTGAGGGCGTGGAAACTGTTTGGCTACACCCAAACGTTTCCCATGCATAGAAAAAAACAGTGTGCGGGTCTTGTGAGTGCGAAAAGCGTATGTTTTGCACAGGAAACACTCACCAACACTAAAACTACTGTTCTGGGGGATTGAACGAAGAGACAACTTATTGTCTCTGAGGGCAAGTCGCACGTTGCAGCGAGGCGCGCTCGGAAAGCCTTGAACTGTAGATCCAAATCCCAAAGGTAAAGCAAAGGTGACGGTAGGAAAACATGAGTCACTCACTGCAGGACAAAGGTCAATCTGTACAACTCAAGTACAGGTACTTACAGTGACTGCACTGCAGCGAGCTATGAGGGATACTAGACGCGCTGAACACGCACAAGTCGCGAGGCATCAGACGCGCTGCGGCGGGCCGCGGGATCCGTGCGTTTTTATTGCCTAAATATAGGCAATAAAAACGCACGGATCCCGCGGCCCGCCACAGCGCGTCTGATGCCTCGCGACTTCAGCGCATTCAACCAACGTTCTGTTCTCCCACCACCGTTCTTCCTAGTGCAAAACAGTGAGTTTTTCATTTCTCTTTTCCAAAAGGCCACTTATGTTTTTGAATTCTTGCGCCAGGCGGATCTAGGACGATAAGAACGGGCCATGGCCAGTTCGAGTCGTTCTCGCATGTCGAAGGCCTCTCGGTCAGAGTCGCGGCGTGGTGTCCCATACACGGTAGAGGAGCGGGCGAAGATGGATGCGAGAAATGCAAAGTCCAGAAGGTGAGTACAGTATTCCTTCTCAAGCAAAGCAAACTGCTTACCGTCGTTGCCGTGCGTTAGGGACAAGCGAGCGGCAAAGTGGGCCGATGGGTCTATCTTCGTCGTCTCAACGTCCGAGGCTATATCAGCACACACCCAGCGGCTTGAAAAAACTGCTCACGCTCGAGCCCATCTATCTCGGCCCCGTTCTCTGTCGTTAACCGCCCTCTCGCATCCCCTCCTTTCGTCTCAGCACCAATTATCTCCCCATATTCAACTCTTGCCCATCATCGCCTCTGAAGTCGTGAGGTTACTCGACACGTTCCAAGCTTGGCTCGAGTCAACAGAGCTATTTTGGCTGTGGACGTGCGCCGATCTTGACAGCGCCGTGGTGTCCGAGCAGCGCACGATCCACGAGCAGGTGACGGCATTGCTACAAGATGCGAACGACGTCAACTATGGGCTCGTTCTTGCTCTCCAAACGAGCTATCAAGAGGCTGTGGCCCTTGGATCAAGCCATCTCAGCAGCTTTGAGGCCCGACTGTCTCAGTTGGAAATGGGGAACGAGCAGAGGGCCATGCTACGGTTGGTGGGCGGTCGCTTCAGGGACGTGGTATTTGGTATCAAGATGTGGAGCATTGGCGTGCGGGCCGTGCTTATTGACTGGAGAGATGCAGGAGGGACAAACGTGCAGAACGTTCTGCGTAAGGTGCGTTGCCTTTGACTTCGTTTGCCCTTGCTAACACCAAGTCCTTTTAAGACGGTGCAAGACCAAGTCGAAGATGGGAGCTTTATCGTAGAAGTGCAGGGCGTTCTCGACGGAAAAGTCTGTGTCGATGACTGTAAGGTGGCCGATGTCGAACGACTTCGTCCAGGGCGGATGCTCAACCATGCTGTCATTAATTACTTTGCTTACAAGTGGAGCCATAACTACCGCGACAGCATTGTGCTGCGTACGGAGTTCATGAGTCTCCGTTTTCCTGTCTTGCCCCCTCCTAATCCCTCTCTTATTTTCAAGTACCGGGGATTGCAAGTAAGTCAAATTGGTTCTTTCTCCGTGTACGGTGCTTAACGTGCAACAGATCGTATCTGGATCCGGTGTCATCCCATGGAAACGAATACTCATTCCCGTGCACCTCCCATCGCAAACACATTGGGTAGCTGCTGCAATTGATTTCGAACGTCTTCGCATCGATGTATACGACAGTCTACCCGGTGTTCGTGAGGCAAACAAGGGCCTGAAGCTGGAACAACAGGCCCATTGGCCCATCGTTGCTCGTCTCAAGTCCCTGGTCAACCACATGTTTCACGCGCTCAAGAAATATCACGGTGTTCGCATCTCTAACTACTGGCCTACGTGGGTGCTATGCCCCCATGCATCGGTACGTATTTTCTCGCGTTTCCACAGCTATGCTTTGCTCACATGCTGCTACAATTACAGTGTCCTACGCAATCTAACGGTGTTGATTGCGGTGTTTTCACCCTGTTGACCATGTTTCACCTGCTCCATGGCAGCCTTCAATCGCGCGCCGTTCCCGCCGAGTTTGCTTTCACGTTTGACGACGGGCCACGCTCGCTGGACGGAGTTCGTCTTCTCTTGATGGAGGAGATGATTCGCGACAGGGAGGAGGGTCTGGAATACGAAAGCAGGACGCAGGTCAATGTCTCGGAGGAGGAGAAGGCAGTTCTTGAAGACGGCGATGACGATTCGGACGTCGAGCTGCTGGGTATGACGGATGGAGACGGCTGGAATGAGTGACCGGTGAGTCTGCTGTTGAGGTCGCGCAGTAGGTGCTGGTGCTTTGGTACGGCCCCCCTCCCACTATATTATGGTTGGCTTGAGATATGTTCTTTGAATCACATGTGTTTTGAACTCAATCATTTAGAAAAACACGAATATGGGGGAATCTTTTTGGGTCGCGGGAAACGTTTGGCTGCAGCCAAATGTTTCCCACGGCCCTCGCGTAAGGCTCGACACGTCGCGTCGCTGCCTTCGCGTTTTCCTATCCCTCATGCTCTCTGTACGTCGTTCCCGTGCCCGGCCTCTCCTTCAATGAATCCTGTAGCAGTCCCCGCGGACATTCTGCAAGACGTTCTGCGGGCTCTTTCGCGCCTTGAAGCTGTAGAGTCCCGGGCTTCGGAACCGTCAAGCCGCGGTACGTCGCGGCTCCTTCTGCAACTCACCCGTCTGGCCCAGGAAAGCCGTGTGCACCACGCTCCCTGCTCTGACGGCTGCGTTACCTGCTCGACAGAGGGTGATCCCGTGCGCCCGCGCACACCACCGTCCGGCCCGCGTCTCTTCTCCCCCTTCAACTCTCCAACCCCCCTCACCCCGCTCCCCCGCACGCCTTCATTCGACTCGCGTGACCTTCGGGACCCTAACGAGCCGGATTCCGATGGCGAACCGGAGGTTGAAGTGGAGGGGCGGCTGTTGTTCGGCGAGGGTGGAGGCGATGCAGGCGGTGGAGGGGGAGGTGGGGAGGGCGGTCCGGACGTCCAGCACCTCTGGCACGATGGCTGCCGTCGAGGAGGAATCCCCGTATGGGTCGTCAATAATGACCCGGCGTGGGTCGTGACCAGGGACGCACGAGGCTTTATCGCCATGCTCGGCGCGTGGGGCCATGTTGGCATCGGGGCACGTCGGTTGAGAAGAAGAGACTCATCTGGGGCAACGTCTGACATGCTGGATTTCAGCAGACTGAAGCAATGGGCACAAGACATCCGCTTGGAGTTGGCAGGGGGGAGAGGCTGCATGGCGGGGGGGGGATTCCGCGCGGCCCTTCGAGACTGTTGGTTGATCACCAGCAGGCAAGTTGGGGTCAGCTTTGCCACCATGATAAGCTTTATGACACTTGTGGTGCGGGTAGAGAAGTGAGTATCTACGTCCTGGTTGTGGTCAAAGTAGGCTAAACCCTTATCTAGCCTCCAGAAGCAGCACCGAATTCCAGACTTGCTCGCGTTTTGGAACCGTTTCGTGAAGGCAGAACCAGATTGGCCCATCACCTACAATACGTTCGTTGAATGGCATAGCAAGGGTAGCAAATACGCTGCAATTGCTTCTGGAGGTGGGTTCTTTTACGTATTTGCCGTCTGCGGTCTCTGTGGCTCATTCAATTTCAGGATCTATCTATGCCCTAGTACTGATAGCAGGCCTCAAGCTACGTGACAAGCTCCACCATATTCAAGATCTTAGCCCCAACATCATGACGGACCTGCTTCGCGTTCTACCACCGGGCACGCTTGACGTCGGCGTGGTGATCCACACAAAAATAATTCCTGCGGTGGCGTACCTCTGTCAAATCCTTCCCCTGAGCCTAGCTGGTCTGTTCTCGCCAGAAGACCTGCTACCCTGGAATGTTCCGCCCTCTCTGGACTGCTTTAATTTAGAGTTTTCAGATAGGTTTTTTGAGACTGTACCCTTCAAGTGCGTGTCATTTCTTTTTTCTCTTTATTCTTGGCTAACTCGATCTGCAGCACGTTTCGACCCCTGTCTCGTGACAAGGATGCGTGGGCGCCTTGCCTAGCCAATGGACCCTTACCAGCAACGGCCTTTCTCACCTTACGGGAGGTCGTCCTTCGTCACTCGGGGGGATCTCGTCTTCCCTCCTCGTCCAACCTATTCTTACCGACGCCCGAGCCCTCAAACCCACCCACCCCCTCTGCATCCTTTCTTGATATTTCTGAGGATGTTGGGACTCCCATGGACTTAGATCCCTCAGGTCCGGCCCAGGTCATTCCTACAGGATACCAGCAAGATCACCCTCGGAATGTAGCCACATCTGCAGCCATCGATCACGAGGAGAACTATGAGTGGACAGAGACACAGCGAGCACTTGCTGCAGCATGTCTAGAGCACCCGGTGACGTCGGTTGAGGAACTTTCCGCCCAGGTGGGGTAGGATTTTTTTTTTTACTTGGTTTTTGATTTGTTCTGATTTTTTTTTGCAGCTGGGCGAGCACTATTCGAATGGGATCAGACGGGATCCCACTTCCTACGTGGCTTTCTCCACTGACATAATAGAGTGTGTAATGTATTTATACCGTATCTCAACTGGTCTTCATGATATGTTTCACAGAGATAACGTTCGTATCGAGAACAAAGACGGAAGTCTAATGGCTTTCATTTGTACATCCTTGCCGTCCCACATCCGTGACAACTTGCACGCTGGTCTCAGGTCCTGCGTTGGGGATATCCTTGCGGAGAGGGACTCGAGTGTGGAGAGGGAGGCGTTGAAGTTTGGTACGTATCATTTTTCGTGGTACAATCGGCACGCGACCAAGGTTTGTCTTGGTTTCACCTCTGTTTGTTCTATCTGACAAAGATATAGGGTACCAATGCACCTCCTGGTGTTCAGCCGTTGTACTTGTCCAGGGATGGCACGTCACAAACAAACCGCACACAGATGACAGCTTATCCGTCTGCTGACATGCAGAAACATGCAGCAACTTTGGAGAAGATGGAGGTGATATTCCAAGAACTTTTTCAATGGATTGAAGCAAAGGTACGTGTTTTGCTGCATGCTGCACAGACTAAATGTTGCTGACAGCTTTTATCATAGCTTCTGGATTGTTTGCCATGGGAGTACATGCACCTGTCGGTGTACTCAAGGGATCTCCCGGGCAATGCGCAGTCTATAGTACGACCCTTTGTGGGCTTCGTCATCAACATCAACGTCGCCACGCGGGGCCACCGGGATGACAAGGATGAATCTCACTGCCTGGTCTTGCCCATTGGTGCGTTTACAGGTGGTGCTCTTGTGTTCTATGAGCAAGGAGTGGTAATTGAGGCGCAGCACGGAGATCTTATTGTTTTTAATTCCAAGGATACCACCCACTTAAACCTTCATTATTCAGGCGAACGCGCCTCTTTTGTGTTCCATACAGATGCTGCCATGGCTGAGTGGACGAGGAACCGCAATGGTTGGGACGACGAAGAGGTGTTCCATTGATACATAATTTCACTCTTTACTTACGATGCTCTACTTAATACTTCTTAATTTTTACAGCTTTTGTTAAAGGAGGGTTGAATTTCTAGAGTGTGCGAACCGACGGGCGACAGCAAAACATTTCCCACCCTCCTCTAAGCGAGGATGGATACAGGATACCGCGTAGCGAAGTGGCACCACTTCATCCAAACCACGTTCGTGCCACGTCTATCCTTCCTGCTCTCCTGTCCCCACCTCTGCACTACTCCTTCCTTCATGGCTAGCACCAGGTCCAGAACAAAGGGACTCCAGCCCAAGCCTGTCTCTGCGCCGACCACAAGGGCTGCGAACATGCCAGCCAAGAAGGCTGCAAACCAGGTGGCAAAACAAGAGAAAAAGGTAAGCAATTTTGGTCAAGGTAATCAAAGCGTACGGCTTACAGTTTTGCATAATACAGAAGAACCTTGCTGTCGCCGCTGCCGCTGCTGCCGTTAAGGCGGTAGCAGCCAAGAAAACAGGAAACAAAAGAGAACGTGATGAGGCTTCCGAAGATGACGGGGAGCAGCCTGTCCCCATGCCAACAAAGCCCAAGCCCAGGCCCGTCAAGAAGAAGAAGAAGACTCAGGCAGAGCTGGAGGAGGAGGAGCATGGTAAGTTCCGATTTACCATCGCCAGACGGTACTGGCGTCTCTCTAACCAAATTTCTTATTCCATGTTCAAATCACCAGAACTGGCAGCACGAACCTTGGATCTCGTCCATGCCGAAGCCAATGACGACGGCAATGACAATGCCGACAAGGATGAGGAGAACGAGGGAGACAGCGAGGTTGGTGTAGAAGATGGCCTCCCCACTAACCGCCATGGTGGCCTAGATGATGAGGAGCAAACGTTAGGGGAAGACCTTGACGCAGGAGATGAAGACGGTGAGCTTATACTTATGTAGAACTCTAGATCAACTCACTGTGTTTTCAGGCTTTGACTCTGATGAAGACTCTGACCGTCGTCAACAGGACAGTGACGAGACGATGATGGAAGTAGAGGAAAGAGAGGAAATGGAAGTGCGAGAGGAGGCATCCCGCACTGAGGAAGCTTTGAAGAAGCCTAACGTCAAGGGACGTAAAAAGACGTTCGTCGGCGCAAAGGTGAGTACTTAAGAAGGCTACAGTCAGTTTTTCTTTACTCATCGCCATCATCCATCACAGCTCACCGCTGTACCGGAGAAGCTTGATGCCAAAAGGACAGGGTACGTCTTTTCCATCAAAGGCACATTGCTTCTGATGGAAGATCGTCCTCTAATAGGAAGAAGAGCCGTACATCAGAGGCACCGTCTATGGACTTCATGTCCTCTGGTGCCCCGTTGAAACCTGGGTCTTGGAATCTGCCGCAAATACAACAGGTTTTCGGTGATCTGGCAGGACAGCTCAGCTCATTGGGTCGACGCTTTATACGTGTGATGGTTTGCACTGAAGATGCGTTTCCCATGTCTACAGGGTCTAGAGACAGGGTTATATGGGCAGCCATGAAGAAAGCCGTATCCACGAGCACGATGCTGCAGCCTGAATACGATAAATTGCAGAAGGCCATGTCCGATGAAAGCGATCCTGCACTACAGCTAGAATTTGACAAAGTAACTGGCTACGTAAGTTTGTTATCCACCACATCAACGTTGTGAAGACTTACATAAAATAGATATGGGCTGGTGTAGCGCAAGTACGTGGACAGATCAAGTCCCAAGCTGTTGAAGGCTGCAACAATTATTTTGGGCTGGAGAAACTCCGCACCACTGCTGGTGGGGAGGCTGTTAAGGCTGCTGTGACCTGGCTACTGTCCGGTTCTACTCCTGTTTTTACCTTTGGAGACATAAATATAGAGGTACGTGTGCATTGTAGTCCACCATTTTACGTGCTGACGTGCTGACGCCTGTGCTATTCTAGGCAAGGACGTACGATGAGGAGAAGGCACTAAAACTTCCAGTCGTCATCACAATTATAGCGAAACAGTGGTTCGGCAAGAAAGGAGACGGAAACCGATCGCTCTTTGCAAAAGACTATCAGGAGTTCAATATCCCTCTTTTGGCCATTGTTTTCACTGCTGTACGTGTTCCAATTTTTCTGTTGAATGTCTGACTAAGATATGACTAGATTGAAAACGCCATTGTTGAATATCAAGAAGGATATAAGAAGGAGATTGAGTTCAGCGATACCCTCTTCTACAGCCGGTATGTCATTCAATTCATCTTTATCACCTTGTTGTGCTGATTGTCTACACATCTACATGATATTATTAGATATGTATACTATCAGGATTTATTTGCAGATCTGAAAGAACAGATGCCGGTATATTGGAAGCGAAAAGTTGTGGCTAAATTACGCGAGGACGTCCTGTAAGTTTTTTTTCTGCTGTTTTCGTCCATCTACTCAATTATTCTTTCTTCTAGGACAAGTGTCGGGAGGATTTCCAACAATAGAGTCTATGATTCTAAAGCAGGAGCTGGGCTGAATTTTGCAGCCCTTGAAGCGAAAGCTATTGCAGAAAGTGGGGGCCAGTAGGCATGATGTCGGTGTTACGGCATCTTTTCATACTTAGACATAGACATAGACATAGACTGCAATATCATGCTAGTGCATCCACAAGTTCATTTATAACCGTTGAGGGTCCCAACAAGAATATCTGTACCTAAGCCTCTGACCATGTAACAACAAGATGTGTTCTATAGCAGGTATCCAGCTCTGATACCAACAAATCTGTCCTATAGCAAGCATCTGGTTTCCATACCTGAAAGAACAATACTGTTATGCCTTATATTAAAATGGACTATACAGAATCTAGTGGATGCATATCATAGGTATGTGTAGCTACTATAAGTATCTGTAGCTACTATAATTATCTGTAGCTACTATAATTATCTGTAGCTACTATAATTATCTGTAGCTACTATAGGTATGTGTAGCTACTATAGGTATTCACATCTATAGGTTGCTACAGATAGCTACAGATGACTACTTGTAGCTGTAATAGGGACCCACTAATCTACATGATATATAGAAAGTATATAATCTATTACAGCTACTGTAGCTAATATTACCTACTGTAGGCTAATGTAGCCCTGTCACCTTTTCCAGATGTATGATATGCCGGAATATGGCGCAGGACATCATATACCTAGGGTATGCTACAGGAACATATGGAACTATGCCGATGGGTAGAGAGGTCATATTCTAGCTTAATAAAGAGATCGTCAGCCAACTAGAAGAGACACAGCCACATAATGTTTTGACAAAGTATGGGACTCGTCTGCAATGCACCAGTGAGATATTTGAGGCCTTGGCCAGCCATGGGAGAATGCCCTGGTGAGATATTCGAGGCCTTGGCCAGCCATGGCGGAATTCCCCGGTGAGATATTCAAGGCCTTGGCCAGCCATGGCGGAATGCCCCAGTGAGATATTTGAGGCCTTGGCCAGCCATGGCGGAATTCCCCGGTGAGATATTCAAGGCCTTGGCCAGCCATGGGAGAATGCCCTGGTGAGATATTTGAGGCCTTGGCCAGCCATGGCGGAATGCCGGGGTGAGATATTCGAGACGTTGGCCAGCCATGGCGGTGAGATATTTGAGGCCTTGGCCAGCCATGGGAGAATGCCCCGGTGAGATATTCGAGGCCTTGGCCAGCCATGGCAGAATGCCGGGGTGGTTCGTTGCAGCATATTAGAGATTGGCCACACGTACCAGTATGCTGCAGTATGCCGGCAGAAGCCCACGGTGAACCAGGCATTGTTCTGTTGGAGAGGTGGTATATATGGCCAGACAATACCGCATGGCAACTCAAAGTCAGGCATGAGAGTGTGGGCAAACATTCCCACGCAATGTGATACGGTGATTTAGATTTATATTCTAGGCATAGTACTATGACTACATTAGAACGTTGGCCAACGCGAGCTGGCCAATCTAGAATGCGACGGTGTCAGTTTGGCTAGCCATTCTCTTATAGGAATTAGTACTGAATGGGCTCATCAGCCTGCATCTGTGGGATCGCCGGAGATGATCTTGTGCGGTGTCCAAATGAGTTCTGGGTGTTCTTCGATCTCCTCCAAAAACTCCTTCCAGTGCTCTTTTTTCTCTCTTTCTATTGCCTCTCCATACTGCTTCTTAATATCCCAGAACCCAGCATGCGAGTGGTGGGTCAGATCGTCATGATGACGTTCTGACTGACGCCCGATTGTGTGTACTTTCGTACACAGCTCTGTGAGCTTGTGCGTCCACCACCGCTTCGAGTATGGCGTGGGCTTGCTGATGGGTACGGCGACCTCCACAACACATTCAATGGCTGCGTTGAAGAGGGTAAGATCAGCTTTGAACTGTTCTAACTCACCGGCGCCGTATTCCCATGGCGTTTCTAGCGTGTCGAGTTCTGCCCTTAACATCTCTGTAAACTTTTTCCAATCCGTCGCTCAGAAGTTGCGACGCGGCTCGGGCATTACATTCGCGAACTGGAGGTCGAGTTGGGTGAGGATCGGAAAGTGGTCTGTCTTGGGCGGTTGTTGGGGTCATCTCGTCATGCATTGATCGATTTGGGGTATGAGTTCGGAGGAGACCCACATGTTATCTGGTCGTGAAAACTTTTTAGTGACAAAATGCTGTAATATAGGTATATACCGCAGTAACGCCATTTTGAAGTCGCAGTCTGTGACTATGTCTAACAGGACGTCTGCTTTCTTCAGATTTTCATCTGTGAACAGGTGCGTGTCTTTAGGGTCGTCCCATACTGAACAATCATCTGAAAAATTTGCAAGTGGTACATAGTTCTATGAAGTCTACATAGATTTCATAGTTCCATAGCACTGCCCTTTACTCCCTAGCCCACATAGCCAAAGGGAGGTGCTATGGAGTGCTATAGAGCTGAGGGGCAATGCTATGGACTGCTATGGACTGCTATGATAGCTATGATAGCTGACTATGCAACTACCATAGTATGCCTGGCTATCAATGCTATCAGAACTATGTTATTGATATATGCTATCTTCAATAGATAGACCAAGTCTATCTATCTAATTTATATAGAATATAACAACTACATAACTTCTTTTTAAACTATAATGCCTACTCAACTTATGAGCAACTTTCAAAAAAAAAACACCTCCATTTTATCATTGAAATCACTCTTGTAAAATTTATCAAAATCAAACAGCAAAACATTTATCAACATTATATTCAAAACTAATACAAATTTGTAGTATGCTACATGACTAAAACATGCTCCATGTCTAATCTAACAGAATATAAACATGAGTGATAACACATAATACTATAACACCAAGGCTTACCAACACTAAAAAAAAGCGAAAATCTGACAAAAAAGAAAAACATTAGAAAACATTGTCAACAAGGATAACATAGTAAAACTATACAACAAGTAAGTACTCACCAACATAACAAAAAAGCGAAAATCTAACAAGGAAATATAAGTTAGCTGTAACATAAGATCAATGACAAGATGAAACTGACATACCATACACAAGTATCTCGGTCAAGAGTCAGAGTCAGAAGGGGCGAGGAGTCGAAGACGCAAGGGATGGTGGTGGTAAGAGAGAGAGAGACGACGCGCGTTGCGCGCGCCTTAAATAGGATTGCCAGCGGAGCCACAAATATGTCCGGGCCGGGCGCTGCCGAGCGTCGTGACAGAGGCTAGACGGTAGACTTTGTTATCTTGTCTTTGCTGCCTAGTAGTTTACGATACAATAGCCATAAGTCAAGCTCATAGTATAGATTCTTCTGATCAATATACATACGGGCCTTTTTTCCCTAAATTTCTATGATTTAATTTGATTTGTTGTACCTCGTTGATCGCAACCTCGCGCGTTCGGTGGCTAGAGCATCGAAGTCGCGTCGTCGTTCGTCTCTCACTACTTACCTACTCCCCGTTCCGTCTCCATTTCCCTATCTTTTCTTTCGTTGTCTTCGCCAACTTTCCAGGTTGTGGGATCAGGTGGGGGCTCAAGGCCTAAGGTAAGTAAAAAAAAACTTCTATTTCGTGTGTATTGTACTGATCTCGAGAGTACCACTCGTCGACGACGAGTGGTACTCTCATTTCTCATTTCCTCTCGTCAACACGTACCCTCCCCCCTCCGACGCCTCGCCACCTCTCGCCACCCCGTTCTCGTGCACCGTGCACCCCCATCCGCCCCATCCCGTTGACGACACGGGCAGCCAATGTACAACACCTGCTGCCCATCAACGACACGGCCAGCCACGAGCAACACGGCCAGTCCGCGGCCAACACGGGGACGACGCGGGCGGCCCGTCGATGACGCAGGCGGCCCACGGGTGCTGCTTGTGTCGTCGACGACGCAAGCAGCCCATCGGTGACATGGGCAGCCCGTGGGCGACACGTCGACAACCCGGGCTGCCCGTGGACGGCGCGGGCAGCCCCTCGACGACGTGGCGAACCAGTGGACGACGCATCGACGATGTGGCGAACCCGTTGACGACGCGTCGACGACATGGGCAGCCCGCGGACGACGTGTCGACAACCCGGGCTGCCCGTGGACGACGCATCGACGACGCGGACTGCCCGTCGACGACGTGTCGACGACGTGGACTGCCGTCGACGACGTGTCGACGACGTGTGCAGCCCGTGGGCGACGCGGGCAGCCCCTCGACGACGCGTCGACAACCAGGGTTACCCGTGGACGACGCGTCGACGGCGTGGACTGCCCGTGGACGACGTGTCGACGACGTGCGCAGCCCGTGGACAACGCGCCGATGACCCGGGCAGCCCGTGGACGACGCATTGACGACCTGGGCAGTCCGTGGGTGACGCGGGCAGCCCCTCGACGATGCAGGCAGCCCCTCGACGATGCGGGCAGCCCGTGGACGATGCGTCGACGATGCGGGCAGCCCCTCGACGACGCAGGCAGCCTGGGCAGCCCCTCGATGACGCGGTGAGCCCGTCAATGACACGGCGGCACGCACGGGCCACGTCTGCGCCCACAAATGCAACTCTCCGCCCGCCCGCCGCGCTTGCACCTGTCTTGTGCCTGTGTGTTGGCGCCCGCGCCCGTGCGCTCGTGCTCGCGCACCGTTCCCATCTCCCCATCCCACACCTGTCTCGACTGCACATGCACTATCATACTTTGTATGTAGTATACTATAGTGGTACTATCTCATGTAATTATCTGACTGTTGTAATACATTACAATGCTTGAAATTATAGGCTCTATATCAACTAGAGATGTCATAGCAGCCTGAATGTCCATAGCAATCTTATGAAGCTCTGTATGGAGCATAGTACCCATAGCATACATAGAGGGAAACTAAATATACATAAGTTACATAGCAGGCATAGTAGTGTCCTATTACTATGTAATGCTATATACCCATCAACCATGGCTATGATAGCTATGATAGCTACCATAGTTCTGTATAGCTGTGTGGCCAAAATACATAGAAGCCATAGCACTATGAAACTGGGCATAGCACTGGCTGGCAGCTATATAAAATTCAGATTTTTCAGATGAATGTCAGTTGAAGTCGCCCAGCATGATGAAGTGCATGCGCTTGGCGTTATAGCCTGGCATCTGGGCAGCGCCACACATGAAGTTCTTGATGGCGTCGAAAGCTTGGTCATGTTCACCGGCGACATAGGCATTTATGATGATAATGGTGCAGTCATTGCTAGTGAATTGGGTTACAGTGATATCTAGAGATGGGATCGGGATGTGTTTCCACGCGTCCGTGGAGAAACGAGTGTTAATGAGTGTCAAGGAGCGCGGAACCACAGCGTTGTCACGTTGCGGTAGAGAAGGATAGATGGGATACCAATGGGAGTTAGCCCTCGAAAGGTCCCTAAAATCTATGTACGGTTCCTGAATGCATATCATGTCGATGTTTTCTTCTGCGGCGGTCTCCAGCATCGCTTGTTGGGCGATATTGCTGGTGTTAATGTTCTGTTGCCATATTCTGAATTTCGGGGGGTGTTGGTTAGTAGGGTTTTCAGTCATTGGAACATGCCTGCGGATCTCTCAGTGCATCATAACGCCTCCTCTTCTTCTCACGTGGTCGCTCCCACATTCCCTCCTACCCTGGTCCACAAGTCCGTAGGTTGTGTCGCGTCTGCCGACAGTGTGGCATCGGGTGTGAGCATCGCTTGTTGTAACGTGAGTTGGGTGTTAGGTTGGAGGATGTCTCGCGGTTGGTATACATATCCGTTATCGCGCTGTCCAACCGGGGGGTTAGGTCTGTCTGACTGCAGATGTTTCTGCTTTTGCTGGCAGAAAACTGCTCCTTTGCCTAGGGAGGTTACCCTTTCATTGTGGCATTGCGGCTGTGTGGGGTTGTCGGGTATGTGCTCCCAAGTCCACTCATGAGCGGCAGTCGAGAAGTACCTATAGTTCGACTTGGGGTAGTGCTGCACGTAGTTAGCTTTGGCCTGTGCAAATGCGGGACAGGATCTATTCCATGAAGCGTGGCCTTTCACATTGCAATTTACACACCTAAACTCATTTGGATCTTCGACCTAACATCCTTTCGATTTGTGACCATCTTTTCTACAGGTTCCGCATACTGTCGCCTTACTGTTGCACGATCTTGCAAAGTGGTTGCCGAGCTTGTTGCACTTGAAGCACTGTGTCGGTTCGGGGTCTGTCATGAATCAGCCCTTTGGTCCTCTTCATTCCCTTTGTTCCCTATATGGTAACCCCCTTGTTCACTCCCCTTGTTCCCAGTTAGGATGTCCCTTGTTCCCTATTAGGATATCCCTTGTTCCCTATTAGGATATCCCTTGTTCCCCTTTGGGACATCCCTTGTTCCCTTTCTCTTTGTTCCCCTTTGGGCTATCCCTTGTTCTCCTTTGGGTTACCCTTCTAGTATATATAGGGCTACCTTTCTGACTGGCTTCCTCAGTTTGTCCACTTGATAACCCAGTCCTCTTGTACCCTGCTGTCTTTACTCTCTATGTCATCCTCTGCTCTTTGACCTTTGACCCCTTGGGGTGACTTGGATGGTCCCACTGTCCCCTTGATCCCAGTCTTGACAGGGTCAGGTTTGATCGGGTGCAGGCGTTTGCCATGGTAGAGGATGCCAGAGGGGACAGTGTCGTTGGCCGTGTTGAGATCTCAGAAACGCAACATCATTGTAGCTACTCGTTGGTCGGGTGCTTGCCTTTCAGGTGCCTTGATCCATCGCGCCAACATGAACACGCCGTTATCCCAACCATTCACATCTTCGATATTGCATAGCGTTTCTGGTTTGTCGATGTTATGACCATATTTTTCTTTTCTCTTTTACAAGGACTTATCATTTCTTTTCCTCTGCGATGATGCCCTCCAACCATCTATCGATCTATCGATCTATCACTTACTGTCATCGCTTCCTCCATTGACCGCTTACCTAAAACTCCGTTTAGGATATCCAGTGCCTCTTACTCGACGGATCTCCAGTTGGATATCCAGAAAGCTCTCTACCAGGATATCCAACTGCCACTTTCGTAAAGAATATCCTACCGTACCTACACATATATAAACCCCACGTACACGGACCTGTAACACTAAGTTTATCCTCTTGTATATCTTGTATCTCGACTTGCAATACAGTCGCTTGATTCGCTCCTCTCATCTTCGCTCCTCTACATCCTCAATCATCCTCTACCTCTCTTCGCTAAGGGACAGGCCTTAGCGTCGTACTCTTCGAGACCACTAGCAGCATCGCTGCTCTAGTGATGGACTTGGCACCGTGTTGACACTGCCGTTCGACTTGGGAACGACACAGGTTCCGAACCTGGTCAGAACAGTTGAGGTCTGCGTCGATGGGAACAAATTTCAGCAGCAGAGAGTAAGCAGCATCTTTAACCTGAGCGAAATCTTGTCCGAGAGTGGCCATGAAGTCACTTCATGCAGGTGTTTCCCTTAAATGCTCTACGATGTCTCGATCCGATGCCTCCAAGATGACACCTCCATTGGCTAGCTTTCGGCATGCAACAAACTTCGAGGATTCCTGATCTCGCTCTTCAGGAGGTAGCATTGATCCATACGCCAACG